>CM061142.1:373401964-373950540 GCA_030789695.1 Scilla litardierei
ACTTTATGGTCTTGGACACGCCCAACTTTGATGCTATTTTTGGCATGGACTGGTTAGGGACTTTCTATGCTACTATCGACTGTCACAAGAAGAAAGTAGTATTCGAAATTCCTGACCATCATGTGTTTGAATTTATCAGCGGTAGTCGTTCGCTCGAGCCTATCAGATTTCAAGCTCAGCCGAACGAAGCGATCCTCGCATCTATGCAAGTCGAACCGGAGAAGCCTGCAGTGGTTCGAGACTTCGAAGATGTATTTCCAGAAGACATTTCTGGATTGCCGCCTGATCGAGCTTTGGAATTCAGTATTGATCTAATGCCAAATACTCAACCAATCTCGAAGGCACCTTATCGTATGGCTCCAGCAGAACTTGAAGAGCTACAGAAGCAGTTGGATGATCTGTTGCAGAAAGGATTCATTCATCCCAGCGTGTCTCCTGGGGGTGCACATGTACTGCTAGTCAAGAAGAAGGATGGATCGAGAAGAATGTGCGTGGATTATCGGGAGCTGAACAATGTTACTGTGAAGAATAAGTATCCGTTACCTCGCATTGATGACATTTTCGATCAACTCGGTGGATCACGAGTTTTCTCGAAGTTGGACCTCAGGAGTGGATATCATCCGGTGAAGGTCAAGAATGAGGATGTCTACAAGACAGCTTTTCGGACCAAGTATGGACATTATGAGTTCGTTGCCATGCCATTCGGTGTGACCAACGCTCCTGCAGTATTCATGAATCTCATGAATCTCATATTCTATGATTTTCTGGATAAATTCGTAGTGATATTCATTGATGACATATTAGTCTATTCGAAGAGCGAGGAAGAGCATGCCGAGCATCTACGGATGGTTTTGGAGACACTTCGCCGTCATCAGTTGTATGCCAAGTACAGCAAGTGCGAGTTCTGGTTAGACCGGATTGCATTTCTTGGAAATGGTATCAGGCGAAAGTATCTCAGTTGACCCAGAGAAGGTTACATCAGTCAGGAATTGGCCTACTCCTCGGTCAGCATTAGACATTCGGAGTTTCCTAGGATTGGCGGGCTACTACCGTCGATTCATTCAGGATTTCTCGAGGATAGCAAAGCCCATGACTCGACTGACGAGGAAGGACGTCAAGTATGTTTGGTCAGACACTTGCGAGCAAGCATTTGGGACTTTGAAAGTAAAGATGACATCTGCACCAGTTCTGGCTATTCCAGATAGGACTGGAGGATTCGAGATCTTTTGTGATGCTTCGGTCAAAGGTCTTGGATGTGTACTACATCAGCACGGTCATGTAGTCGCGTATGCTTCTCGGCAGTTGAAGATTCATGAGAAGAATTACCCAACTCACGACTTGGAGTTAGCCGCTGTCATCTTCGCTTTGAATATTTGGAGACATTTCTTACTGAGTGAGAAAGTGAAGATTTTCACTGATCACAAAAGTTTGAAATATATTTTCACTCAGAAGGAATTGAATATGAGACAACGCAGATGGTTAGAGCTGATGTCTGATTACGACATCGACCTTCAGTACCTTCCAGGGAAGGTTAATGTTGTACCTGATGCTTTGAGCAGACTTCCAGCGGTCATGACTCTCACAGTTCAGTGGAGGTTACAACAGGATCTGTGTGGAATGAGCACATAGGTTGTATTACCTGGAGTCACATCATCGTTGATGAATATGCAGATTCAGTCGACGATTGTGGATCGGATCAAAGCTGCACAGTTTGGAGATGCTAAACTGCAGAGGATCCGAGAGCAAGTTGAAGCTGGACTTCGGACGGACATTATCATTCATGAGGATGGTTCATTGAGATACGGCAGTAGGATCTGTGTACTTTCTGGTGATATCAGAGATGAGCTGATGAATGAAGCTCATAACTCTCCCTATTCAATTCATCCTGGCGGTACTAAGATGTACAAGGATCTCCGTTTGAACTTTTGGTGGCACGGTATGAAGAGGACCGTAGCCCGTAGCATCGCCAAATTCCTTGTGTGTCAGCAGGTGAAGGCTGAACACCATCGCATTGCTGGATTACTTCAACCTTTGCTGATTCCGGAATGGAAGTGGCAGCACATCACCATGGATTTCGTAACTGGACTACCTCGGAGCACCAAGCAAAATGACGCGATTTGGGTTATCGTTGACCGATTAACCAAGTCTGCGCATTTCATACCTTTCCGAGTAGGACAAGCTACGGAGATACTTGCGAAGAAGTATATGGAGGTAAATATATTTCTTATACCTTTGTAACTTCTTTCTAGTATACGTCGTGATGTGATCGCTAATCGTGCAGGAGATTGTGCGATTACATGGAGTTCCTGTGAGTATCGTTTCCGACCGGGACACGAGATTCACGTCTCAATTCTGGAAGAGTTTGCAGACCAATTTGGGTAACAATCTGAAATTCAGTACTGCGTATCACCCGCAAACTGATGGACAGTCGGAGCGCACTATCCAGATATTGGAGGAGATGTTGAGAGCTTGCATGTTGGATCTCAAGGGTTCGTGGGAGGATCATCTGCATCTGGTGGAGTTCTCCTACAACAACAGCTACCAGGCGAGCATTGGCATGGTGCCATTTGCTGCTCTCTATGGAAGGAAATGTCGATCCCCGCTGAGTTGGGATGACGTTGGTGATAGAGAACTGCTGGGACCAGAGATGGTAGTTGAGGCTGTGGATGTTGTGTGTGATATCAGAGACAAGCTTCGGATTGCTCAGGACTATTATAAGCATTGGGCAGATGCTAAACGGCGTCCTCTGGAGTTTCAACCAGGAGATCATGTGTTTCTGAAGATCTCACCGAATCGAGGAGTGATTCGCTTTGGGAAGCGAGGCAAGCTTAGTCCGAGATACATTGGACCTTTTGATTTGCTAGAGCGAGTTGGAGAGGTAGCTTATCGCTTAGCACTATCACCGTCCTTAGTGGGAGTACATGACGTCTTTCATGTGTCCCAGCTGCGTCGTTATATCAGCGACCCCTCACACGCTGTGGACTACTCAGAGATCACAGTTCGACCAGATCTGACGTACGAACAGCAACCAGTGGAGATCTTAGATCGACGTCAGAAAGTCTTCGGGACCAAGACTGTTGATCTAGTCAGAGTGATGTGGCGTCGCGACTCGCCAGGAGAATCTACCTGGGAGCGGGAAGATGAGATACGCGAGCGTTATCCATATTTATTTCCTGCTCCTTAGTTGATAGAATTCCGAGGACGGAATTTTCTTAAGGTGGGTAGAATGTAACGGCCGGTATTTTTAGCCGTACTTTAGTTCGTGTGTGCCGGTATTTTCTTTCAGTCGTCTGGTTGACTTTTCGTCCGTATGTTTCATGTTATGCGTATGCGACTCTGTATTTCCGTATTTACCGTATTATCGTTAATTAACCATCGTGTTTTAAAACAAACTTTAATTTAAATATTTACTAATTACTTTTGTTGTTTTTACTAATCACGTTTAAAACTTAATTAATTAATTAATTAATTTCTCTTCTTTCGCAAACACTTTTCGATTTTTGGAGGAGAAGTTTAACACGATTCTCTTCTCTCGTTAGTCAACAAACATCTTTAAGATTGTCCTAATCTAACACCTAATCACATTAATTTTGTCTCCTGTCAAATTTCTCAAGGCTTGTTGAGCTACGTCTCTTCCCCGATAAAATCACATCTGCAAATCCTCTCTCTGTATTCCCAAATCCAAAAAAACCAAAAATATGCAAACCCATTTACCAGAATCATTCTGCAAACAAATCCTTCCATCAGTTTCATTTCCAAAACCAATCCCCAATCTTTTCTTCCCAAATCCATTTCCCAAACATACACAAAACTGAAAATTTGAAGCAAGAGGAAATTTGAAATGCAATTCCTGAAATCAAACACAACCTTAATCTGAAACCATTTCAGATTCAAACCAACAACCCAATCTGAAATTTCAACTTCAGATTCAAAATTTCTTCCCCAAACCCCAAATCTGAAAACACAAGAAGAAATCAAAACCAAACCCTCCTCCTCTTCCTTTCTTCTTCCTCCTCCTCCCTCCCTAGGCCGGCCACCTCTCCCTCCACCTCCACGCCCTCACTCCTGCGCGTCGTCGCCGGAAACAAGCCGCCGCCGCCCAGTCAGCCACCGCCGGACCGCCGCACCCTGTCGCCGAGGAGCTGCCGCCGTGAAGCCACTCCTCCCCGCGTCCTGTGCGTAAGCTCCCTGCATTGGTTGTTGCTGCAAAACACAAAACGAAAAGAGAAAAAAAGGGGAAACTGAGAAAGAGAATGGCAGGGAGAGAGAGAGACTAAAGGGATAAGAGTTATAAAGAAGGAGAGAGAAATTTAGTAAATATTAACCCATGTTAAAAGATAGGTATGTTATTATTGTGTAGGTAGGTTGGTAGTACTGTTAAATGAAATATTTACCATGTCATTAACAATGTCATTATCTAATAATAAGCAAAGTGAAGTTATTTTTAGTATTAAAATTGATGTTAACTTGTTAGCGATAACTTCAGTATGTTAGTAAATTTTTTAATAATGTTAAGTTGATAAATATTAAATTAATAAGCCGTATCATGTTGTTATAACCCAATATAACCGCTACCCTAGTCAGTGAACCCCGTAATATTAAGCGAACTCAATTCGGGGGTTATTCTAATGATGTACTTAATTCGCAATAAATTTAATTCCTTAATTTGTTTAGCCAAAATATAGAACCAGTATCACCATGGCGTAGTACCCATCAAAACAAACCCAACGACACCAAAATCACTAAAATCAGACTAGTGTACTCTTTATAGTGAAGATTTGAAATTAGGTGATCATTAGGCCATTTTCACGTAAAGTTGTATAACTAAAAATCTACACGTGAAATGACGCGTGAAACTACTTCCACCGTATTCTTGACTAAAAATGTGACCCAACGACATACAATTTGATATATCTTAATTTAGAACAATAACAAGAATAATTAACTTTCTGATCAAATTCGTTAATTCTCAATTTCATCACTTTTACTAATTATAATGAATGTTATTATTTAATGACGCAGATACGTCGTGAACTTTCCTACCTTTACTCGGACAACCTAAACTGTCCCAGTCAGGCAAGCGTGCAGTTATTTTATGTACTTTTGTGATATCTAATGTTGTACACTCAATTGCTGACACAAACACGCTTTTTAGAAATGCTAGACTTAAACTCGTGTGCGTGTGTGTGGACCCCTTAATAATCAAAATGAACGCACTTTGTGAATGGTAATGTTTCTGGACATATATGGTTAATTTTAGAGCTATTGATACTCATAGAATGTTAAATGCCGTTGGCTACCAGTTGCCGTTGGCTACCAGTTGTTACATGCCGTTGGCTACCAGTTGCCATTGGCTACCAGTTGTTACATGCCGTTGGCTACCAGTTACCGTTGGCTACCAGATGTTACTTGTCGTTGGCTATTAGTTGACTAATCTCGTCGGTCACATGTGACTATGCCACATGCGACTAGTCTGGACTCGTGTTTCAGTATATGACGGATTAGCATCATGGCTCGTGGTCCAGGAAATACACGTGGGTGGGGTTGGTTCCCGGGCACTAACCGGTAGTAAACAAGTCGCCTTCGGGGGCACTTGAAGGTGTATTTATTTACTATTCGTCTAACGGCGGGAATCTTAGTCACGGACTTGCACACACAGTTAAACAAATGAAAAAGAAAGTTAACTTGCAGATTGCTATTACATCACTTAACTGACATGTTAATTTTATAACTGAAATACCATGCTAATGTAACTTGTTGCTTTAACTACCATGCTAGTGTAACTTTTCATAATTGTTTTAACTGCTTCAGTTCATTGAAATACATACATGCTAGTGTAAATTCCTTTAACTGCTGTAAAACTGCCATATATAACTTGTTTTATATCTTGCCTTGGGTCATCTGACCTCTACTTGCAGACCCTTGCTGACATACATTCATGTTGTTTGAATGTATGTCAGGTTACGAGACAGGTTATCTGGAGGACGAGTTGCTGGATCAGAGTGATCCAATTGACCAGGATTCTGCTGATCCTGAAGTCCACCCTACCGTGGACTAGTTGCTGAGTTATCACCGTTGCAGTTATTTACTTTTCACCGCTGTTGTTTGTAGGGTGTGTACCCACTTTATCTGTATCGCTATCGTGTAGGCCATGCTTGGGGCCCCTTTTATTATTGTGTACTTTATCTGGATGTTGGTTTTTAATATTTTTGGTGTTCTAAGTTGCATGCAAGTTCTGCGAAAGGTGTTTTCACAGACGCTTATTGGGTTCGAGCTTCACCACTCAAACCTAAGCGGGCCCGCTCGCGTCCTCGCCCCAAGTATAATGGGAAGCGGGGCGTGACACATATGTAGCATGTTAACAATTTCAATAGCCCAACTCAATTTTTGCATATGGCAGTATACATCTATTTCATAAAATCCAACTCAATTTTAACCAAAGCTTCTTCACATGGTAGCATACATTTATTTGAATTTTTAACCTTTATACATACATTTATTTGAATTTTTGAACACTTGAACACTTGAACACTGAGACAGCTTCTTTCTGAACACTTGAACTCTTGAAACACTTCCAAAAAGATGTAAATCTCAGTAATCTAAAATAGTATATTTTTCAATTTTGGAACATGTAAATTACAGCTGAGTTCAAAATTACTATTAACATCCAACAATATAAACTGCAATTGGTACTAAACTGAAATTGGTATCATTCCAACAGTACTAAACTATTTACATGTATCATTCCAATAGTTTCATTTCAGGATACCAATAGTTTCATTCCAAGAGTTAAATCCAACTCAATTTACAGGAGGATATGACATGTAAATTACTACTATACTGAAATTGGTACCATTCCAAATTGAAAAATTTCAGTTTAGTCGTACTTTAACATTATCTCTAAATTGAAAAATCCTATACTGCAATCAGCAAGCTTACAATCCTTTTTGGCAAACTCATTCTCAATTACACTTAAAATAGGATAATGCAAAATAGGATACTGCATTACAAACTAAGACACTCAATTCTAAACTGAAACTCAACCTTACAATCCTACCTAATTTGGATGTTAATAGTAATTTTGATCAATTTACAGGATATGAAATTTTGGAAATTGGATGTTATACTATTATCCTATTTGGTCAATATTATCCTATTTCGCCAAAATAGTATTCCAATTAGGCTAATATTAATTTGGCTGCATGGAGACACCAAGCACGCATGGAGACATCAAACTAATTTGGATGTAATAGTAATTTTGGCCAAATGGGATACTGACAATGGAAAACCGGCCTATGACATATATAATTTAATAGGCCAAGGATATATAAGATATATAGGATCCTGACAACTTAATTTAATGGTCATATGACAATTTAATAGTAATTTACAGGATATATAGGATACATATGATAAATGATGTTTATGGAATGTTAATAGTATTCCAAAAAAATTCCACCTTTTATTGGTATGGAATGTTAACCGTCCAAATTTTGGACTACTATTCACATGTTTATGGTCCAAATTTTAACAAACTTTGTTTTTGGAATGTTAATAGTCCAAATGTTTATGGAATGTTAATAGTATTCCAAAATTGAAACATAAAACATCCTCAAATTTTGTTGGATTTTAGTAGCAACCTTTGTGTAGAATTTGGATATCTATAAATATTTATGGGTAACGCCTAAAGCTCACATAGTCAACATTAATATCACAGTTGCTAAACGAGTTAGAAGACCATGTACTTACTTGGAGTAATTTTTAATTTAATGGTAATTTAATTATTTAACATGATTGTTGAAAGGGTTGTCTTGCATTCATATTTGTTTACAATTATTGATTATCATTTGGAAAGTAATATTATTTTAACACTAAGTTTAAATGATTCAGATGTACGTTGGCATTATTTAACCAGCTTAAAGATTTTATCATTCCCATTTGCATCACACCACCATGCAAACGGTATGAAATTTGTTAGTATAACCTACTGTAGTACATGCTTGATTTACCATCATTAATCAAGCTTATAATATGCACTCTATTTAGGCATCTGTTGATAGTGACTTATCAGCCTCACGGAAAGGACAAGAACAACATAGCACTCTTACTGAGCCTATGATTAGTTCTTCACTACCAAGTGTTCGTCGCATTTCACCCTTGCGACAATGGCAACATAAAAGGAATCATAATGATACAATTTTTGACCAAGACGCTGAACCATCTGCCAGGTTATTATCCACTTGACTATCCCAAAAATCTAATGTACTCTACTGTATTTTAATTGTATTTAGTTTTGTGTTTATTTTGGATAGGTCTTTAGCTCAACGCAGAAGGAGAGATCGAGAACGTGAACACGAACAACGAAACATATCTCACGCTATGACTTCTGACTGTATACTTGATATACCTCAAATAACACTAGTCTTAACAACTTCTCGGGTTGAACAAGAAGATGATGTCTCAGTCTCCCGTAATGATATGATTTCTGGACAAATACCTGGTCCATCTTTCAGGTTATTACCCACCTAACGGTACATAAAATTTATTCTACTCCCCTGTAATTTAAGTGTATTTAGTTTTGGTTTTCACTTGGATAGGTCTTTAGCTCAACGCAGTCGGAGAGAACTAGAACAAAAACACGGAAACATATCTCGATATGTGACTCCTACCAGTATACTTGATATACCTCAAAGCACTCATGCATTAACAACTTCTCCTGTTGAACATGAAGATGAGGTCTCAGCCTCGCACAACGATACGATATCTGCACAAGAAGCTGAACCATCTGCCAGGTTATTATCCATAAAATCTAATCTACTTTAATGTAAATTAATTTTATTTAATTTTGGTTTTATCTTGGATAGGTGTTTAGCTCAACGTCGAAGGAGAGAACGAGAACAACGAAACATATCTTGATATATGACTCATATAAGTATACCTCAAATACCACCTCCATTCGCTACTTCTCAAGCTGAACAAGAAGACGATGGCTCAGCCTCGATGTTAGAACGTAGGTCAACTCATCATAGAGCTGGTCCGCCAATACATGTTGATTATGGTCGACATTATCTTGGTTTAATGAACATTCCATGCCCTCATTGTTCAGCCTTACACTGGTTGGATGAACAGTTGTCGAAGTCAACTTTGACAACACATCTTTTTGGAACATGTTGTTTGGAAAGAAAAGTGAAATTGGAGAAACTTACTGAGCCCCCTCCAGCACTTCGAGACTTATATAATGGTGACAGTGAGCAATCAAAATCATTTCGAAAGTATACTCGGGAGTATAATGCAGCTAATGCATTTACCAGCCTTGGTGCGACACTGGATCAAAGATTGATTGCTAGCAGAGGCCCGAAATTATTTACTATTCATGGAGAATTACGCCATCGAACAGTATCACTTCTACCACAACTAGATCAAGCAGCAAGTTATTGTCAACTTTACATATATGATCCAAATTCTGCTATAGAGTTACGAAGTAATAGAAATCCACATTTGAGAAAGGATGTCTTGCAAATTATTCAAAATTGTCTATCGGACATAAACCCATTCATCCAATTATATTGTCAGGCTTATTCTTCAAGCAAATTTTGGTGCTCATGATCTTCCCGCATATCTGCATTACAATTCAAAAAAGGATCGTCGCCGTTATAACATTCCAACTGTAGATGATATTGCAGTTATTTTACCTGGAGATGGCTATCGACCTTCTGGAATGCGAGATATTGTTTTACATCTACGAGGAAATAATCAATTAATGCAAATCAATGAGGCTCATCCTGCATACTTACCATTACACTACATCTTATTATTTCCTGATGGTCAGCTTGGATGGAAACCTGAGTTGAAGCAGTGGGATCCAGTTCAAAACAAATCTTCAAGTAGACGCCTTACCATTTGTGATTTTTATAGCTACCGTCTGTTTGAAAGACATAATGAGTATTCTTCAATCTTAAGAGCTAGAAAACTATTCCAAGAGTTCATAGTTGATGCTTGGGCAGCAACTGAGCAAAATCGTTTGACATTCATCAAACTTAATCAACGAAAACTCCGCTCAAAGCTATATCAGGGTCTTGCAGATATCGATGCATATGTCAGATGTGACCAAATTGGACAATGCATGATACTTCCATCTTCTTTCACTGGCAGTGCATGTTACATGTTTGAAATCTTTCAAGACTCAATGGCTATCACACATTATAACCAACACCCGGATATTTTTCTTACCATGACTGTAAATCCAAATTGGCCTGAAATTACTTCGGCTCTACTACCCAATCAAAAGGCTACCGACCGGCCAGATTTAGTTGCACGTGTTTTTAAGTTAAAGAGAAAGGCTTTGATGAAAGAGATTGATGTTAATAATGTATTTGGAATGAAAGTAGCACATGTATTTACAATTGAATTTCAGAAACGAGGTCTTCCACATATGCATGCTCTTTTCTTTCTTCGTGGTCCAGATAAGATTCGTACATGTGATCAAGTAGATAGAATTGTTGTGCTGAATTTCCTGAACCTACTCAAGATCCTGCATTATTCGATACTGTGTCAAAATGTATGGTACATGGACCATGTGGTGCTCGAAATCCAAATGCTTCATGTATGGAAAATGGTAAATGTACTAAGAAATACCCTCGAAATTATGCAGATGCAATAACCATGGATCGTGATGGATATCCTATATATCGTCGTCGTAATAATGAACTTCTATATACTGTAAGGGGCATCAGGTTGATAACCGAGATGTTGTTCCGTACAACATGTATCTCTCAAGACGCTTTAACTGCCATATTAATGTCGAAGTTTATGCTGGTGTAAGATGTGTCAAGTATATTCATAAGTATATTTATAAAGGGCATGATCGGACCACAATGGTGTTGGGCGCAGTAAATGAGATCCAACAATACCTTGATGCAAGATATATTGGACCACCTGAGGCAGCTTGGCGAATATTTGAGCATCCTTTACATCAAGAGATTCCTTCAGTTCAAAGATTGATACTTCATTTACCAGGGCAACACCGTGTTATTTTGATCCAGATGAAGATGTAGATGCAATAAGGTCTAGGGCTGAAAACGAGAAGACAACTTTGACTGAATTTTTTACATGTTGTGCTTTACATGAGTCTGCACATGATCTCACATATCAAGAATTTCCTCAAAAGTTTGTGTGGCATTCGTCAACAAAGGTCTGGACTCCAAGACAATCTGGATATGCAATTGGCAGAATGTATTTTGCATCCCCTAATTCTGGTGAGCGATTGTATCTACGGTTGCTACTAACAGTTGTTAAAGGGCCAACATCGTGGGAAAATTTACGCACATTCAATACTATTGAATACCCTACATTCAAAGCAACATGTATTGCAAGAGGTCTTCTTGAAGATGATTCCGAGTGGAGGCAATGTCTTTCTGAGGCTTCTATTATGAAAACAGGATATCAATTACGAAGACTATTTTGTATTATTCTTATCGAATGTTCACCGATCGACCCCCTTGCATTATGGAATGAATTTTCAATGCACATTTGCGATGATCTTCCCCATAAACCACACACTTTATTTGCAATTTCTACCCCAACTCAAGGCCAACTTGCATATTATGGATTATTCCTTATCAATGAATTGCTTGAGGAGTACGGTAAGTGTCTCTCTGACTTTCCACCAATGCCACTTCCTGCTGGAGATTGGAATGCAATTGTTGGCAATAAATTGTTGCATGAACATCAGGAACCTATAAATAAAGCGAAACAAATGGATGCACAAAAAGACATTGATTGCCTCAATTATGCACAGCACAATGCTTATTCAGCAATTACTTCATCCGTATTTGAAAATAAAGGTACTACATTCTTCTTGAGCGGAGGTGCTGGAACTAGAAAGACTTTTTTGTACAATGCACTAGCAACAATGTTGCGTAGTCTTGGAAATATAGTTATCACCGTTGCATCATCCGGTATTGCATCATTGCTACTTAGCGACGGCTGGACTGCACATTCCACGTTTCGTATCCCTTTAGATGTGCAAGATAATTCAATTTGTAATGTTAGCAAGCAATCCATGCAAGCACAATTATTCAGAAAAGCAAAACTTATAATATGGGATGAGGTACCTATGCAACATCGGCACTGTGGTGAGGCAGTGGATCGATCGTTAAAAGATATTTGTGATAACAACAGAGCGTTTGGTGGTATTACTGTTGTTCTTGGTGGGGACTTCCGACAAATCTTGCCCGTCATACCAAAGGGGGTTCGAGAAGAAATTGTTGGCGCCTTATTGAGACGATCTGTATTATGGTGCTCTGTACAAGTTTTGATATTGGATCAGAATATGCGGTTAAATAACTCATCTGTTGAGAATACAAATTTTGGAAAATTTATTTTGGAGGTATTTTATTTCAACCCTAATTCAATTTTACTTACTATGTTTATATTAGCCATTCCTTAACTTAAATTAATCTATTTATATATGTATTAGGTTGGGACAAATCCTACAGAAGTGGTAGAACTTCCTTCTAACATATTCAGGTGCAAGGATTTAAACGAGTTAATACTTCGAATTTATCTGCAACTTGATATTGAGGGGCAGTGACTCCAGCATACCTTACTGAACGAATAATTCTTTCAGCACGGAATGATGATGTTACTTTTATAAATGCTGCTGCATTAAACATTTTTCCGGGACAAAAGATTACGTATCTAGCTGCAGAAAAACTGTCTGAAAATGAAGAAACAGATCCAACCATTATAAATCGATATCCAACTGAGTACATAAACTCTTTGGATCCTTCTGGGTTGCCACAATTTAAACTTGTTCTTAAGGTTGGTTGTCCTATTATTTTATTACGAAATATTACACCTAAAGATGGGCTCTGCAATGGTACTCAATTGATGGTTGTCAGATGTGCATCATGTGTCATTGAAGCTCAAATTTTAAATGGGGATAAAGCCGGGTGTTTTGTATTTATTCCAAGAATTTCTTTGTCACCATCGGCTACAGAATTACCTTTTCATATGACAAGAAGGCAGTTTCCTGTCCGTGTGACATATGCTATGACAATTAATAAAGCCCAAGGACAATCTGTAAAGTTCGTTGGAGTTGATATGCGGACCCCAGTTTTCAGTCATGGACATCTTTATGTTGCACTTTCAAGGTGCACATCTTTTGTTCGTGTATGTGCCCTTCTTCAGCCCAACATAAATAACACAGTAAACATCGTTTACCCAGAAGTTCTGCTATGATTTCCAATGTATGATAAATAATGTATGTAAGTTTTTTAAATTTCTTTCTTTACATTCTTTTATTTATATTATTCGTTTAAATGATCTTTTACAAAATTATTATCGATTGTTGTCTAACATGCAGGTATATCATTATCATACGTTACCAAGCTTTAACATGTGGACACACATTACTATATATGGCAGCGTAAGATATTTTTTCCTTTACTACATTTCATTGCATGACTTAATAGTTTTCAATATGAATAGTTTGATAAAATATTGGATTTATTTTTATATAGATGGATGATAATGAAGATTTGGCAAAAACTGTAAGTCTCTAATCATAATTTATATATTTTATCTACTATGTTTGCTTAAATGTTTTTGTTCTCATAAGTTCTGTTACTTAAAAACAATCATATAAATGTCAAGCTACGTGGTTATATCGGATTTTGGTTTGATAAGGTATGCATACCGTTACAAACGTTACCATTTTACCCTTAAAATTTAGTTACCGTTTATTATTATTATTTTTTCAGCAAATTGCTAAAAGAACATTGCAAGCAACGGCGACGAGTAACATTAATGACAAAGCAAACTGCTCTTCCGAGGTAATATAAAAATCTTAGATTTTGTTTTCAAAATATCCTTTTCATTGACCATCCAAATACCATTTTTGTTATAGAATTGGAAGATGGTTCTTGCCGAGCTTGCTTGGTTCCACAAACCACGACATCCTCCACTCCAGCGGAAAAAGGTACATAAATGTATAACTTTAAATTTTTCATATTAACAAATATATATAAATTTTCCTAAGAAATTTATGCTCTTAAATTATCTAGGTTATTGCGCATCCCATTACCGCTCCCCTTTGGATTGAGATTGACACGTCTTCTTTTTATAATGTGATGATGAAAAGGTTTTCCGTTTAAACATGATGAAGGTAATAAAATTGAGTTGTACAACGTAATTTGATATATCTTCGTTTCTAATTTTTCTATTCTACTCTATGATTTATTTTTTATTTTCAGGACACACGGCCATAGCTTCAAATGTAAATTTTGTTGGTTTTAAATGCATGTGTGTGAGATGGTGTTTCTGCAATTGGAATGCATGGTTGTTCATTCCAAAATGTATTTTGTGTATATTCGTACATATTTAAGAGTTTCTTCTTTTATCATATAGTGTAGGTTGTTTGATATTATAAGTCGATGTAAAAAAATGTTGTCTTAAGTATTATTTTGGTGGAAAATATGATCTGGGGATCAGGTGTCGGATTAGAACTAGCTCATGTATAGTGTATTTTTTTGGATGAACAAATGTCAGATGGGTTTCATTTCTATTACTGGGAATGAAAACAGAACTCTATCAGTTGATTGGATATTATTGAAAACGTGAAAATTTGGTTGAGGTCATTATTGAGACTTTTTTGTTGCTTATGTTATTATCTCTGTCTTTGCTCTGTGACTTTGATTGGATATTTTGATACTTTATTGAGCATATTCTTATACTCTATCAATTCAAACTCTCCCTAATAATAGAACTACCTTCAAATCAATAATTATGCCATGACGTGAAGATGAAACCAAACTATCTAGGTGAGAGCACCAAAGTGTGTTGTTTAGAGCTTGAATCTCAACGCGGTGAGAGCATCACAGGTTTTTATTGTTTTCTTTGTAAAATTATTATTTTGAACAAATATCTATGCGCTTTACATGAGTATATGATTTCCTTTCAGGATAAAATTCTGGTTGCGGGATGCTTGATGGATGTTACAGCCCTTATACTTGAAAGATATATGTTCTGGTTGAGGTATCAAGATATTTGAAATTTGTTTAAGATTTTGAAATTTCCTGTCAGGATAAAATATCTTTAAAACATGAGTATATATGAGTGATTTGAAATTTGAAATTTTTTCACGATAAATTTCCTTTCAGGCTAAAATATCTTTACAACATGTGCATATGAGTGATTTGAATTTTGAAATTTGTTCAAGAATTTTATCAAGTTTTGTTCAATAATTTTATCCTGTCAAGAACGTGTGATTTCAAAGATATTTGTTCAAGATCTTTGAAATTTGAAATTTTGGTTGAGGTATCAAGAAATTCTGGTATAAAGACTTTCCTGCCAGGATAAAATATCTTTAAAACTTGAGTATATGAGTGATGTTAATCCCTTAGGATAAAATTCTGGTATAAGGGATGCTTTACATGAGTATTTCAAATTGTTCAAGATAATTGTTCAAGATATTTGTTCAGGATAACATTTGAAAACACACTTTGATGCTTTCAAATTTCCCATGTTTAGGATCATATTTGTTAAAACTGAACTCTTGGAGAATATGTGATTTGAGCATCAGGATTCTGGAGAATAACAAAACTGAACTCAAAAGTGTGATATATATCAAGTTGAAATGAGAGTTCAGTTTGATGCTTGGAGAATATATGAAATGAGAGTTCAGTTTTTGTTATATATCTTGGAGAATATATGATTTTATGCTCAGAACAACTCACTTTGATGCAGTCAAATTTCCCATGTTTATGATCATATTTGTTAAAACTGAACTCTTGGCGAATATATGATTTGAGCATAAGGATTCTGGAGAATAACACAACTAAACTCTAAAGTGTGATATATATCAAGTTGAAATGAGAGTTCAGTTTGATGCTTGGAGAATATATGTAATGAGAGTTCAGTTTTTGTTATATATCTTGGAGAATATATGATTTGATGCTCATGACAACACACTTTGATGCTTTCAAATTTCCCATGTTTAGGATCATATTTGTTAAAACTGAACTCTTGGAGAATTTATGATTTGAGCATCAAGATTCTGGAGAATAACACAACTGAACTCCAAAGTGTGATATATTCTCCAGTTTAGCATATATCAAGTTGCAGTTTGATCCATCTCCTCTCCATATTTTAGAAGCATACAACATTCAACCAGTTTTGATTAGGAGTGAACCCAAAAAACGGATATTTTTGATATTTTTGATTAGGAATTGAACTAGGTTAATCCCATTTGGGTTAATCTGATTAACCCAAAAATATCCGATTTTCCTTCAGATATTCATTTTCCTACAAAAATTTGGGTTCGTTATTTTCCTCAGATGGGATTAACAAATGTCACATAGACATTTTCCTTCGAATATTTTTGATTAGGAGTGAACCCAAAAATCGGGCCAAATGTGAGCTGATTACTGAATTTAATTAGGTTAATTAATGAATCCACCAGTTTGGGTGCTTGCTGTAGCTTTGTTTAGTTTTGAGGAAGAGAGTGGGATATAACTTAAATCCACCAGTTTCGTTCAAGAGAAGCTAATGAATCAGTGTGTGTTTTAGTATTCATTAATGATGTAGGATTTATGCATTACCTACATTTTGAGCTTTTTGCATCAATATTTGATATCTAGCCATAACTACATGTAGAAATCAAATACTACGGTTCAAAATTTGTATTAACTGAATTGAAACGAAACGACTGGGTGCATATGCCGGGGGAAAAAATCGTAGTCATTAGCTAAAAAGGCTTTCAAGTTCAAGGTATTACCATCAGCATTAGTAGTTCTTGATGTCTTTGGCAGCTGCCATATGCTAATTTGTTGTTCCAAATGTGCAGGTTGCATGTTCCACTGCAAGAGAGGGCTGAGGAGCTTCAATCGGCCGATGAAGAAGATGAAGGTGATGCCGAGGGTAGATAGCGATGTCACCATGTGACTCGCATTAGTTGATCATCAACCTTCAGACATTTTCCTTCAGATATTTCTGCACTGTATTTCATCATTGAAATACCAACTTATTTTGCATCAGTAGTGTGTACCAAAGAGTATGATCTTGCACTTCATATTAGAATTTGATTCGAAAATGTTTCAAAAGGGGCATGTTGTCAGCATCCTTTACTACAGTATTTTGTTCTTAGCTTTTGTAGTTGTCTTCACATTTCATGCAAGCCATATTGATTCATAGTATATCATATTCATTTCCATTTGTCATCTCTGTTATTTGATATGCAGAATATTTCCTACTTGAATTTAGTAGTTGCATAAATGTCCACAGGGTGTTTGTGTGTAATCCTTTTCCGTTCGGCTTTTGATGAATCTGTTGTGTGGTGATGGGCCTTTACAGTAGCACCAATGGGAAGTATGATGCATGAACCATTGCATGAAATATATATGGTGATCCTGTACAAAATAAATAACAAATAACCAAAAGATTAATCTCATCATTCAGTCTTGCGATTGAAAGTCCTACAATGATTTCGAAACTTAATTATGGGACTTGGGTTTTAAATGGTTAGTAATTTATAGTAATTTGATATTATTCCTATTTTTCATTGTTGGGTTTCATTTTCTGACTTCAGAATTTCCTAATTTTGATAACTCCAGGATATGAAAGAAGTAAGCGGCATCTTGAAATTAAAGAGCAGAAAGTGGACAGAAAAAGAGGAAGAAATGAAGAAATAATAAGCTTTTCAAAAATATTAGTATAAAATCTTCCCCTTTTATATATGAAGTTTGAAAAAATTCTGTCATGCGATTAATTTGCAGTTTATAACATGGGTTCTCTAGGGGAGCATTTTGAAGATCACATAAACAATGAATGCAAGTGGAGTACACGATTGAAGAAGCTTCAGGTTTCAAATGCCAATTAGCAATTTCCAGTAATCTGGTACTATTCCTATCTATCTTTTTTGGTTAGAAATTATTGCAGCTGGGTTTCATAATATTTCCATATATGAACTCACAAGCTTTGTTAAATATTGTGGGGTTATTTGATACCTGACATTTACATAGTTAAAATCATTCACCATCGAAGTGTGAGTACCACAACAAATTATTGAGAAGAGTCCTGGATGATGACGAGTGCAACCCTACACCAGCAGCCTAGAATTTGTAGTATATACTACAGAAGGCCATGGAAACTTACTACCTGAAGACATTTGATGGCAAGTAGATAGTTTATAGACTGAAATCATTATTACTCTCATCTAAGCCTCTCCCCAAGAATTTGGAGTGGTTTACTTATTCTTCGAAACATAATATTACTAAATATTCAAACCTGCATTCAATAAGTAAACATCAAAGTTCGTGTATACACAGAAATGCCTTTGCACTTGAGGCTATTATCTCATGGCCAATATCATGGTTTCCTTGCATTTTGTTTAGGAACAGATTAAAAGAAGAATTGCATTGATCTTTTGAGAATCTACATTTCGACTTATGGAATTGACATCGAGAATTTCCAAGTTACTTACTTTACAGTCTAAATTCTACTAATGTCTAATTTACTATGTTCAATATGTCATGAAATATATTTTGTCTTTCAAATAGTAATATTGATGGGCAAACAAAACTTGCAAAATATGATAATTTCTGTTAATATAAGTTATAGCATGAATGCCTTGATGAGTGGATGCTTACGATTGTGGGTTATCTTGGGCATATTCTTATGTGCTTATTCTTTATAGTGATCTATGATAAAATTTAATTGCGACCAATACCATAATATAGTCTTATATTAGGTTATTGTTGGTGTTGTGTTTTTTCCTCTTTCAAATTGAAAGGTTAGATTTCTTATGGGTATTGTTTTGATTGATTGTGAATTCAGGAGTCATCATATCTGAAGGAATATCCCGGTTGTGATCATGTCATCTGAGAATGTACCTACCAGCATCAATAGGTGAGGACCCTGGATAAAAACCCCTTAATTTCAAACAGATACAATATTTATCTTTCTCTGTTTGTCTATTTATCTTTCTCCTTTTGTCTAAGATTACAAAAAAGGAATGCTTTCATATGTTCTTATTTTCCTCTTCCTCATTCCCTCCATTTGTTAGATGTGTAATTTATTTTGCACCATATAAAATGCATCAAGTGTGTTTCATTCAAGATACATGAGAAAACGTTTTACTTAAAAAGCTTTAGTCATTATACTTTCATGGATTCCCACAGGTTTCACAACTTCTAACAATCAAAATCAAACCGTTTCTTAAACAATAGTAGAAAATAACAAGATAAGATCAAATATAACATATTAGCATAACTGGTTGTATTATTGTATCTACACATCTTTTTCGTCCCATTTTTTCTTATTAACTAGATATACATTTGCTGCTATTGCTATTTCTGAAGCCATGTTTTTTGTGTGTTTAGGAAAAATAAGGATATTCTGTGAAAGAATGAAGTGAGCATAAGGAAGCAATATGATAAATCTTGCAACTTGGCCATAAAGACGCAAAATGTAGTATGATTAATCAAACAAGGCGAATGTCAACGTTGCACGATATTATACTCCTCTCGGTTCCATTGGAAGGTTAAGATTAGAATCCTACTCACATCTGGCAACCGTCGTGTTTGTGTGAAAATGGAAAATATGGTGTCATAGAAAAGAGTTTATCTCATATAACAGTTAAAAAAATCAGTATCCACCTAATTTTTTATGATAAGCACATTTGGAGTTGATATGCACGTCCTTGAATGCATATGTTTTTGTTTTGAGAGCTTGTAGCTTTTCCTCTCTGTTTTTTGAACCGTAGTATCTCAAGTGATGGAATTCAATGAGGTTGGTGTTTATCAATACTGCACCATACATTACAAAGCAATTTGTATGCTGTTTGGTGATTGACGATGACGATTGATTGGTGATGGAATTAATTTATTATAGTAATGATGCACCTTTGGTTGTAGGAGATCCGTAAACGACTCTAATTTCGTCTTTCCTACTAAATTCTGGGTTGTAGACTCTTTGTATCAATGATTTGTATTCTGGTCAGGTATGTGTTTCGAAACTTTGCCTTGGAATCAATCCAGACCGTGTTCGCGTTTATCCATAACCGAATCAAGTCAGATATGACCTGACCAGTTTAACCATAGAACCACAGAATAGAAATGATTCTTCAAGGGTCTCAGGTCTAAAAAGCACGTGATAAATACCACCGAAACCTAATACTGCAGGGCGGCCCCTTCCACAACGTGTGTCATATCGTGAGGCTTTGCATTGATACCATTTGTTAGAGAGACAGTCCATACTAGGCCACTAACTTAGTCCATTTTGTTAGAAACAATGCCCATTTGTTAGATACCCAGCAACCAAGCCTTGGGAGCAACTAGGCCACTAAATTTTTTTACGCTTATTGGTTGTTCCGCGCCGAAATTGTTGATCCATGCCAAAAGCGTCCGTGCTGCTAAATATTTTTACGCTAATTTGTTGTTTTTTTAAATTTTGGCAGTGGAAATAATTTTTTGGGGAACAAACAATTCGCGGGGGAAAATCATAAATGAACAGTGCCCGCGGGCACGGGTTATGACTAGTAATTATATAACTGTGAGTTTATGTGTTGCATCTGCTAGTTATATATATTAGTTATATATATACAGTAGATTATATATGTAATAGTGTAACCTATAATATATATACAGTAGTATACATATACTGGTTTGATACTATGTATTGAAAACCGTGAGTTAAAGTTAGTTCATATATATAAACAGTAAGTTTATATATCATATACTAAATCTATTATACATTTGACAACGTTTTTTGAATTCTAAGGCTGACTAGGACAAGATAAAGAGTGGCTAAGATTTGATTTTGGTAAATCAATGGTTGAGATTGGATTTTGTGAAAATTTTAGTTGGAAAACTTAAATTTTGGTGGGAAAAGTGACTTGGTAACCAAAACTTTGAAATTAGAAGTGTCTTGGAAAGATTGTGGAGATTAATTTTGGGGGAAAAGTGACTTGGGAACCTAAACTTTGAAATTAGAAGTGTCTTGGGAAAGACTGTGGAGATTAAATTTGGGGGGGAAGTGCCTTGGAAACCTAAACTTTGAAATTAAAAGTCTCTTGGGAAAGATTGTGGAGAATCATTATCCATTAAATTAAAAACTTTAGTTAAAACAATTTAGCGGAACAATAAATTAGCGTAAAAATAACCTGAGGTTTGTTGTTCCGCGCCGAAGGCGCCCGCTAAATTTTTTACGCTAATTTGTTATTCTGCGTCAAAGCCGCTAAATTTTTTACGCTAATTTGTTATTCTGCGTCAAAGCCGCTAAATTTTTTTACACTAATTTGTTGTTCCACGCCAAAGCCGCGGGAGCCAAATTTGTTCTTCGGCGCCGAATTTTTTGTTTCGCGCCGAAGGCGCCCGCTAAAATTTTTAACGCTAATTTGTTGTTCCGTGCCAAAGCTGCTAAATATTTTTACGCTAATTTGTTGTTCCACGAAAAAGCCGCGGGCGCCAAATTTGTTCTTCGAAGCCGAATTTGTTGTTCTACGCCGAATGCGCCTGCGCCGAATTTGTTGTTCTACGCCGAATGCGCCTGCGCCGAATTTGTTGTTCCGCGCCGAAGGCACCGCGCCGCTAAATATTTTTACGCTAATTTGTTGTTCTTTTAAATTTTAGCCGTTGAAATAATTTTTTGGAGAACAAAGATTTTACAGTGGAAATGTTAAATAAACCGTGCCCGCGGGCACGGTTTATAAATTCATATATAAAAATAGTATATATATTACACAATCAGTGTTATGTAAATTAGGGTTAGTATCATCTTAATGGGTTAGAATCTTTGGCTTGATGTTAAAATCCATGATGCAGATAAAATGTACCTCATGCTACGGTCACGGGGACATCCACCATAGCCCCCAGGCAAGTATTTATTTGTAACTGAATTTGGGACAAACTGCTTTAACTAGTGGAAAATATCATTTTGAACATGCTCGTCAAATTTATTCACTAAACAATATGCTCTTAATATACCTGTTGCAACTGATTAAAATGGACATATCATGTTAATGAATCTTTGGTAGAAAAATGACCTAGTCCTTATCATCAAATTGAACCAAAACGGAACAGATGGTAGGACACAACCCTCGAAACATAATGAGAAACCATTGATTACAGATGGAAAGGAAACTAGTCAGTGACTGGTTATGACACTTGGGTAGGGTTGGTCCATAGTAGTAGGGTTCGTAGATGTAGCTTGACCACCTTACGGCTACCTCCAGACCACACCTATGGAGGGAAGCATCTTGGCCATTTTCGAGGTTAGGGATGGCAAGAAGCGTCACGGTAAACACCCGATGATAGGGTGCATCAAGAACATACTACCAACCCAGACATGGACTTATCACGAGCACAAATAACTGCATACTCAATATACAACTGCCTTACTTTTTGAACTGCAAATTCATACATGCTCGTACGTTACTTTTCTGCACTCATTATTCATAAATGTGTACTAACGTTCTTTGTTCTTTTCCAAGTTATTCTTTAATTCATTACTTTAAATATCTTGTCGAGCTTTTCGCTGACATATATTTCAATGTAATTGTGAAATATATGTTAGGTTCAGAGACAAATTACGTTGAGGACCCCACTTTGGAGGATCTCATCTTGGAGGACGATCCTGCTGACCAGCGTTACGAGGACACTGTAGTCCTCCCTGTCGAAGAATAGAGAGAGCTACTCTTAGTTTTACTTTATTAGTTGTACTTGTTATCTTACAGGTGTGTTTGATTTTCAATAAAATTGTATGGCCATGCTAGGCCTAACTACTTTGTGTACTCGTTTTGAAACTCTGGAATAAAAGTGAATTAAATATTTATGCTATTCTGATAATATTTGCATGCAAGAAACCTGCTTAACTAAATAAACGCTTATTGTGCTTAAGTCAAAGAAGAAAGAAATAATAGTATCTCTTCTTTGCTTTAAGCACATGCAGACCTGCTTGCATCCTCGCTCCCAAGTATAATGGGAAGCGGGGCAAGACATACCCCTCGGTCAGCATCAGACATCAGGAGTTTCCTAGGATTGGCAAGTTACTACCGACGATTCATCAAGGATTTCTCGAGGATATCCGAGCCCATGACTCGATTGACGAGGAAGGATGTCAAGTTTATATGGTCAGACTCTTGCAAGCAGGCATTTGGAATATTGAAAGCAAGGCTAACATCTGCACCAGTTCTAGCTATACCAGATAGGACTGGAGGATTTGAGATCTTCTGTGATGCATCAGGCAAAGGCCTTGGATGTGTCCTGCACCAGCATGGTCATATGGTTGCATATGCTTCTCGGTAGTTGAAGGTTCACGAGAAGAATTATCCAACTCACGACTTGGAGCTAGCCACTGTCATCTTTGTCCTGAAGATTTGGAGACATTTCTTACTGAGTAAGAAAGTAAAAAATCTTCACTTATTACAAAAGTTTGAAATACATTTTCACCCAGAAGGAGTTGAATATGAGGCATCGCAGATGGTTAGAGCTGATGGCCGATTACAACATCGACCTCCAGTATCATCCAAGGAAGGTTAATGTCGTACCCGACGCTTTGAGTAGACTTCCAGCAGTCATGACTCTTACAATTCAGTAGAGGCTACAGCAAGATCTGTAGGATATTGGTATAGAAGTTGTTTTACCTGGAGTCACATCATCACTGATGAATATGCAGATTCAGTCAATGATTATGGATCGGATCAAAGCTACGTAGTTAGGAGATGAAAAACTACAAAAGATCAGAGGGCAAGTTGAAACTGGACTTCGAACGGATTTTATCATTCATGAGGATGGTTCCCCGAGATACGGCAGTAGGATCTACGTACCTTCAGGTGATATCAGAGAGGAGCTAATGAATGAAGCTCATAGCTCTCCCTATTCCATTCATCCTTGCAGTACCAAGATGTACCAGGACCTTCGTCTGAATTTTTTGTGGCATGGTATGAAGAGGAGCGTAGCTCGAAGCATCGCCAAGTGCCTTATGTGTCAGCAAGTGAAGGCTGAACATCATCGCATTGCTGGATGGCTTCAACCCATGCCGATTCCAGAGTGGAAGTGGCAGCACATCACCATGAACTTCGTGACTGGACTACCTCATAGCACCCAGTAAAATGACGCGATTTGCGTTATCATTGATCGATTAACCAAGTCTGCACATTTCATATCCTTCCGAGTAGGACAATCTATGGAGATACTTGCGAAGAAGTATATGTAGATAATTATCTTCCTCATACCTTTATAACTTATTTCAGGTGTACGTCGTGATGTGAATATAATCGTGTAAGAGATTGTGCGATTGCATGGAGTTCCCGTGAGTATCGTCTCTGACCAATCTGGAAGAGTCTGCAGACGAATCTGAGTACCATTCTGAGTTTTAGCACTGCATATCACCCACAGACAGATGGACAGTTGGAGCGTACAATCCAGATATTGGAGGACATGTTTCGAGCTTGCATGTTGGACCATAAAGGTTCGTGGGAGGATCACTTGCATTTAGTGGAGTTCACCTACAACAACAGCTATCAAGCTAGCATTGGCATGGCGCCATTTGTTGCACTTTATGGAAGGAAAAGTCGATTTCCGTTGAGTTGGGATGACATTGGTGATAAAGAGCTGTTGGGACCAGATATGATAGTCGTGGTTGTGGATGTAGTGCATAATATCATGGATAAGCTTCGTATCGCACAGGATATGTACACGCTTTGGGTTGATGCTAAATTCCATCCTTTGGAGTTCAAGGCAGGAGATCATGTGTTCCTAAAGATATCCCCGAACAGAGGAATGATTCATTTTGGAAGGCGACGCAAGCGTAGTCCAAGATTCATTGGACCTTTCGACGTACTAGAACGAGTTGGAGAGGTAGCTTATCATCTAGCACGGCTACCTTCATTGGAGGGAGTACATGATGTTTTTCATATATCTTAGCTACGTCGTTACATCAGCGACCCTTCTCATGATGTAGATTACTTGGAGATTACGGTTCGACCGTACCTGACATATGCGTAACATCCAGTGCAGATCTTAGACCGACGTCAGAAGACGCTCAGGAACAAGGTCGTCAAGCTTGTGAGAGTGATGTGGCCTCATGGCTCGCCAGGAGAATCCACCTGGGAGTGGGAAGATGAAATGCGAGAGCGTTATCCATATTTGTTTCCTGCTCCTTAGTTGATAGAAATTCCGAGGACGGAATTTTTCTTAAGGTGTGTAGGAAGCAACGTCCTGTACTTTTAGGCATGTTTGATTACTTGTGTGCCTGTATTTTACTTCGGTCGTCCAGGTGTTTTCTCTCCGTATGTTCTTTTCTTCTACGAATTGACGCGAGTGCATCTCTTTTTTTGGAAATTTACCATAGTTTAACAAATTAACTTTAACCCTAACTAATTACTTTTAGCAAATTTATTTTACTAATTACCAATTGCATTTACCCCTAATTAATCTTAGATCTACCCTTATTAAACCCACAGTATGAGTTGGTGAGCTCCAACCCCCATCGAAACCAACTATTTCGTTTCTTTTCCCCCATGGCCAACTCACCCACATCAATCGTTTAACCCACACTCTATTGAATTTGTATCCTCTCTTCTTCAGTATACACAAAACACAACCCTCTCCTCAGAACGCACACACCATCTGCATCAAACAATTCACCTCCATCCTCCCTACAACTTCACAACAACAACCAAATCAACATTCAGCCAAAAGCAAACACCAAAAATTCAAAAAAAAACCCAAAAAAAACATTCAGCCTCCTTCAAACCAAATTCAAACACCCCAGATCAAAAAAAAGAAATCAGAAATTGAGAGGGGAAGATCAGAATTAGATCTAAAGCTTCATCAAATTCAACCCTGCTACTCCCTTCCTCCTCCAGATCTGCCGCCATGCTCCCCACAGGCTACCACCCTCTCCACCTGAGAACCCCCACTACCCCCACGCAGCCACCTGCCGCCCTGCGCAGCCGAGCCTACACGCACATAGCTGCAGCCCACCCTCCGCCTATGCGCGCCACCCTGCGCTCGCTGCCTCCCAGACTGGCTGTCGTGCACCCTACTTCGCCTGCCGCCAGATCCGCATGCCATGCACTGCTGCCACCTCACCTTGCTGTGCCATGTGCCATAAATCAGCCGCCTTGCCACCCGCAGCCACCCAGTGCCCCGCACGCATCGCCCTGCGCCACTGCCGCCTCGTCCCACGCTGCCAGCCTGCTTGGTCGTGCCCCCGCACGCGCCGCTGCCCCGCGCCCCTGCGTGCACCGCTGGCCACTGCCCCTTCCCCTCCTACAGATCTGCATGCCTGTGCCCTTAATCTCTCTCCCTGCAAAAGAAAAGAAAGAGAGAAGAAAGAAGGAAAAGAAGAGGAAGGAGGAGGCAGGTGAGAAAGAGGGGGACTTATTTAAGTTATTTGGGTTATTATAAGTTGGTAAGTTATTATAAGTTATTATAAGTTATTATAAGTTATTAAGTTATTATAAGTTATTAAGTTATAAAGTTATTAAATTATTTAAGTTATTTAAATTATAAAATGTTAATAATATTTTTAAGTATATGTTTATATTTTAAGTTATATGCTTAATTATAGGGTAAATTGCAGAAAAATACCCTCACGTTTGAGCCATTTTTACGTAAATACACTGACGTTTATTTTCATCAAAATATATACCCAAACGTTTTCCGGTGCTTTTAAATGATACCTTTTTTAATTTTCCATCCAAAAGACAGAAATTTGGACAAATTTACCCCTGAATGAGCCTTTTACAAGTTAATACTCTCACGTTTGGGCCTTTTATAAGTTAATACCCTGAATTGGGCGTGTGTGTCCATTGGGGTGGGTGGGTGCATGGGTGTGGGGGGTGTATGTGTGCATGGGGGGTGGGTGTGTGTGCGTGCATGGGGAGGGTGTGTGTGCATGGGTGTGTGTGTGTGCATGGGGTGTGTGTGCATGGGGTGGATGAGTGTGTGCATGTCTGGATGTGTGCATGGGTCGGTGGGTGTGTGCATATGGTGGGTGTGCATTGGGGTGGGTTGGTGCATGGGTTTGTGTGTGGGTGTGTGCATGCATGGGGTGTGGGTGTGGGTGTGGGTATGGGGGGTGTGTGCATGGGGTGGGTGTGTGCATTGGGGGGTGTGTGCATGGGGGGTGTGTGCACGCGCATCAGGGTGGGTTGGTGCATGGGTTTGTGTGTGGGTGTGTGCGTGCATGGGTGTGTGTGCATGGGGTGGGTGGGTGTGTGCATTGGGTGCATGTGTGTGTGCATGGGTGGGTGGGTGTGTGCATGGGTGGGTGGGTGTGTATGGGGGTGGGTGTGTGCATGGGGTGGGTGTATGTGTGTGTATTGGGTGCATATGTGTGTGCATGGGAGTGTGGGTGTGTGCATTGGAGTGGGTTGGTGCATGGGAGTGTGGGTGTGTGCATTGGAGTGGGTTGGTGCATGGGGGTGGGTGTGGGCATAGGGTGGGTTGGTGTATTGGGTGGGTGTGTGCATTGGGGTGTGTTAGTGCATGTGTGATCGTCTACCTTATAGTGCCCAGATTGAGCCAATACTTCAACAGGTCACATACGCCCATGCACCCACCCACCCCAAGATCACGCACCCCATGCACACAACCCACCCATGCACGCACACCCACCCCATGCACACAACCCACACACCCACGCACACACGCACACCCCACACAACCCCACAACCCACACATGCACACACTTACCATAAGCACACACTCCCTATGCGCACAAACCCCATGCACACAACCCACCAACCAACACAGACATACCCACCCCACTCACACACCTCCCAATGCCAACACCCACCCACCCATGCGCGCACACACACACCCTTAAGCACACACACACCCCACCAACCCCACGCACACACACCACGCCACGCACACACCCTCCAACCACACCCACACCCCCCCCCAATGCACACACACCCCCCATGCACACAACCCACCCACCCACCGCGCACCCACCTACCCATACCCATAAACAAACCCATACACCCATGCACACACCCCCCACGCACACACACGCGCGCGCGCACACCCACCCACACCCCTAAGCACACATACCCCCCACGCACACACACCCACCCCACGCACACCCACCCACCCATGCACACACACACAAAAGCACACACACCAACCCCCAAGCGCATACACCCACGCACACCACCCACCCACCCATGCGCACACACCCCATGCATAACCCCCTGCCCCCCTCCAATGCACACACACCCCACACACACCCCCCACCCACCCCACGCATGAACGCACACTCACCCACTCACCCACCCCATGCACCATCCCACCCGAGAGAGATAGAGAGAGAGAGAGAGAGATGGCAGGAGAGAGAGAGAATCGTAGAGAGAGATTCGGTGTAGAGAGAGATTCGGTGTAGAGAGAGAAAGAGAGAATCAGTAGAGAGAGATAGAAAGAGAGAATCGGTAGAGAGAGATATATAGAGAGAATCGGTGTAGAGAGAGAGAATTGGGGGAGAGAGAATAGGTAGAGAGAGATTCGATATATAGAGAGAAAGAGAGAGAGAATTTGTAGAGAGAGTGTGTGGAGAGAGAATCAGTAGAGAGAGGGATAGAGAGATAGAATCGGTAGAGAGAGAGAAGAGACCTCAGGGTATTTACGTAAAAATGGCCCAAACGTGAGAGAGATGGGAAAATGGTCCAATTTAACACAGTCAGCCCATTTTTCGCTACAGGGTATCAATTTGTCACAAAATGAACCTCAGGGTATTTATGTAAAAATGGCCCAAACGTGAGGGTATTTTCATGCAATTAACCCTTAATTATATAAACGCTTAATAAGTTAGTTATATGAGTTAGTAGTTGTATAATTTCTTATACTAACAGTACATATAAAGGAATTTTAATACTATAATGGTTATTAAAGAAATGTACTAATCATTGATCATGATGAACAAAACAATAAACCGACTTCACCAAAATATCAATTTGACGAGACGAACACGACACCAAAATCACCAAAATTAGGCAATTGTGCATTTTTTTTCTACATGCTTTAAAACATTGCTTAATCTATATATTGCTTATACCATGCTTCCCACTCCTTTAAATTTACATATATTAACATTCCTTGTCATGTACCAAAATGAAATGCAAACCCCTGTTGGACATAAATGACTCTCTTGGAACACTTGCCAATCATAGAACTTACTGGCCGATTTGGACCATCATAGATCTTGCGGGCCGGTTTGGCTGATTCTGGCTCGTGGTCAAGAAAAACACACGTGTGTGGGGTTGAGATCGCAGGCACTATTCGGAAGTAAACTGGTCACCTTCGAGGGCACAGAAGGTAGATTCACTTGCTAGCCGCGCCTAATGACGTGAATATTAGTCACTAGATTAAATACACACAAGTACTCATAAAAAACTGCTATCTTGAATAGGTATGCCATTTAGAACTGTTATTGCTTTCATCCATAATAAAACTGCCATGTTTTCACTTATAATAGAACAACCATGCTAATATAACTTTTGTTCTTACTGCTTAGAAATTAAAGTTGTTCAATTGTTCGTAACGCTTTAACTGCCATGAAAAATGTTCTTTTGAAAACTTTACCAAGGGTCCTATTCATATTATTGCTTACCAAGGACCCTTGCTGACATACATTTCTATGTTGTTTGGAATGTGTGTCAGGACACAAAACAGGTTACATTGAGGACAAGCTGCTTGCGGAGACTGACCCACTGGACTAGGAGTACGTTGATCCAGAAGTTCTCCCCACTAAGAAATAATTGCTGAACATTATCAGCTGCTACTTAGGATTCCTTTTACTGCACGTATGTAGGGTGTGTATTCTCTTGTAGAACTCTGTTGTTATTGGCCATGCTTGGGGCCTTATTACTTTTGTGTACTCTAGTCTAGATGTTGGCTTTGATTTCATAGTTATTTCTGTTGTTTCTGAATGCATGCAAGTTCATGCGTATGGTTTTATTCGTAGATGCTTATTGGGTTTGAGCTTCACCGCTTCAGCCCTTGCGGACCCGCTCGCGTCCTTGCTCCTAAGTAAAATGGGAAGCGGGGCGTGACAATCGCACCTTTGCTTCTCAAAGAATCTGGCTCGTGTAGTAGATGGGCCATTGTATGCCCTCCTTTTTTACCAGTGCCAAGCTCACTGCCTCCTTAGTGGCCGTCAGGTATATGCTCAGCGGTTCTGCTTCTTTGGGCTTCGTCAGGAGCGACAGACTACGTATGTAGTCCTTTAGCTCGATGAAGGCTCGGGTGCATCTCTCGTCTCATTCCATGGCCTTCCTCTCACCTGCAAACTTGGCAAGAGCTTTCTTCGGTACCCTGAAGAAGGGGAGGGACCTCTCTGCTGACTTGGACAGGAAACACCTAAGTGCTGCGATCCAGCCATTCAACCAATGTAACTCCCTGATGGTCGCCTACTCCTTCATGTTGACCAATGCTTCGATCTTGTCCGTGTTGGATTCAATACCACGATGTGTGATCATGAAGCCCAAAACCTTTCCAGATCGGCCCAATGTGCATTTGGTCGGATTGAGCCTGATGTTGCGTCTTCTTATTCTCTCGAAGGTTTCCCTGAGATCAGCAATGTGATCTGCTAAGTACTTGGTTTTGACCATCATATCGTCAACATATACTTCCAAGTTCCTCCTGATCTGGGAGTTAAATACCTTGTAGGTCGCCCTTGCGTTCTTCAGACCGAAGGGCATCTTCCTGTAGTATAAGTCACTCGGTCGGTGATGAACGACGTCTTCTTTGCATCCACTGGATTCTTTTGGATATGCTTGTAGCCAGAATAGGCATCCATGAAGATGAGTAGCTCGTACCCGAGGCCTTGTCCATGAGGTGGTTGATCCAGGGCAGTTGATAGCTATCCTTTGGGCACTTCTTGTTGAGGTCGGTGAAATCCACACACATTCTTTACTTGCCATTTGAATCCAGACAGTCGAGATACCAGCCCTCACTGATGAAGCCGGCCTCTAGTAAGAAATCCACCTCTTCGACCGTTGCTTTCATCTTCTTGCTACCCAGATTCTTCTTCTTTTACTTAATCAGCTTGAAGTTCGGGTCCGCGTGCAATTTGTGGGTGATCACCTAGGGGATCCACGCCTGGTATATCATCGGGTGACCAGGAAAGACATCCAGATTGGCCTTTAGGCACTCGATTAGCTCCTCCTTTAGGCCGAGATCGAGCCCTGACCCGAGGGACATTGTCCTCCCTTCCTTGTACAAGATAGGGATAAACTCCGGCTCCTCGATCAGATCATGCAGTGGTTTGTCAGGGCCCCCTCTCTGGTCGAGGAGATCCATCGGGTCGGGTCGCCCGGCCCCTGTGCGCGTCTAAGTGGAGAGATGATATCAGGAACTTGACTGAGCCTTGTTGCCTTTCACTTTTTCGATTCCTTTCGGGGTTTAGAACATGATCATTTGATGGAGGTTTGAGAACACGACACCGGCCAAGTTAAGGAGTGGCCGCCCGATGATCCCATTGTAAGCCGAACCGATCTTCACCACTATGAACTTTGTCAAGGCTCCCCGAGCATTACTGATAGGCCGATCATCCCTGCAATCGAGGTGGCATGTCTCATGAATCTGACTATCAAACCAGAACACGCTTCTAGATCGTCCGTTCGCAATCACGTCTTCTCCAAGGTCGACATGATCAAAATGTTGCACGAGCTGTGTCACGCCCGGTTTCCCAGAATACCTGGAAAATATGAAACTTTTCACGGTATTCGTAGAGAATGGAAATGGTAAGGTCTGTAGCAGTATTTAGACTCAAGGTGTCGACCCCTCGACTCTAAATACTACCCAGCTAATCGGTAAAAAGATGCTACCATTTCTGCAGGCCACTGCGAATGCTGGGATAGTACAAACGATAGATAAAAGAATACTACAAATGTTCAAATATAGAAAAAAAATAACCGTAACCACAACACAGAGGCACAAAATATATATACATATATATAAGTTTGAAATGTACCGCATACTTGCAACATTGGTTACTTTATTTTATTTTGTCATTAATGCTCTGTACCTGCCTTTAATTCTGGATAAATATAAATTTCATTTAAAAAAATTCATTTATGTATTCACGTGGTGCATGCTTGGTGTGTTGATTGGATGTGACAATCTTAAATATAGCAGTCTATACTTGAGTTATAGTTTCCTACTGGGCACGCGTTGACGTGTCATCCTCCTTTCCCCAGGTTTAGGACTAGAGACTTCAGAGCAGGTTCTCCCCAGGGGACTGTCCAAAGCTTCGAGCTAGAGGTTGAGCCCTCTGAGGGCTATTTCGTGGGATTACCCATGGCTTGATTAGGGAGTGAGTTGTACTTCGGTCGTGGACATGATTTGAGGGTTTGGGGAGTTTTCATACATTTTGTCCCCTGATGTATTATGTAAATGTGTCACATCATGAATAAAAGTAAAGGCAGAAAAATAAATTTGTCATGTCAGGAGTGTCCTAATAACTCCACTGTTTTCAAGTCCATGACATCGCCTAGACTGTGTCTAGGGTTAGTATGTGTGCCTATTCTAGTAAATAAAAGTACATCTAGTTGATCGTACAAACTTTTGGTCAAAGAATGTGTTGTGTAGCGAGAACCATCCACCATGATGATCAACACCCTCACTCTCACGGGAGGAGAACGTCACCGAAGTGGTATGTAATCCTGAACATCCTCCCTCTCATGGGAGGAGAACGCCTACTCCAAGTCTCAACTCTTGGATAGGTATGCACAATAGGATGGTCTCGTCGCTCATACATTCCCTAACCCTGAGTTTACCCCAATACACAAGTCTAAGCCTAAAGTGAAAATTACTCATTCTATCACACTACACCGTGTGCCTTTATTATATCACAATTTTGTAAAAAGGAACACCACGATACTTCATCACTACGTTGTGTACATCAAAGCCTTGATTAGGCTTTAACCTTTCATCCAATACAACAATCATGGAGTTTAACATAATATGAAACATGGAACATGGCACATAAATATTAACGTGAGGATTAACATGCTCATAAACATGGAGCATAAGGATAGAATACTTGGAACATGCAATTACAGAACATGGTTGTTACATGGTGATTAACATGAGGTATCCAGAATCATGGCACAACATTTCAACTTTGTGGAAATTAGCATATTAACTTAAAAGTCCAAATTTTGGAGCCAAAAACCGATTGTAGCAGTTGAAATAGGCTATTGCCAGAACATGCGGCTGTTTCCATAACAACAGTGAGCAGGCGGCTGTTTCCAAAACAACAGTCGACTGCTTTCTTAGGCAGAACACAATTCAGTTTCCTTAATTCAAATTCGTCGTCTATAGGGTGAATTTAAAATTGTTGTAGCATACACAGCAGCTAACCATTATTTTGCATACTATGTAAGCATGACATCTTAAGATAAAACTTTAGACATGACTTAGCATGTTAACAAAGATTTTTAAGGCATATTCATATGAGTATGCACTTAAGCATGTTAGCATGAGTATTTGCATATTGGCAATACATGAGCATATTCATATTAACATGAATATGAGCATACTTAGATTAATATGAGCAATAGTATACTACCGTACTCATATTATTAGGAACATTGGCATATTCATGTTGGTAAGAGCTTAATAAGCATACTAGCTTAACTTGCAACCTAGTAAACCTATTAGCACAATAAGTACATGACAAGGACAAAAACATATGGATACTAGCATATTCCAATTAGCATGGGCATTTAGATCTGGAGCCAACATTAATTTTTTACAACAATTTTATTGTCATGAAATTACTAACACTAATATATCGACATTAACATATCCACATGAGCCTTAACCTCAAACACATATGGAACACAAAAATTGTCATTAAGGCAAGCTAGCTTAAAGGGATGGCAGAACATGGCCATATTAGCACAACTTGGCATACTAACACACTAAGATTTCCATAGGTTGAACATAATTATCCTAATGTAACTTTATCCTTCCTACATAATCATAAACATATCAATCTTACTAAAGTTGTGACACCTACCTGGATGAAGTTCTTTTCTTCAAGCTACTAGCTTTCTTCATCCAAGCCCCTTCTTCTCCAAGGGTTCCTACTCCAAGCTCCTTCTTAAAGCTCCAAGTGCTCCAATGGAGGGTGTTATGGGATGTAATTGGGTCAAGAGGAGGAGGAGAGGGGTGGTTCGGCCTTGGTGGTGGAAAGGAAGGAGGCAAGTTGGTGCAAAGGGATGAGGCTAGGGTTGATTCGGCCTAGGCCATGAAGGGGAGAGGGAGAGATGAAAACATTTGAATTTTCTTTTCTTTTCTTTTTTTTTCCTTTTTCCTTTTTTTTTCTTTTTCCTTTTTTCTCCTTTTTCTTTTATTTTTTCCAGTTAACCCCTAATCACCATGAAAATCCTCTTCATGTGACAAGTGTGGGCTAGGTGGCAAGATTTGGGTGAAGGTAGGCTAATTTGATGACACCTCAAGGGATTAGATGGCTAACATGCAAAATTAGCGTTGTCTAATTTTTTAAAAAAAGAAATACACTTAATTAATATTAGTAGGCATACTAAAATAATATGTATTCTATTAAATACAACACATTATGCCATCTAATATTAATGAAAATATTTAAATATAAAATTTTCTTTTATTAAAATTATGGAAAACCCACCAAAATACATGAAACATATAAGCAGACAAAACACAATCTAAAATACATAGTATAATACCCATACATATGGGAACATGGTATTACAAGCTGCCCATGTCGACAAGCAGCCGTCGAACTTCGACGGTGTCAATGATGGCGCTGACGACCAGTGCGTCATCATGCGGCAGCTTGATCCACTCTAGATCTTGATCCGAAAAGCAGATGGGTGGGACGGTATTTCTTGGTCTCTTATGGGCTATGCTCGTAACCATCACCTTCTAAGCATGCAGCCTCGGAGCTCGGGGATTCGTTCACCCGACACGAGTCCGCCGAAGATAGTACCGATGAACCTGGGGACGGGTGTAGTAGTCACGAGCCTCATGGGCCCTTTGGTGGTAGAACAAGTCATCTTTGGTGTAGTTAATGACGTAGATGTTGATATTTTTTCACAGACGGTGCTAGATGTTTCAGGGTGTTTTCTCACCAAGAATTTAATATAGGGCAGTCCGAAGGTCACAGCTGATGTAGTAGATGAGGACAACCTTTGGGACGTCGACCGAGCTGACTCTAGGACGAGCAGACTTCGGGCCGACCGATGGGTGCTGAGCAAAGCTTTGGTCGGATGATCTCCTCAGTGATCTGCAAGACAGAAAGCCCATCAGGGGGGTTGGATCTAGGTTCTGACAAAATCCCCTCTGATGCTTAAGTTAGATTGTGACAAAAGGATGCTCGGTGGAACTGATTCCAACACATTGGGAGGTCGTTCACTAGTCCTCAGGTCGAGCTATTAGGCGGAAGAAATTTGTTAGGTGGAAGCAGATCTAGAGTGTAAAAGTACCTAAGTGTCATATATCTAGGATTCATCATGTCCTTCCTCATTGGAGGAGCTATTTATAGGCGATGGTCTCCTTGAGAGCATTCCTCGGTCTGGGTGCCTGGGCATTGAAAGTGCTATATTGTGTTTGACCTGGGGATCATGCCTGTTGCAGGGTGGAACTCGCGTACAATGAATTTGTATTATGGGAAACCAAGGGCACGGTGGTTATATTGACAAGAGGATTTAGGTAGGCTTTATGACAAGTGATTAGTGGGGTGAAGAGGCTAAACTTGCCGCCGGAACAGATCACGGAGTCGAATCCCGCCGGACGCGGCGGCGGAGGATCGGATGGCGGGAGCCGAAGGCGAATATCGGCCAAGAGGCGAGCTACCCTGCACCACGAGCAACTCGTCAGAAAGGCCAGGTTGGGGTCCCACCCTTAGCCTCTCAGATGCCTAAGTCAGTGACTGGACTTAAAGCGGGGGTGGGGCACGCAGGTCGGACTAAGGGTGTGTTAACCGTACGTGACGAGCTATGAGTGGGTGAACAAAGATATGGACGACCTTTGCTCTCATGTGTGAATAATGGAATTGAGAGGGAATTTGCCAACCCCCTCACCGTAAGAAGTGAGGGGATATGTATACCTGATGGGAGACAATTAGGTGGGGCTGATCTGGCATGCTGACTCGACATGCTGAGCTGGCCTGGCTGTCAGCGGAAGCTTCAGAAGGGGGAGTCAGGAACAGGAGTGTCAGCCTTGCTTTTGTCAGATGGCGCAATGGCCAGTGGTGCTTTTTTCGGGGTGTCAGGGCCGAAAGCATTAAGTGTCAGGGGGCGCAGCGGCCCGGGGGTGCTTTGTTAGATGGTCGGGCGGCGGTAGTGTCAGTCATGTCTTTATACCAGGTTGTTTGTCGTGTGTAATGAATCAAGGGTCCGGCAGTTCTATCTCCGGCGGCGGGGGTTGTGTGGGTCCGCCGGGTCGACCTGTTGGTGGGTTGTTCGGCCTGGCCGTGCACATTTTGGGTGCGGATCATGGACCGCTGGCAGGGAGGGGTATGTTCGTGCCTCTGTCAGCATCCGAGCGTATTGCCCTAGGCGGGCCGAGCGAGAGAGGTCATATGCCTCGGCCGGGAGAGGGGGGTAGCGAGGTTCGCCCATTCCCATGTAGCCCCGGACCCCCGGACCGGCGGTCCATTTGGCAGAGGGGCGAGTCAGTGCGGTATATTCGTGGTTCTAGGTGGGAGCCGGACTCCCACGATCTTTAGGTCATAACAATTGCCCCCGGCCTTTGAGCCCGAGGCGGGAGCCCGGCTCGGCTCGGAGGTCGAACCATTTCTGATGTTTTGAGCCGTCGGTAAGGATCCCGGTCCGCGCCCGGGGGTGGCGGCGCTAGCTTCGGAACTCCCGCCCTATTGGTCATTTTACGATTCGAAAGGGTGGTAGAAAAACGAAGCGTCTCCAAGATTGGGTTCGCGACGTGTGGATGAGGTGACTCTCATGCCAGTCGAGGCGTTAAGGACATCCCAATGGGCGCCGCGTGGCGGCGCACCGACGGTCGTGATGACCCGGTGGCCCATTTTATAAACAAAAAGGGTTGGAAGGCGGTCGGCGGGAGTTTTCTTCTGTCTCCGATTCTTCTCCAGTGTTTAATACTTCCATCTATCGCTTGCTGGCTTGGTTGCGACTTCCGCCACCAGTGATCTTCTTCCGAACGTCTTCCCGATCTGACGGATCAGCTAGGTAATTATTTTTACTTTCTGACCGATGGCTTCTCGTTTCGAGTTCGGTGGCGGTAGCCGAGTGGGGGAGGAGGAGTTTGTGGAAGAGGGGGCGTTGCCGCGGGGGGTGCGGTGGTCTAGGGATAGGGGGTCATGGCGCACCGTTGTTCTTAGGGTGATTGGGTCCCTCCAATGTAGGTCGGACAGGATTAACATCAGGGAGATTCGCGTGCGGTTCGTGCAACTGCCCTATAAGGTACGGGTCCCCGGGTCGGAGGAAACGGTGTGCTCGCCTGTAGATAATGAGGTCGGGGTTTTTGTCTGGTCATTCGAGTTGGGGCTTCGTTTCCTGATCCACCCGTATCTGCTTTATCTATTGAACTCCCTGGAGTTGCCTATATTTTCCCTGGCGCCTCGGTCCTGGGGCTTGCTAGTGGGGTTCGTCGTCTTGTGTCTTGCCTGCTCCTTGAGTCCCTCCCTGGCGCTGTTCCAGCATTTTTCGTAGTTCGAAAGAGGGGAATGTATCATTGTGTTTGTGCTTGTCACGACCCGCTTCCCTAAAATAGAGGCGAGACGTGAAAAGGTCCGCACGAGAGTGGAGCCGTGAAGCCCCAAACCCGATAAACGTCAATAAAACATAAGCAGGTCCCTGTAACCACAAACAGAGCAACAATAATAATAAAAGGAGAGACAGAAATAAAATTCTCATATCTCATAAATTGTCCAACATGAAAATAAGTTCAACATCCAGAAAAGCCACCAGGCTAAAAGAAAGAGTCTAAGGCCCAGAACAAGGCCAACAAAAGCAACAACGTCACAAAGTATAGGTGCCACGCACCGACAACGAAACAGCAGTCTAAACAAAAGGAAAACACAACGAAGACACTAGGACTGGTCCCCAGTGTCCACGTACTCCCCGTCAAACACAAGCTCAGGCTCGGCGTCAGCAAACACCTCGTCCTCAACAAGGTACTCAGGCTCGGGATCTAACATGTGTCACCCAAAAGAGTAAAGGGGCACATGTCAGCAAGTCTAAAAGACTTGGGCAAGGAAACTGAAAGTAAGGCAACTAGCAACCTAGCAGTTTAGTATGCATGACATGGCAGTTATAACATGAGGGCACAAGCAAGACATGGTGAACAATAAGTACAAGAGAACAATTATCGGGACAAGACAAGAGTAGCCAAGCTACTAACAATCTCAATCAATTCACTATTCACGTTTCACTGTTGTTTGTAGTTGCTTACGCCTTACAGCCGAATGGTTTCACATTCACGCTGATTGGCCGCTTAACAACTACCCCAAAACCCAGAGTTTACGCCTTACCACTGCAGTTGCTGATCGGGCAGACTCCCAGTCGATTGGCCGCTTAACTCTTACCCACAATACCCACAAGTAATCGAGCCAGGGTCCCCGCACACGAGCTCAGTAAATGAGCCGAGGTTGCCCCGCACAGGAGCTCGCATTCTAGTTCACGATTCATAAACAATTGGCGTAGGGGTGCACCTAGCCGGAAACAAGCAATTCGGGCATTGGCTATCAACCAACACATGGCCCGCTTCTGGAACACGAGCCAGGAACATAAACATTGTAGCGAAGCTACGCATTCACGGGAACACTTTAAGAATGCAATGACATGACAATTAATTTGCGTACCATTAATAGAAATTAAACATGACATGGTAATTGTGCAACATGATATATGTCGGAACTAGCTTCGTTGTCAAGCTAGTTCCCCAATTTGCGCCTAGGCGAGTATCATTTCATCGCCTAGCCTCTTTTACGCCTACAACAAGCAAAATGGCCTAAAACATGGCCTAAACCCTAAGTGGCAAGTTTCACTTGCCTAGCACCGGGGATGACGATCACGAAGGTTCGTCTCGCGGATGCTAATCTACGGGGAAATCGCTGTTATGGGGAAACAATCATCAAAACAACATTCATTTCATTAGGGTTTCATAAAAATACAAATAGGTTACGAAAACATCAAGAGATCGATTTCTTACCGAGAGGAGGCGGAAGGAACACTCCGGAGAACCTAAGGACCAGATCTGGAAACGAATGGAGAAGTTTGGAGAACTAGGGTTTTTGGGGGATTTTGGGGATTTGATGAGATTTTGGGGAAGATGAGGGGTAGAATGTGTTGAGGGATGGTTTGGATGATGGATCTTGGGCTTGGAATGAAGGAATAAGGGTTTGAGGAAGAAGAGGGCTCAATGGGGGAGAAACTAGGGTTTTAGGTCGAGTGGAGGAAGAAGAAAACGTTTGGGAGGGGTTTAAATAGGATGGGCTGGCGGCTGCCCAGAAATTAGGGTTTTAACACAGATTAGTCGGTCAAAGAGCAACCACTGACCGACTAGTTTGGAAACTAGTCGGTCGGTCGACCAACGCAGACCGACTAAGTGTAAACAGTAACTTCTGAACGAAAATAGGATTTGGATTTAGTCGGTCAATGAACAACTACTGACCGACTAGTCTGACATCTAGTCGGTCGATGAACGTTCTTAGACCGACTAAGAGTGAATAGTATTGATATCAAAAATTAGATGATGTGTTAGTCGGTTAAAGAAGCATTGCTGACCGACTAGTTTGCAACCTAGTCGGTCAACCAACGTTCTTAGACCGACTAACGATAAACAGTAACTCCTGAATAATTTAGAAAGCCAACTAGTCGGTTCAAGAAGGATTGCCGACCGACTGGATCGTCATCTAGTCAGTCGGTGCCCCTTCTTACACCGGCTAATAAGCACCAAAAGTTCCGATACGGAGCGCGGAGCTCCGGGATCGATTCCTAAGACTCCTAGGCTTGATCTAACAGTAAGATACGACCGTTATGAAGCCCGTCACGAATGACATACTCCGAAATCGACGATCCTAAGGAAGAAACGAGAAAACACGACGAAACGATCGAAAATGAAAGTCACGGAGACGAAAACCACACATGAGGAGAAAATCCACCAAAACATATATTATAATATAATAAATCCATATACATGAAAACCAGTCGTTACAGTGCTAGGAGAGGACGAGAACTTATCCGCGGGGTGCCCGACGATGTCGGTGAATGGATGAGGGAGTTCGCCTTCGTGATGATGCCAAAGCGATTTCTGACGCCTGTCCAGAATCTGCACTGGATGCTGGTCATACGTTATATCGGGGCGAACGGTAATCTCTGAAAAATCCACCGCATGAGATGGATCGCTAATGTATCGACGAAGCTGCGACACATGGAAAACATTGTGAACTCCCTCCAAAGATGGCGGCAAGGCTAAGCGATAAGCTACCTCGCCAACCCTCTCCAAAATGTCAAACGGTCCAATGTATCGCGGGCTCAACTTCCCTCGCTTCCCAAAACGAATCACACCGCGATTCGGGGAAAATCTTCAAGAACACATGGTCGCCCGGCTGAAACTCCAAAGGACGACGTTTAGCATCCGCCCAATGCTTAAAACGGTCCTGAGCAATCCTCAACCTCTCCCGAATGTTCCTGACAATATCCACGGCCTCCACGATCATCTCAGGTCCCAACAACTCCCGATCACCAACGTCATCCCAACTTAATGGCGATCGACATTTCCTCCCATAAAGAGCGGCGAAAGGCGCCATGCCAATACTCGCCTGGAAGCTGTTGTTGTAAGAGAACTCTACCAGATGTAGATGGTCCTCCCACGAACCCTTAAAATCCAACATGCACGCCCTCAGCATGTCCTCCAAGATCTGAATCGTCCTCTCGGACTGGCCATCCGTCTGCGGATGGTACGCCGTGCTGAAACTCAGACGCGTACCCAAGCTCTTCTGCAAACTCTACCAGAACTGAGATGTGAACCTCGTGTCTCTGTCTGACACGATACTCACGGGGACTCCGTGAAGTCGCACGACCTCCTGCATGATTCACGTTACATCACTATCCAAACTAGGAAAAGAAAATAAAACGGAGAGTAAAAGAATTTTACCTCCATATATCTCCTTGCTAGCACCTCAGTGGACTGTCCCACTCGGAACGGAATAAAGTGCGCGGATTTGGTCAATCGATCTACGATCACCCAAATCGTGTCATTCTGCTTCGGACTCCGAGGTAGTCCAGTCACGAAATCCATAGTGATGTGTTGCCACTTCCACTCCGGAATCGGAAGCGGTTGTAGCAACCCGGCCGCACGCTGATGCTCCGCCTTCACTTGCTGGCAAACCAAGCACTTGGCTACACTCCGAGCCACACTCCTCTTCATACCATGCCACCAATAATTCAGACGAAGATCCTGGTACATCTTGGTGCCACCAGGATGCACAGAATACGGCGAACTGTGTGCCTCCACCATCAATTCCTCTCTAATGTCCCCAGCCGGCACACACAACCTGGCTCCAAACCTCAGCGAGCCATCCTCATGAATCAAAAAGTCAGTCCGCAGACCGGCTTCCACCTGCTCCCGAATCTTCACCAGCTTCGGATCCTCAGCCTGGCCAGCCTTAATCTGGTCCACGATCGTCGACTGTACCTGCATGTACATCAACGATGAAGCCGCCCCATGAAGAACAATCTCCACGCCAGACTCGCAAAAATCCTGCTGCAATCTCCACTGCGAGGTCAAAATCATCACCGCGGGAAGCCTACTCAGCGCATCCGGAACCACATTCACCTTGCCAGGGTGAAACTGCAAATCAATCTCATAATCCGCCATAAGTTCCAACCATCGACGTTGTCGCATGTTGAGCTCCTTCTGAGTAAAAATATACTTCAAGCTTTTGTGATCGGTGAAAATCTTCACTTTCTCACTCAGCAGGAAGTGCCTCCAAATCTTAAGAGCAAACACAACGGCAGCCAACTCCAAATCATGCGTCGGGTAATTCTTCTCATGAACCTTAAGCTGACGAGACGCATACGCCACAACATGTCCGTGTTGATGCAACACACAACTGAGACCCTTGCCAGAAGCATCGCAAAAGATCTCAAATCCACCGCTGCGATCAGGCACAACAAGAATAGGGGCAGTCGTCAACCTCTCCTTCAGAATACCAAAAGCATTCTCACAATCACCCGACCAAACAAAAGCAACATCCTTCCACGTCAACCTGGTCATCGGCTCAGCAATACGGGAAAAGTTCTTAATGAATCGCCGATAGTAACCAGTAAGTCCAAGGAAACTCCGAATCTCAGACGCAGACGACGGAACAGGCCACTCTCTGATGGCCCTAATCTTCTCAGTATCCACAGAAATACCATCTCCAGTCACCACATGCCCCAGAAAAGCAACTCTATCCAGCCAAAACTCGCACTTCGAAAACTTAGCACACAAACAATGCTTCCTCAAGATCTCCAATACCGTCCTCAAGTGCGATGCATGCTCTTCCTCCAACTTCGAATAGATCAGAATGTCGTCAATAAAGATAACGACAAACTTATCCAAAAAGTCGTAGAAAATCAGGTTCATCAGATTCATGAAAACTGCGGGCACGTTAGTTACGCCGAAAGGCATAACCACAAATTCATAGTGTCTATACTTCGTCCTGAACGCTGTCTTCGGAACATCTCCCTTCTTCACCTTCAACTGATGGTAACCACTCCTCAAATCCAATTTAGAAAACACCCTCGAACCTCCAAGCTGATCAAAAATATCATCGATGTGAGGCAACGTGTATTTATTCTTAATGGTCACCGCATTCAACTCCCGATAGTCCACGCACATGCGACGCGAACCATCCTTCTTCTTCACTAGCAGCACCGGTGCTCCCCACGGAGACACACTAGGATTAATATAACCCTTCTGCAAGAGCTCATCCAACTGCTTCCGCAACTCTTCCAATTCAGCGGGTGCCATACGATACGACGCCTTCGAAATCGGCTGCGCACCCGGAACAAGATCAATAGAAAATTCTAGAGCTCGATCAGGTGGCAAACCAGACATCTCCTTGGGGAAGACGTCGCCAAAATCACGCACCACAGCTGGCCACTCCAGCTCCATTTGCATAGCCACGACCTCCACCGGCCTGGCCTGAAATCTGACAGGACCAAGCGAACTGCTACCACGACTGAACTCAAATACTGGATGTCCGGGAATCTCGAACACCACCTTCTTCCTCTGACAGTCGATTGTAGCATAGAAGCTCGCAAGCCAGTCCATCCCAAGAACTGCATCATAGTTGATGATGTCGTGGACAATGAAATCAGCGAAAAGCTCATGTCCACAGACAACCAACGAGCAAGAATTGCAACCATGATGCACCGAGACCACGCCATTCCCTGTAACGATATTCCAACTCTTGGGAAGAGGGGACGTCGACAAGGAATGCCTCTCCACGAAGCTCCGAGAAATAATGCACATCGATGCACCCGAGTCAAAGAGGACTCGTGCAGGAAATGTGCACACCAAAACCACACCTAACAAGCAATTAATAATCAAACCCTAGTCTAGCAAACAACCATGTTCAAGCAAACAACACAATCTAACAATCAAAACCAGCTAGGAAAGTAATAGCTAGATTGAGGATTACCTGCGATAACCTCATCCACAGCCTCACTCTCCACAGCGGTCATCAGAAAAGCCTACCTCCTCGGCGGAACAGCCTGCTGAAAAGCCTGCCTCTGCGGAACAAGAGCTGCTCCACGTCCAGCAGGAACAGACGCTCGCTGCTGCAACGGCTGAGCTGCAACAGGTGCTCTCCGCAGCTGATTCGCATGCCGACAATCCTTCGCGACATGGGAAGCATCACCACAAACCTGACACTGGCCCAAAAACTTCCGACACTGCTCCTTGATGTGGCCAGGCTTGCCGCAGAAATGGCAAGTCTTCAGAATAGGCCCTCCTGGCCTCTTAAACTGAGCGGGCTGATTAGGCTTGAAACCAGGCCTAACCACCGCTCTGGCCGGCTCCATAGGCCTCTTCCCAGCACCAACAATAGACCCCCTCCTCTGACTCAGGTTCAGCTCCTGCCTCCTGGCAGCGACCAAAACCTTCTGATAAGAGTCCAGATCGGAGGAAGACACAAAACTCTGGAGCTCCAAAGCAAGTCCCTGCAGGAACCTCTGAGCCCTCTCATCAGCATCCTGCACCATCTTCGGTGCGAACCGACTCAGCCTAATGAACTCTTGGTGGTACTGGTCCACCGTCAAGCTCCCTTGCTTCAGATCAATGAAGCGCTGCAGCATCTCCTTCTTGGCAGCCTTCGGAAAGAACTCCTCATCAAACCTGGACTTAAAGGTAGTCCAAGCTATCGGCTCCATCAACATCTTCTCTTCTGCATCCCACCAGTTCCGAGCATTATCCTTGAGTTGCCTCCTTACCAAATCAACCCATCCAGCCGGGGTGATCTTGGCCATCTTCAGATTGTCCTCGATGTTCCGAATCCACTCATCGGCAGCCAGAGGACCCTCAGAACCATCAAAATATGCGGGGCCCAGCTCCCGAAATTGCTCAGCTCCCGGCTCAGAGCGAGGGGCATCCGGAAGAGCCCGGGCAGCTCGAGCAAGTGGAGCATTCTCGACTTGCAGGAGCACGCCCTGCTGCACTTGCATCATCTGGAGCATCATCCGCATCATCTCACCGTTGGTGGGTTCCCGCTCAGGCTCCTAATCATGAGGGAGCGCACCACTACCCCCACCACGGGTGAATCGCCTTCCTGCCATCTAATGACACAGAAAACGAAGCAGATTAGAATCATAGCTTATGACTCGGACGTCGAACTTAGTTTATTGGACATCTAATATTATTATCGTTATTCCGATAATTCGCAGTTACAGAAGGACCTGCATGGGCCACCAACAAAACCTGTCACGACCCGCTTCCCTAAAATGGAGGCGAGACGTGAAAAGGTCCGCACGAGAGTGGAGCCGTGAAGCCCCAAACCCGATAAGCGTCAATAAAACATAAGCAGGTCAATGTAACCACAAACGGAGAAACAATAATAATAAAAGGAGAGACAGAAATAAAATTCTCATATCTCATAAATTGTCCAACATGAAAATAATTTCAACATCCAGAAAAGCCACCAGGCTAAAAGAAAGAGTCTAAGGCCCAGAACAAGGCCAACAAAAGCAACAACGTCACAAAGTATAGGTGCCACGCACCGACAACGAAACAACTAGCAACCTAGCAGTTTAGTATGCATGACATGGCAGTTATAACATGAGGGCACAAGCAAGACATGGTGAACAATAAGTACAAGAGAACAATTATCGGGACAAGACAAGAGTAGCCAAGCTACTAACAATCTCAATCAATTCACTATTCACGTTTCACTGTTGTTTGTAGATGTTTACGCCTTACAGCCGAATGGTTTCACATTCACGCTGATTGGCCGCTTAACAACTACCCCAAAACCCAGAGTTTACGCCTTACCACTGCAGTTGTTGATCGGGCAGACTCCCAGTCGATTGGCCGCTTAACTCTTACCCACATACCCACAAGTAATCGAGCCAGGGTCCCCGCACACGAGCTCAGTAAATGAGCCGAGGTTGCCCCGCACAGGAGCTCGCATTCTAGTTCACGATTCATAAACAATTGGCGTAGGGGTGCACCTAGCCGGAAACAAGCAATTCGGGCATTGGCTATCAACCAACACATGGCCCGCTTCTGGAACACGAGCCAGGAACATAAACATTGTAGCGAAGCTACGCATTCACGGGAACACTTTAAGAATGCAATGACATGACAATTAATTTGCGTACCATTAATAGAAATTAAACATGACATGGTAATTGTGCAACATGATATATGTCGGAACTAGCTTCGTTGTCAAGCTAGTTCCCCAATTTGCGCCTAGGCGAGTATCATTTCATCGCCTAGCCTCTTTTACGCCTACAACAAGCAAAATGGCCTAAAACATGGCCTAAACCCTAAGTGGCAAGTTTCACTTGCCTAGCACCGGGGATGACGATCACGAAGGTTCGTCTCGCGGATGCTAATCTACGGGGAAATCGCTGTTATGGGGAAACAATCATCAAAACAACATTCATTTCATTAGGGTTTCATAAAAATACAAATAGGTTACGAAACATCAAGAGATCGATTTCTTACCGAGAGGAGGCGGAAGGAACACTCCGGAGAACCTAAGGACCCAGATCTGGAAACGAATGGAGAAGTTTGGAGAACTAGGGTTTTTGGGGGATTTTGGGGATTTGATGAGATTTTGGGGAAGATGAGGGGTAGAATGTGTTGAGGGATGGTTTGGATGATGGATCTTGGGCTTGGAATGAAGGAATAAGGGTTTGAGGAAGAAGAGGGCTCAATGGGGGAGAAACTAGGGTTTTAGGTCGAGTGGAGGAAGAAGAAAACGTTTGGGAGGGGTTTAAATAGGATGGGGCTGGCGGCTGCCCAGAAATTAGGGTTTTAACACAGATTAGTCGGTCAAAGAGCAACCACTGACCGACTAGTTTGGAAACTAGTCGGTCGGGTCGACCAACGCAGACCGACTAAGTGTAAACAGTAACTTCTGAACGAAAATAGGATTTGGATTTAGTCGGTCAATGAACAACTACTGACCGACTAGTCTGACATCTAGTCGGTCGATGAACGTTCTTAGACCGACTAAGAGTGAATAGTATTGATATCAAAAATTAGATGATGTGTTAGTCGGTTAAAGAAGCATTGCTGACCGACTAGTTTGCAACCTAGTCGGTCAACCAACGTTCTTAGACCGACTAACGATAAACAGTAACTCCTGAATAATTTAGAAAGCCAACTAGTCGGTTCAAGAAGGATTGCCGACCGACTGGATCGTCATCTAGTCAGTCGGTGCCCCTTCTTACACCGGCTAATAAGCACCAAAAGTTCCGATACGGAGCGCGGAGCTCCGGGATCGATTCCTAAGACTCCTAGGCTTGATCTAACAGTAAGATACGACCGTTATGAAGCCCGTCACGAATGACATACTCCGAAATCGACGATCCTAAGGAAGAAACGAGAAAACACGACGAAACGATCGAAAATGAAAGTCACGGAGACGAAAACCACACATGAGGAGAAAATCCACCAAAACATATATTATAATATAATAAATCCATATACATGAAAACCAGTCGTTACAGTGCTAGGAGAGGACGAGAACTTATCCGCGGGGTGCCCGACGATGTCGGTGAATGGATGAGGGAGTTCGCCTTCGTGATGATGCCAAAGCGATTTCTGACGCCTGTCCAGAATCTGCACTGGATGCTGGTCATACGTTATATCGGGGCGAACGGTAATCTCTGAAAAATCCACCGCATGAGATGGATCGCTAATGTATCGACGAAGCTGCGACACATGGAAAACATTGTGAACTCCCTCCAAAGATGGCGGCAAGGCTAAGCGATAAGCTACCTCGCCAACCCTCTCCAAAATGTCAAACGGTCCAATGTATCGCGGGCTCAACTTCCCTCGCTTCCCAAAACGAATCACACCGCGATTCGGGGAAAATCTTCAAGAACACATGGTCGCCCGGCTGAAACTCCAAAGGACGACGTTTAGCATCCGCCCAATGCTTAAAACGGTCCTGAGCAATCCTCAACCTCTCCCGAATGTTCCTGACAATATCCACGGCCTCCACGATCATCTCAGGTCCCAACAACTCCCGATCACCAACGTCATCCCAACTTAATGGCGATCGACATTTCCTCCCATAAAGAGCGGCGAAAGGCGCCATGCCAATACTCGCCTGGAAGCTGTTGTTGTAAGAGAACTCTACCAGATGTAGATGGTCCTCCCACGAACCCTTAAAATCCAACATGCACGCCCTCCAGCATGTCCTCCAAGATCTGAATCGTCCTCTCGGACTGGCCATCCGTCTGCGGATGGTACGCCGTGCTGAAACTCAGACGCGTACCCAAGCTCTTCTGCAAACTCTACCAGAACTGAGATGTGAACCTCGTGTCTCTGTCTGACACGATACTCACGGGACTCCGTGAAGTCGCACGACCTCCTGCATGATTCACGTTACATCACTATCCAAACTAGGAAAAGAAAATAAAACGGAGAGTAAAAGAATTTTACCTCCATATATCTCCTTGCTAGCACCTCAGTGGACTGTCCCACTCGGAACGGAATAAAGTGCGCGGATTTGGTCAATCGATCTACGATCACCCAAATCGTGTCATTCTGCTTCGGACTCCGAGGTAGTCCAGTCACGAAATCCATAGTGATGTGTTGCCACTTCCACTCCGGAATCGGAAGCGGTTGTAGCAACCCGGCCGCACGCTGATGCTCCGCCTTCACTTGCTGGCAAACCAAGCACTTGGCTACACTCCGAGCCACACTCCTCTTCATACCATGCCACCAATAATTCAGACGAAGATCCTGGTACATCTTGGTGCCACCAGGATGCACAGAATACGGCGAACTGTGTGCCTCCACCATCAATCCTCTCTAATGTCCCCAGCCGGCACACACAACCTGGCTCCAAACCTCAGCGAGCCATCCTCATGAATCAAAAAGTCAGTCCGCAGACCGGCTTCCACCTGCTCCCGAATCTTCACCAGCTTCGGATCCTCAGCCTGGCCAGCCTTAATCTGGTCCACGATCGTCGACTGTACCTGCATGTACATCAACGATGAAGCCGCCCATGAAGAACAATCTCCACGCCAGACTCGCAAAATCCTGCTGCAATCTCCACTGCGAGGTCAAAATCATCACCGCGGGAAGCCTACTCAGCGCATCCGGAACCACATTCACCTTGCCAGGGTGAAACTGCAAATCAATCTCATAATCCGCCATAAGTTCCAACCATCGACGTTGTCGCATGTTGAGCTCCTTCTGAGTAAAAATATACTTCAAGCTTTTGTGATCGGTGAAAATCTTCACTTTCTCACTCAGCAGGAAGTGCCTCCAAATCTTAAGAGCAAACACAACGGCAGCCAACTCCAAATCATGCGTCGGGTAATTCTTCTCATGAACCTTAAGCTGACGAGACGCATACGCCACAACATGTCCGTGTTGATGCAACACACAACTGAGACCCTTGCCAGAAGCATCGCAAAAGATCTCAAATCCACCGCTGCGATCAGGCACAACAAGAATAGGGGCAGTCGTCAACCTCTCCTTCAGAATACCAAAAGCATTCTCACAATCACCCGACCAAACAAAAGCAACATCCTTCCACGTCAACCTGGTCATGCGGCTCAGCAATACGGGAAAAGTTCTTAATGAATCGCCGATAGTAACCAGTAAGTCCAAGGAAACTCCGAATCTCAGACGCAGACGACGGAACAGCCACTCTCTGATGGCCCTAATCTTCTCAGTATCCACAGAAATACCATCTCCAGTCACCACATGCCCCAGAAAAGCAACTCTATCCAGCCAAAACTCGCACTTCGAAAACTTAGCACACAAACAATGCTTCCTCAAGATCTCCAATACCGTCCTCAAGTGCGATGCATGCTCTTCCTCCAACTTCGAATAGATCAGAATGTCGTCAATAAAGATAACGACAAACTTATCCAAAAAGTCGTAGAAAATCAGGTTCATCAGATTCATGAAAACTGCGGGCACGTTAGTTACGCCGAAAGGCATAACCACAAATTCATAGTGTCTATACTTCGTCCTGAACGCTGTCTTCGGAACATCTCCCTTCTTCACCTTCAACTGATGGTAACCACTCCTCAAATCCAATTTAGAAAACACCCTCGAACCTCCAAGCTGATCAAAAATATCATCGATGTGAGGCAACGTGTATTTATTCTTAATGGTCACCGCATTCAACTCCCGATAGTCCACGCACATGCGACGCGAACCATCCTTCTTCTTCACTAGCAGCACCGGTGCTCCCCACGGAGACACACTAGGATTAATATAACCCTTCTGCAAGAGCTCATCCAACTGCTTCCGCAACTCTTCCAATTCAGCGGGTGCCATACGATACGACGCCTTCGAAATCGGCTGCGCACCCCGGAACAAGATCAATAGAAAATTCTAGAGCTCGATCAGGTGGCAAACCAGACATCTCCTTGGGGAAGACGTCGCCAAAATCACGCACCACAGCTGGCCACTCCAGCTCCATTTGCATAGCCACGACCTCCACCGGCCTGCCTGAAATCTGACAGGACCAAGCGAACTGCTACCACGACTGAACTCAAATACTGGATGTCCGGGAATCTCGAACACCACCTTCTTCCTCTGACAGTCGATTGTAGCATAGAAGCTCGCAAGCCAGTCCATCCCAAGAACTGCATCATAGTTGATGATGTCGTGGACAATGAAATCAGCGAAAAGCTCATGTCCACAGACAACCAACGAGCAAGAATTGCAACCATGATGCACCGAGACCACGCCATTCCCTGTAACGATATTCCAACTCTTGGGAAGAGGGGACGTCGACAAGGAATGCCTCTCCACGAAGCTCCGAGAAATAATGCACATCGATGCACCCCGAGTCAAAGAGGACTCGTGCAGGAAATGTGCACACCAAAACCACACCTAACAAGCAATTAATAATCAAACCCTAGTCTAGCAAACAACCATGTTCAAGCAAACAACACAATCTAACAATCAAAACCAGCTAGGAAAGTAATAGCTAGATTGAGGATTACCTGCGATAACCTCATCCACAGCCTCACTCTCCACAGCGGTCATCAGAAAAGCCTACCTCCTCGCGGAACAGCCTGCTGAAAAGCCTGCCTCTGCGGAACAAGAGCTGCTCCACGTCCAGCAGGAACAGAACGCTCGGCTGCGCTGGGCTGCTGCAACGGCTGAGCTGCAACAGGTGCTCTCCGCAGCTGATTCGCATGCCGACAATCCTTCGCGACATGGGAAGCATCACCACAAACCTGACACTGGCCCAAAAACTTCCGACACTGCTCCTTGATGTGGCCAGGCTTGCCGCAGAAATGGCAAGTCTTCAGAATAGGCCCTCCTGGCCTCTTAAACTGAGCGGGCTGATTAGGCTTGAAACCAGGCCTAACCACCGCTCTGGCCGGCTCCATAGGCCTCTTCCCAGCACCAACAATAGACCCCCTCCTCTGACTCAGGTTCAGCTCCTGCCTCCTGGCAGCGACCAAAACCTTCTGATAAGAGTCCAGATCGGAGGAAGACACAAAACTCTGGAGCTCCAAAGCAAGTCCCTGCAGGAACCTCTGAGCCCTCTCATCAGCATCCTGCACCATCTTCGGTGCGAACCGACTCAGCCTAATGAACTCTTGGTGGTACTGGTCCACCGTCAAGCTCCCTTGCTTCAGATCAATGAAGCGCTGCAGCATCTCCTTCTTGGCAGCCTTCGGAAAGAACTCCTCATCAAACCTGGACTTAAAGGTAGTCCAAGCTATCGGCTCCATCAACATCTTCTCTTCTGCATCCCACCAGTTCCGAGCATTATCCTTGAGTTGCCTCCTTACCAAATCAACCCATCCAGCCGGGGTGATCTTGGCCATCTTCAGATTGTCCTCGATGTTCCGAATCCACTCATCGGCAGCCAGAGGACCCTCAGAACCATCAAAATATGCGGGGCCCAGCTCCCGAAATTGCTCAGCTCCCGGCTCAGAGCGAGGGGCATCCGGAAGAGCCCGGGCAGCTCGAGCAAGTGGAGCATTCTCGACTTGCAGGAGCACGCCCTGCTGCACTTGCATCATCTGGAGCATCATCCGCATCATCTCACCGTTGGTGGGTTCCCGCTCAGGCTCCTAATCATGAGGGAGCGCACCACTAACCCCCACCACGGGTGAATCGCCTTCCTGCCATCTAATGACACAGAAAACGAAGCAGATTAGAATCATAGCTTATGACTCGGACGTCGAACTTAGTTTATTGGACATCTAATATTATTATCGTTATTCCGATAATTCGCAGTTACAGAAGGACCTGCATGGGCCACCAACAAAACCTGTCACGACCCGCTTCCCTAAAATGGAGGCGAGACGTGAAAAGGTCCGCACGAGAGTGGAGCCGTGAAGCCCCAAACCCGATAAGCGTCAATAAAACATAAGCAGGTCAATGTAACCACAAACGGAGAAACAATAATAATAAAAGGAGAGACAGAAATAAAATTCTCATATCTCATAAATTGTCCAACATGAAAATAATTTCAACATCCAGAAAAGCCACCAGGCTAAAAGAAAGAGTCTAAGGCCCAGAACAAGGCCAACAAAAGCAACAACGTCACAAAGTATAGGTGCCACGCACCGACAACGAAACAGCAGTCTAAACAAAAGGAAAACACAACGAAGACACTAGGACTGGTCCCCAGTGTCCACGTACTCCCCCGTCAAACACAAGCTCGAGCTCGGCGTCAGCAAACACCTCGTCCTCAACAAGGTACTCAGGCTCGGGATCTAACATGTGTCACCCAAAAGAGTAAAGGGGCACCGCTTAACTCTTACCCCCAATACCCACAAGTAATCGAGCCAGGGTCCCCGCACACGAGCTCAGTAAATGAGCCGGGGTTGCCCCGCACAGGAGCTCGCATTCTAGTTCACGATTCATAAACAATTGGCGTAGGGGTGCACCTAGCCGGAAACAAGCAATTCGGGCATTGGCTATCAACCAACACATGGCCCGCTTCTGGAACACGAGCCAGGAACACAAACATTGTAGCGAAGCTACGCATTCACGGGAACACTTTAAGAATGCAATGACATGACAATTAATTTGCGTACCGTTAATAGAAATTAAACATGACATGGTAATTGTGCAACATGATATATGTCGGAACTAGCTTCGTTGTCAAGCTAGTTCCCCAATTTGCGCCTAGGCGAGTATCATTTCGTCGCCTAGCCTCTTTTACGCCTACAACAAGCAAAATGGCCTAAAACATGGCCTAAACCCTAAGTGGCAAGTTTCACTTGCCTAGCACCGGGGATGACGATCACGAAGGTTCGTCTCGCGGATGCTAATCTACGGGGAAATCGCTGTTATGGGGAAACAATCATCAAAACAACATTCATTTCATTAGGGTTTCATAAAAATACAAATAGGTTACGAAAACATCAAGAGATCGATTTCTTACCGAGAGGAGGCGGAAGGAACACTCCGGAGAACCTAAGGACCAGATCTGGAAACGAATGGAGAAGTTTGGAGAACTAGGGTTTTTGGGGGATTTTGGGGATTTGATGAGATTTTGGGGAAGATGAGGGGTAGAATGTGTTGAGGGATGGTTTGGATGATGGATCTTGGGCTTGGAATGAAGGAATAAGGGTTTGAGGAAGAAGGGGGCTCAATGGGGGAGAAACTAGGGTTTTAGGTCGAGTGGAGGAAGAAGAAAACGTTTGGGAGGGGTTTAAATAGGATGGGCTGGCGGCTGCCCAGAAATTAGGGTTTTAACACAGATTAGTCGGTCAAAGAGCAACCACTGACCGACTAGTTTGGAAACTAGTCGGTCGGTCGACCAACGCAGACCGACTAAGTGTAAACAGTAACTTCTGAACGAAAATAGGATTTGGATTTAGTCGGTCAATGAACAACTACTGACCGACTAGTCTGACATCTAGTCGGTCGATGAACGTTCTTAGACCGACTAAGAGTGAATAGTATTGATATCAAAAATTAGATGATGTGTTAGTCGGTTAAAGAAGCATTGCTGACCGACTAGTTTGCAACCTAGTCGGTCAACCAACGTTCTTAGACCGACTAACGATAAACAGTAACTCCTGAATAATTTAGAAAGCCAACTAGTCGGTTCAAGAAGGATTGCCGACCGACTGGATCGTCATCTAGTCGGTCGGTGCCCCTTCTTACACCGGCTAATAAGCACCAAAAGTTCCGATACGGAGCGCGGAGCTCCGGGATCGATTCCTAAGACTCCTAGGCTTGATCTAACAGTAAGATACGACCGTTATGAAGCCCGTCACGAATGACATACTCCGAAATCGACGATCCTAAGGAAGAAACGAGAAAACACGACGAAACGATCGAAAATGAAAGTCACGGAGACGAAAACCACACATGAGGAGAAAATCCACCAAAACATATATTATAATATAATAAATCCAGATACATGAAAACCAGTCGTTACAGTGCTAGGAGAGGACAAGAACTTATCCACGGGGTGCCCGACGATGTCGGTGAATGGATGAGGGAGTTCGCCTTCATGATGATGCCGAGCGACGTGGTGTTGATGTCGAACTGGGGGGCGCGGAACCCTCTAGTGAATGGAAGCGTGGAGCTGACTGGGGAAGATCTAGCAAAAGCTTAGATTCTGATGGAACTGCCCGAGGCGTACCGTCAGCTAGCAAGTTTGACGCGGAGCAGTCGGCTCGCCCAGGACTTTTGGTCCCTAGGTATCTTTGACATTTGGTAAACCTTTAGCTAGGCTTACCCTGATTTCTTTTTCCTTCGTAGGTGGAGACGTGATGCGATGGCCGAAGGAGGTGTCGGGATCAGCCGGAGTCCCCGTCGTGGAGGACACTGGTCCTTGCGAGAAAGGCAAGGGAGTGGCATGCGAAGAAGGATCCCGAGAACGGGGAGGCAAGGTCTCCGTGGGGAGAGAGCAAACCGGGGACGAAGGGCGGCCGAATCAGGTATCTCTACCGGTAGTTTCGGTGAAGACCTCCCTGCGGGCTCGTCCGCGCGGGTGGTAGGTCCCTCCGACCCGCCGAGGGTATCGGAGGTGGTTGAGCCTCGTAAGGCGCACTCGGTTCAGAAGTGGCCATACGGGATCCCTTTGCATGATATGGGGAGGTCGATGAGCCTGAGTTGTGAGGGTGCCCTCATTCATTTCAAGAGGACTCGAGAGGAATTCGAGGCGTTTCTGAATGACCGCCTCCATAAGTTGCCCTTTCGAGTGGGCCGTGACGAGTCGATATTCGAGGACGCCAGGGTGGCAGCATGCCTCGCAGAGTATTGCATGCTGCCGCGAGACCACAAATCTTTGACTCGTGTGGGGGCGGCGGCTCTGCTGTATGGCATGTCGTGCAGGTAAGCATGTTCTCTCGTCTCGCCCTTAGGCTTTCTTTACTCGTGCCCCACTGATTCGGGTCTTTTGTAGATGGTTACAGACATGGTGGCCCTGCGGCGTTGCACTCCTGTGGCCACCACCAGAGCGGCTCTTGAGACAGCGAGGGCGGACCTCAGCGAGGTCAAGGGGAAGCTGAGGGACATGGAAGCGGAGCTGGAGAAGGTTAGGATTACCTGTGAGGTAGAAAAGGGGCGGGCCGCATACTTTGATATGTCAAAAGCTACGGTCGAGCGCCAACTCCTAGAGGTGACGCGGGAGAGGGACGACATCCGGTCGAAGCACGCCGTAGAGTTGGCTAGTAAGGAGACGGTGATCGCGTTGCAGAAGCGGCAGATAGCCAGCCTAAAGGAGACCCTTGAGGCGGAGAAGAGGGAGAAGGGTATCGTGATGCGGAGGATGGAGGAAAAACGGGAAGTTGAGGGCGGAGTGATCGAGGCCGCTATCCGCCGCCACCATGACGAGCATGTTGTGCCGATGTTGCAAGAGGCAAAGGATGCGGGAGTTCGCCAAGTGGTGAGAGATATGAGGGCTCGGTCGGCCGAGAGGCGACGTCGCTGAGAAAGTGGGTTTGGGGAATCCTGTACCTTCTTGTATGAGGGTTAAACCCAATGTCTTGTTGTAGCGTGCGGATGGCTTAATGTATAGCTTTGCTATTTAGATAAATGCACTGAATTGGTCTTGTGTCGGACTGTCTTCTTCCTTGTTGTGTCTGTAGGCCATTTGTTTTGTGAGGGACATAATTGCCCCCAACTTCGCTATACCGAGGATATTCGGGTCGTCGGGAGAGTGAAGTTGAGATGTACCGCGTTTACCCGGGGTTTTTCGTGAAGCAAAGTGTGATTCCAGGAGGATTGCAGAAGCGGTGTGAGGTGGGGAGAGGTCGTATAGTCCGTACGATCGTTTGCTAAACGTTGAAACCGAAGTCCGAAATTGATTAAGCGACGCATCCTTGCTTTGGCCGCCCCGACGGAGGCGGGACTCATCCCAGGTTCGAGCGACGGATAGAAAGAAGAGGCTAAGGATGGCGTAATTTCAACTATGGGCGATCATTTCGCCGGGATTTAGGCGGGAATCGAAGGGGCCTGTTGGCGGTCGCGTGACTAGACGTCATCCTGGCGATTCGACGGCGGGGGAATCGAAGCGACCCGACCACTTCAAGGCTGACGCGTGGCAGAAGTGACGGCTGCCATTACTCGAAGCGTCAGACCATGTGGATCGACGCGGGAGAGAGAACAGATTGATGACACGTGGCGTGAGGCCGACGGTCACGATACTTCGCGGTGTCGCTTAAAAAGATCTCTGGTTGGGGAGCGAGGCAGGGCTGATTGTTGGGCGAAGGTTTTCCAAGCGGCTGGGGTTGTCAGAGATTTCGTTTCCCTTGCCGGAGTTGTCCTCGTGGAATCGGCCGTAGAAGTAGCGTTGCAGTCCGAGTCGTCGGTGTCCTTTAGGTAAGAGGTCTGTTTTTGTCGATGTCTTCCTCGACGTCTTCGTTTCGTGGTCAGGGGTCGAGGGTGGTGGGGGAAGGGAGCTCCGCCGCGGAAACTGGGGCGGTGCCCCTCTAGATTGTGGGCGTGAAGTCGGTGCTGAAGAGGTCCCTTGCGGAGATCTTCGACTTGTATGTCAGGCCACCGTATTCTGTTCGCGAACCGGACGCACAAGAGAGGGTGTGTTTCGCGGGCGACCACGAGGTGGGAGTGTATGTGTCCTCCTTCGAGCAAGGGTTGCGCTTCCCCCCTCCATTCGTGTTAGATGTGTTGAATTTCCTGGGGCTGCCCTTGTATCATCTGATGCCCAATGCCATTAGTGTGATTGTGGGTTTCCTTGTGCTGTGCGTGAGTAACCAGGTTTGCCCCTCGCTGTCTTTGTTTCGCTATTTCTTCACGGTGAAGAAGCTGAGGTCCTGCTATTATCTCTCCGTGAAGAGGAGCCATCCGCTCATTAGGGGGTTGCTGGGGAAGATTAAGGGGTGGCGCAAGCAATATGTGTTTGTCTTCGTACCGGAGGATGTGCTGATGAGATCAGATTGGGGAGAGCTGAATCCCGAGGCAAAGGAGGGGATTAACTGGGAGACGAGGAGAAACAGGTGGCACAGTTTCTAATGGCGATACCAGGGGAGGGCCGAGACTACAAGACGCTCGCCCGGGCTGAGATGATAGCATTGAATATCTGGCCCGAAGGTACAATAGATTTTGGTATTAGTGCGTCTGAAGTGCTTACCTTGAACTTTCTTTCTTTGGCAGGTCGCACCATGAGTCTGTCCCTTGAGGAGATGATGAAGCGAGCTGCGGAGCAGGCGGGGCAAACGTCGAAGAAGACGGTCCCCAAGAGGTTGCGTGAGGAAGGCGTGGTGGAGAGTTCGATGAGGGGGCAGGTGTCCACGAAGAGGAGGAAGCTGCCTGCGAGCTCGTCTCTCTCTGATGCTCAGGGGCGGGGGAGAATCAGTCAGCAGGGGGGCGGGTCCGGGGAGGGGATTGCACCCTCCGTTATCGACCTGGGAGGCGGGGGGAAGGGTCGACTGTGGGAGGGGTGGAGGCCCCCGAGACACGGTCGCCTTGCCCCAGGGCACCCGCTAATGTGGAGGGGGTAACAGTTACCGACCAACAGGGGGGGCTGGTACGTCGGGTGGCCAGGCCAAGTCGGCCGGCTGGGACAGCTGGCCCTACAGCTGTTCATTGTTCGCTCTGGAGAGGGCCGCCGAACCCAGCTGTGAGGCCTCGCTTGTCCGTTTCAGGGCTAAGAGGATCAAAGTTGAGGGCTATCTTGACGAAGCTCTTCATCGGGCGCCGTTCAAAGTGAGGGATGATGAGTCCGTGTTTGAGGATGGTGGTGTGGCGACGAGGCTGGCGGAGAATATTTTCTTTCCCCGCGACAGGGTGGCGCTAGAGGCGGTGGAGCCTGAGGGTCTGTGTGGAACCGCGGTGTGGCATGGCGTCCAGGTAGGTTGTATAAGCCGGGTGACGCTTGCCAGTGGATTTTATTGAATACCCAAAATGGGTTCTCTTTTGTTGTGCAGGCCATCACTTTGATGCTTAGAGCTATGAGGCACGTGTCAGTAATAAACAAGGCCGAGAGTGCCAGTGCTAGAGTGGCAGCCGAATTCGCCGCCTTTCGTAAGAGTGCTGGCGAGCGAATGGCGAATGAGAGGGAGCGGTGCAGCCAGTATGAGGCGGAAGTAGAGCACCTAAAGGGGGTCCTGGCCGATTATGAAGTGCAGGCGACCTCTGGTAGAGATAGGTCGAAGGAGCTAGAGGAGGCCCTTGAGAGGGAGGAAGCGCGTGCGGTGGATCTGGCGGGTCGTGCGAAGGCCACCGAGGAGGAGTTGGCTCGGAAGGTCGAGGGGTTTCGCTCGTACCAGGAGATGACCGTCATCCCCGCCCTTGCGGATGCGATGTCCAAGGGCTTGGGGGCAGGCCGTGAAGAGGGTCATGAGGAAGGTCGAGCGGAGGGGTGGGAGGCCTGCTTGGTCCGGATAAAGGAGAGGGTGGCGGATTTGTCCCTGCCCATTGAGCTCGACCTCGACGGACTCACAGCGTACTGAGACGAGGAGGAGGCGGGGGACGGCGAACGGGTGATCATCGAAGGAGGCAGGGGCGTCGCGGTGGAGACCGGTAAAACAGGGGGGGATTCCCCCGAAGCTGACGGAAGGGATGCTGCGACTAGTGGGCACGCAGTTGGTGAGGGGAACACACCAGAGTAGTTTTGTATAGGTGGCGAGAAAGAAAGAAAGGAAAGTTTTGTGGGGTCGATACCCGTAATTTTGTAATTTTCGGACTCTGAGTATGTGGAGATTCCCTTTGTTGGATATGTTTTGTTATTATTTTCTCTTGTCTGGCGTAGGTCGAGCTATGTTTATTCCCTTTGTTAGGGTCGTGCGCCTGAAAATGTGGTCAGCCCGTTAGACTGTCTTTTTTCCCCCGCCCGCTCCGGGGTGGCGGGGGGCGGGGGGCGCATGACGTAGATCTCGTCCCCCCCTTTTCGGGGGTTATTCCCGTGCATGAGTGCGCCTAGATTATTGCTAAGGGCCTGTTGGGAGTAGTCTTTTCATTAGCTTTTATCAAAATTTAATGAACAGGACAGGGACAGGATATGGGGTGTAGGTCGGCCCACAGGCGAACTGTCGAGCCGTTCTACTTTGGTGGACGCCCTTGGGGTGGGGTTTTTACTTTGACGGATGGCCCTCCTTCTCTTCCATCGCTCGTCGTGTTTGACTGCATTTTTTGTGTGCTGAGTGGTTGCTGGGTCAATGATCGCTGGTCGTTTCATCCAGTTGTAGCCTGTGCCTAGATGAGTGAACTCCTTTGTTCGGTGGTCGCCCTCGTTCCATTTGGCGCGTCCCTTTCCGTCGTCGTGCCCCTGAAGGGTTGCGAGGTCCCTTCGGAGGGTCTACGCACCGGCAGGGAATCCCGGAGGAGGTGGGGAGCGACGTGTCGGCGATGGGGGCAGTTGTGGTTGCTTTATCCCTCGTTCTGGAATTGGGAGAGAGGGAGTCCTTGGTGGTTGCTCTATCCCGTGGGGCTTTAGCCTTCCTGTCGGTTCGAGTCGCCGTAGGACGGGTGTGGGAAGGGGTGGTCCGCCACTGGTCCGCTCCTCTCCCTGGCGTAAGTGGTCCAGGAGAAGTCGAGGGGTGGAAGACAGGGCGCCCCTGATGTAAGAGGAATAGCCTATTGGCGTGGTCAGCCGCTGGGGGGCGAGTTCGCTGAGGCTGGTGTGACTCAGCGGATGCTGGAGTGCCCGATGGGGTGATTTGGCAGGTCTGCCCCATCCATCGGGTTGTCGGCCTGTCGTGCCCACGCAGGCAGGGCGTCCGTGGAGGGACAGGGTTATGCCATTGGAGCTCCAGTTCCCATGCCTTAAGTTGGCCAAGGGAAGTCAGGGAGCCGCAGGCGGGGTGCCCCTCGTGTAAGAGGAATGCCCTATCGGGGGTCATCGTGCCGGGGGAAACTGCCCGCCGGAGCAGTTGGGGTCCCTCGCATTTTCCGCACCTTCTTGGAGGAGAGTGGGGCTGAGGGATTGGCCTACCCTCAAATTATCTCTTTCGTCCCCTACCTTTGAAGGGGCCGGGGGGTATTTATAATGGTAGCTCTTTAGCCTTCCCACTCCCCTTAATGTGATGAGCTGGAGCCAGCTTGTTGGAATCGTGCCCTTCGGAAACTGCCCCTGATAGGTGGCGTCCGATGTGACTCATCAACCCCTGTTTTTCGGCGGGTGTGTTGTTATCAGTGGCGCTTGCCCCGAGCGTCTTTTCGGTTTGATGGGTCATTTCAGTCGTCGGCTTTATTGGTGTCAGGTGTTGCTCATCAGTCCTGGGCCTGCACGAGGGTTGCCTCAGTCTGTGATCCATGATGTGTTTCCCGATGTTTGAGTTGAAGAATCACGGGCCCACTTTGGGAGGGTGGGTAGCTAGGCCCTTGCCGCCTTTATAGTCAGGTGGGCGTTGGGCCGTCGTCTACCACGCATATAGCGCCCCGGTTTGGGTGGTGGAGCTCCGTAGGCTTGCCCCGGAGGTCTTCATTAGTGGGGGGGAGCGAGCGCGTAGCTCGGCCCGTGCCCCTCTCTGGTTTGGGTGGCGAGGATTGGTCCTGCCCCGGAATCTTTGAGAGGGCGGGTATTGGGCCGTCGCCTCCCCGCAGCCTCTATAGTCGGACGAGTATTGGGTCGTCGCCTACCCCGCATATGGCGCTCCGGTTTGGGTGGCAAAGCACCGTGAGCTTGCCCCGGAGGTCTTCATTAGTGGGGGAGCGAGCGTGTAGCTCGGCCCGTGCCCCTCTCCGGTTTGGGTGGCGAGGATTGGTCCTGCCCCGGAGTCTTTGAGAGGGAGGGTATTGGGCCATCACCTCCATGCAGCCTCTATAGTCGGACGGGTATTGGGCCGTCACCTACCCCGCATATGGCGCTCCGGTTTTGGTGGCGAAACCCCGTGAGCTTACCCCGGAGGTCTTCATTAGTGGGGGGGAGCGAGCGCGTAGCTCGGCCCGTGCCCCAATCCGGTTTGGGTGGCGAGGATTGGTCCTGCCCCGGAGTCTTTGAGAGGGCGGGTATTGGGCCATCGCCTCCCCGCAGCCTCTATAGTCGGACGGGTATTGGGTCGTCTCCTACCCCGCATATGGCGCTCCGGTTTGAGTGGCGAAGCCCCGTGAGCTTGCCCCGGAGGTCTTCATTAGTGGGGGGAGGGAGCACGTAGCTCGGCCCGTGCCCCTCTCTGGTTTGGGTGGCGAGTATTGGTCCTGCCCCGGAGTCTTTAAGAGTGCGGGTATTGGGCCGTCGCCTCCCCACAGCCTCTATAGTCGGACGGGTATTGGGCCGTCGCCTACCCCGTATATGGCGCTCCGGTTTGGGTGGCGAAGCCCCGTGAGCTTGCCCCGGAGGTCTTCATTAGTGGGGGGAGCGAGCGCGTAGCTCGGCCCGTGCCCCTCTCCGGTTTGGGTGGCGAGGATTGGTCCTGCCCCGGAGTCTTTGAGAGGGCGGGTATTGGGACGTCGCCTCCCCGCAGCCTCTATAGTCAGACGGATATTGGGCCGTCGCCTACCCCGCATATGGCGCTCCGGTTTGGGTGGCGAAGCCCCGTGAGCTTGCCCCGGAGGTCTTCATTAGTGGGGGGAGCGAGCGCGTAGATCAGACCGTGCCCCTCTCCAGTTTGGGTGGCGAGGATTGGTCCTGCCCCGGAGTCTTTGAGAGGGCGGGTATTGGGCCGTCGCCTCCCCGCAGCCTCTATAGTCAGACGGAAATTGGGCCGTCGCCTACCCCGCATATGGCGCTCCGGTTTGGGTGGCGAAGCCCCGTGAGCTTGCCCCTGAGGTCTTCATTAGTGGGGGGAAGCGAGCGCGTAGATCGGACCGTGCCCCTCTCTAGTTTGGGTGGCGAGGATTGGTCCTGCCCCGGAGTCTTTGAGAGGGCGGGTATTGGGCCGTCGCCTCCCCGCAACCTCTATAGTCGGACGGGTATTGGGCCGTCGCCTACCCCGCTTATGGCGCTCTGGTTTGGGTGGCGAAGCCCCGTGAGCTTGCCCTGGAGGTCTTCATTAGTGGGGGGAGTGAGCGCGTAGCTCGGCCCGTGCCCCTCTCCGGTTTGGGTGGTGAGGATTGGTCCTGCCCCGGAGTCTTTGAGAGGGCGGGTATTGGGTCGTCGCCTCCCCGCAACCTCTATAGTCGGACGGGTATTGGGCCGTCGCCTACCCCGCATATGGCGCTCCGGTTTGGGTGGCGAAGCCCCGTGAGCTTGCCCCGGAGGTCTTCATTAGTGGGGGGAGCGAGCGCGTAGCTCGGCCCGTGCCCCTCTCCGGTTTGGGTGGCAAGGATTGGTCCTGCCCCGGAGTCTTTGAGAGGGCGGGTATTGGGCCGTCGCCTCCCCGCAGCCTCTATAGTCGGACATGTATTGGGCCGTCGCCTACCCCACATATGGCGCTCCGTTTTGGGTGGCGAAGCCCCGTGAGCTTGCCCGGAGGTCTTCATTAGTGGGGGGAGCGAGCGCGTAGCTCGGCCCGTGCCCCTCTCCGGTTTGGGTGGCGAGGATTGGTCCTGCCCCGGAGTCTTTGAGAGGGCGGGTATTGGGCCGTCGCCTCCCCGCAGCCTCTATAGTCGGACGGGTATTGGGCCGTCGCCTACCCCACATATGGCTCTCCGGTTTGGGTGGCGAAGCCCCGTGAGCTTGCCCTGGAGGTCTTCATTAGTGGGGGGAGCGAGCGCGTAGCTCGGCCCGTGCCCCTCTCCGGTTTGGGTGGCGAGGATTGATCCTGCCCCGGAGTCTTTGAGAGGGCGGGTATTGGGCCGTCGCCTCCCCGCAGCCTCTATAGTCGGACGGGTATTGTGCAGTCACCTACCCCGCATATGGCGCTCCGGTTTGGGTGGCGAAGCTCCGTAAGCTTACCCCAGAGTCTTGCGTTTTTGAGCTGAAATTTTCAGGTGGAAATGGCAAAATTCGAAGATGCAAAAGGGAAAAGGATATTTCATTCGAGACTTACAGTGTCCGATTACATCACGACTGGTGTTCTGCGTTCCTCAGAGGGATTAGCCCGCCCTCATCAAGGGGGGGCTGGGACGGGCGCGGCAGGTCTGGTCCTCCGCTGCGGCCCCCGGTTCTTCTGCGGTACCGTCAGCAGGAGCCGGCCTTCGATGGTAGGAGTCGTCCCTCCTACCGAGTAGGTCGGCCATCAGGGTTTGCTCCGGACCCTTGTGTTTGGTCGATCCCATGTAGCAGCTACTGGACTGCTTCTGGCTCCCCCGCACTGACCCAACCCCTCGAGGGGTTTGGAACTTGAACATCTGGTGGAGCAGGCTGGTGAGCGCTCCGATGGCTGCCATGTATGGTCGTCCTATGATCCCATTGTACGCCGACGCAATGTTGATAACAACGAACAGAGTCATTCGGGTGACGACCTACGGTTCTTCTCTGAGAGTTATAGGCAAGGTGAGCACCCCCACAATAGGGGTCGAGTGACCGGTGAAGCCGATGAGGGGCCCGGTGCAGGGTCTCAGGTCCGTCGGCCTTAACCCCATCTTCTCGACTGTGGACATAAACAGGATGTCACAAGAGTTCCATGTGTCTATCAGGAGGCGGCTGACGATGGTCGTCCCTATCTGGGCCTTGATGACGATGGCGTCGTCGTGGGGAAGCTCGACTCCCTCTAGATCCTCGTCGCTGAAAGTAATGGGAGGGTAGGCTGGCCTTCTCCCCCTCGGATCCCCTCCGAAACCCGCCGTCATCACTTGCCTCGCGTACGCCTTTTTGATTGATGATGACGCTCCCCCGGAGGATGGCCCGCCACATATCGTGTTTATGCGCATGACCAGTTTCGGGGGGAGAGGTTCTTCCCGCTCACCGTGCGTCGGGGGGTCTGCTCTCTGTGCCCTCCGGTGGTTCCCCTCTTCTCGGTCTGGTCTCCTGCCCCCGATGAAGCCCCCGAGGTGACCCGCTTGGATCAGCCGCTCGATTTCCCTTTTGAGGGTGAAGCAGTCGTCGGTGTCATAGTCGTGGTCCCGGTGGTATCGGCAATATTTTTGGAAATCTCTCTGAGTCTGGTCCGATTTCATTTCCCTGGGTGGCTCTGGCAGCAGTCCAGCTCTTGTTACCGTGACCATCACCTCTATCCGGGGGGGCATTGAGCTGCGTGTAGTGCACCCGTAGGGGGCCTTCCTGTCTCGGGATGGCTCGGGTGGCCCCTTTGGCCGGGGCGAACTCTCGGGCCGGGCCAGGGTGATCTTGTGGGCATCACCCCGTCGGGTCGTGCCTCGGTTGGGCCAGTTTGTCGTGCCCCCGATGCCCTTCTTCTTGCCTTGGCCGAGGTTGTGATCTAGGCTCGCCTTAGAGTGCCTTCGCCGGGGGAAATAGGGCCTTCGTGTCGAGAGTCTCTTCGGCCAACGCATGCCTCTCTGTCATAGCGACCAGCGCCTCATAGTCGGCCGGTGGATCTCAGAGCAGGGATTCGTGGAGGCTCCGAGTCCACAATCCCGTCTTGAAGGCCAGCATGAGTACCTCGTCGCCGCAGGTCACCACCGCCTGTCTCTCATCCTGAAAGCGGTGCAAGTATCTCCCTGTCGTCTCCCCTTCCCCTTGGACTATCGTGCTGAGATAGTCCAAGGGCTTCTTCTTCGTCCGCCCGGCCCGAAACTCTTGGCAGAACTTATGGGACAGTTCGCCAAAGCTCCCAATGGATCTCGCGGGTAGGCCGAAGTACCAATCCAACGTTGTGTCCCTCAGACTTTGCGAGAAATGCCGGCATAGGAACGCCTCATCCACATCATGCGCCTCCATTGCCCCCGGTATTGTTGCACGTGCGTGAGGGGGTCGCCTCTTCCGTTGTAGGTGGCCAGGTGGGGGGGTTTGAACCTTACAGGCCTCGGGGTGGATGTTATCCATCGTACCAGCGGCGTGGCCTCCTCCGGGTAGGTAGGGCGCTCGGGCGCGTGCCCCCTTCGCCATTCGGGGGTCTGGCTCCGGTTGTGCCTCGGCTGCCGACGGTCTTCCCACCCCGGGAAATAGCGTAACGGTCGCCTGGGGGGACTCCTTCCACGGGTTGAGGACTCAACGGGTTGCGGGATACGGTCCTCCCAGTACCATCGCCCTCCGGTCGTCTCCTCCTGGATCTCCCTCCGCTCTTGATTCTCCCTCAGGAGCCTTTTACGCTCGGTGGTGAGGAAGCGTAGTTGTTGACAAACGGCTTCCTCGTGCAGACGATCCGGGGAGTGGCGCTGATGAGGCGGACTCCCCCCTCCCGGTGGGGATTTGACCAACGGCGGGTCGTGCCCGTCCCAGGGCCGCCGGCACATCGCCGACACCTCCGGGATTTCCCGGTTGTCTTCGTTCTCCCTCCGTAGCCTTTCGCGTTCCGTGATGATGAAGCGGAGCTGGTGGCGGGATGTTTTTTCGTCCAGGTAGGCCCGCCGGGCGGTCTTGGCTGCTTCGTCCAAATGCCTCTGCGCGACGGCCGCCTCCTCCCGGCGCCTTCGCAGCCGCGCGACCTCCATTTCCTCCTCCAAGAGCTTCCGCTGGGTCACAATCTCCTTGGCGAGCCCCTGGTCTCCCCCCTCCTCCTCGAACTGAGGGTGAATATTGTCACGACCCGCTTCCCTAAAATGGAGGCGAGACGTGAAAAGGTCCGCACGAGAGTGGAGCTGTGAAGCCCCAAACCCGATAAGCGTCAATAAAACATAAGTAGGTCCCTGTAACCACAACGGAACAACAATAATAACACAAAGAGAGACTGAAATAAAATCTCATATCTCATAAATTGTCCAACATGAAAATAAGTCCAACATCCAGAAAAGCCACCAGGCTGAAAGAAAGAGTCTAAAGGCCCAGAACAAGGCCAACAAAAGCAACGACATAACAAGGTATAGGTGCTACGCACCGATAACAAAACAACTGTCAAAACAAAAGTAAAACACAACGAAGACACTAGGACTGGTCCCCAGTGTCCACGTACTCCCCGTCAAACACAAGCTCGGGCTCGGCGTCAGCAAACACCTCGTCCTCAACAAGGTACTCAGGCTCAGGATCTAACATGTGTCACCCAAAAGAGTAAAGGGGCACATGTCAGCAAGTCTAAAAGACTTGGGCAAGGAAACTGAAAGTAAGGTAACTAGCAACCTAGCAGTTATGGTATGCATGACATGGCAGTTATAACATGAGTGCATAATCAAGACATGGCAAGACAATTTGTACAAGAGAACAATCATCGGGACAAGACAAGAGTAGCCAAGCTACTATCAACCTCAATCAATTCACTATTCACGTTGTTTGTAGATGTTTACGCCTTACAGCTGAATGGTTTCACATTCGCTGATTGGCCGCTTAACAACTACCCCAAAACCCAGAGTTTACGCCTTACCACTACAGTTGCTGATCGGGCAGACTCCCAGTTGATTGGCCGCTTAACTCTTACCCCCAATACCCACACGTAATGGAGCCAGGGTCCCCGCACATGAGCTCAGCAAGTGAGCCGGGGTTGCCCCGCACATGAGCTCGCATTCTTAAACATTTGGCGTAGGGGTGCACCTAGCCGGAAACAAGCAATTCGGGCATTGGCTATCAACCAACACATGGCCCGCTTCTGGAACACGAGCCAGGAACACAAGCATTGTAGCGAAGCTACGCATTCACAGAAATACTTAAAGTATGCAATGACATGACAATTAATTCGCGTACCGTTAATGGAAAGTAAACATGACATGGTAATTGTGCAACATGCTAAAAGTTGGAACTAGCTTCGTTGTCAAGCTAGTTCCCCAATTTGTGCCTAGGCGAGTATCATTTCGTCGCCTAGCCTCTTTTATGCCTACAACAAGCAAGATGGCCTAAAACATGGCCTAAACCCTAAGAGGCAAGTTTCACTTGCCTAGCACCGGGAATGACGATCACGAAGGTTCGTCTCGCGGATGCTAATCTACGGGGGAAATCGCTGTTATGAGGAAACAAACATCAAACAACATGAAATTTCATTAGGGTTTCATAAAAATACAAATAGGATATAAAAACGTCAAGAGATCGATTTCTTACCGAGAGGAAGCGGAAGAAACACTCCGGAGAACCCTAGGACCAGATCTGGAAACAAATGGAGAAGTTTGGAGAATTAGGGGTTTTGGGGGATTTTGGGGATTTGATGAGATTTTGGGGAAGATGAGAGGTAGATAGAGTTGATGGAGGGTTTAGATGATGGATTTAGGGTTTGGAATGAAGGAATAGGGCTTGGAGGAAGATGGGGGCTCAATGGGGGAGATTTTAGGGTTTTGGGTCGAGTGGAGGAAGAAGAAAACGTTTGGGAGGGGTATAAATAGGATGGGCTGGCGGCTGCCCAGAAATTAGGGTTTTAACACAGATTAGTCGGTCAAAGAGCAACCACTGACCGACTAGTTTGGCAACTAGTCGGTCGGTCGACCAACGCAGACCGACTAAGTGCAAACAGTAACTTCTGAACGAAAATAGGATTTAGATTTAGTCGGTCCATGAACAAATACTGACCGACTAGTTTAGCATCTAGTCGGTCGATGAACGTTCTTAGACCGACTAAGAGTAAACAGTAACTTCTGAGAAATTTAGAAAGCCAACTAGTCGGTCCAAGAAGGATTACCGACCGACTAGATCGTCATCTAGTCGATCGGTGCCCCTTCTTATACCGGCTAATGAGCACAAAAAGTTCCGATACGGAGCGCGGGGCCCCGGGATCGATTCCTAAGACTCCTAGGCTTGATCTAATGGTAAGATACGACCGTTGTGAAGACCGTCACGAATGACATACTTCGAAATCGACAATCCTAAGGAAGAAACGAGAAAATACGACGAATCGATCGAAAATGAAAGCTACGGAGACGAAAACCACACATGAGGAGAAAATCCACCAAAACATATATTATATTATAATAAATCCAGATACATGAAAAGCAGTCGTTACATCCTCCCCAACTTAATAAAAATTCCGTCCTCGGAATTTCCGAATACTCACGAGTCCGGAAACAAAAGTGGGAAACGCTCTCGCATCTCATCCTCATTCTCCCAAGTAGATTCTCCAGGTGAGCCGTGTCGCCACATCACCCTCACAAGATTGACAATCTTGTTCCGAAGAGATTTCTGACGCCTGTCCAGAATCTGCACTGGATGATGGTCATACGTCATATCGGGGCGAATGGTAATCTCCGAAAAATCCACAGCATGAGATGGATCGCTAATGTATCGACGAAGCTGCGACACATGGAAAACATTGTGAACTCCTTCCAAAGATGGCGGCAAGGCCAAGCGATAAGCTACCTCGCCAACCCTCTCCAAAATGTCAAACGGTCCAATGTATCGCGGGCTCAACTTCCCTCGCTTCCCGAAACGAATCACACCACGATTCGGGGAAATCTTCAAGAACACATGGTCGCCCGGCTGAAACTCCAAAGGACGACGTTTAGCATCCGCCCAATGCTTAAAACGGTCCTGAGCAATCCTTAACCTCTCCCGAATATTCCTGACGATATCCACGGCCTCAACGATCATCTCAGGTCCCAACAGCTCCCGATCACCAACGTCATCCCAACTCAATGGCGATCGACATTTCCTCCCATAAAGAGCGGTGAATGGCGCCATGCCAATACTCGCCTGCAAGCTGTTGTTGTAAGAGAACTCCACCAAGTGTAGATGGTCCTCTCACGAACCCTTGAAATCCAACATGCACGCCCTCAGCGTGTCTTCCAGAATCTGAATCGTCCTCTCGGACTGGCCATCCGTCTGCGGATGGTACGCCGTGCTGAAACTCAGACGCGTACCCAAGCTCTTCTGCAAACTCTGCCAGAACTGAGATGTGAACGTCGTGTCTCTGTCAGACACGATACTCACAGGGACTCCATGAAGTCGCATAACCTCCTGCACGATTCACGTTACATCACTATCCAAACTAGGAAAATGAAATAAAACGGAGAGTAAAAGAATTTTACCTCCATATATCTCCTTGCTAGCGCCTCAGTGGACTGTCCCACTCGGAATGGAATAAAGTGCGCGGATTTGGTCAATCGATCTACGATCACCCAAATCGCGTCATTCTGCTTCGGACTCCGAGGTAGTCCAGTCACGAAATCCATAGTAATGTGTTGCCATTTCCACTCCGGAATCGGAAGCGGTTGTAGCAACCCGGCCGTACGCTGATGCTCCGCCTTCACTTGCTGGCAAACCAAGCACTTGGCTACACTCCGAGCCACACTCCTCTTCATACCATGCCACCAATAATTCAGACGAAGATCTTGGTACATCTTGGTGCCACCAGGATGCACAGAATACGGCGAACTGTGTGCCTCCACCATCAACTCCTCTCTAATATCCCCAGCCGGCACACACAACCTGGCTCCAAACCTCAGCGAGCCATCCTCATGAATCAAAAAGTCAGTCTGCAGACCGGCTTCCACCTGCTCCCGAATCTTCACCAGCTTCGGATCCTCAGCCTGGCCAGCCTTAATCCGATCCACGATCGTCGACTGTACCTGCATGTACATCAACGACGAAGCCTCCCCAGGAAGAACAATCTCCACACCAGACTCGCAAAAACCCTGCTGCAACCTCCACTGCGAGGTCAAAATCATCACCGCTGGAAGCCTACTCAAAGCATCCGGAACCACATTCACCTTGCCAGGGTGAAACTGCAAATCAATCTCATAATCCGCCATAAGCTCCAACCATCGACGCTGTCGCATGTTGAGCTCCTTCTGAGTGAAAATGTACTTCAAGCTTTTGTGATCGGTGAAAATCTTCACTTTCTCACTCAGCAGGAAGTGCCTCCAAATCTTAAGAGCAAACACAACGGCAGCCAACTCCAAATCATGCGTCGGGTAATTCTTCTCATGAACCTTAAGCTGACGAGACGCATACGCCACAACATGCCCATGCTGATGCAACACACAACCGAGACCCTTGCCAGAAGCATCGCAAAAGATCTCAAATCCACCGCTGCGATCAGGCACAACCAGAATAGGGGCAGTCGTCAACCTCTCCTTCAGAATACCAAAAGCACCCTCACAATCACCCGACCAAACAAAAACAACATCCTTCCGCGTCAACCTGGTCATCGGCTCAGCAATACGAGAAAATTCCTTAATGAATCGCCGATAGTAACCAGCAAGTCCAAGGAAACTCCGAATCTCAGACGCCGACGACGGAACAGGCCACTCTCTGATGGCCCTAATCTTCTCGGGATCCACTGAAATACCATCTCCAGTCACCACATGCCCGAGAAAAGCAACTCTATCCAGCCAGAACTCACACTTCGAAAACTTAGCATACAACCGATGCTTCCTCAAAATCTCCAACACCGTCCTTAAGTGCGAGGCATGCTCTTCCTCCGACTTCGAATAGATCAGAATGTCGTCAATGAAGATAACGACAAACTTATCCAAAAAGTCGTAGAAAATCAGGTTCATCAGATTCATGAAAACTACGGGCGCGTTAGTTACGCCGAAAGGCATAACCACAAACTCATAGTGTCCATACTTCGTCCTGAACGCTGTCTTCGGAACATCTCCCTTCTTCACCTTCAACTGATGGTAACCACTCCTCAAATCCAATTTAGAAAACACCCTCGAACCTCCAAGCTGATCAAAAATATCATCGATGCGAGGCAACGGGTATTTATTCTTAATGGTCACCGCATTCAACTCCCGATAGTCCACGCACATGCGACGCGAACCATCCTTCTTCTTCACCAGCAACACCAGTGCTCCCCACGGAGACACGCTAGGATTAATATAACCCTTCTGCAAAAGCTCATCCAACTGCTTCCGCAACTCTTCCAACTCTGCAGGTGCCATACGATACGGCGCCTTCGAAATCGGCTGCGCACCTGGAACAAGATCAATAGAAAATTCCAAAGCCCGATCAGGCGGCAAACCAGACATCTCCTCGGGGAAGACGTCGCCAAAATCTCGCACCACAGCTGGCCACTCCAGCTCCATCTGCATAGCCACAGCCTCCACCGGCCTGGCCCGAAATCTGACAGGACCAAGCGAACTGCTACCACGACTGAACTCAAATACTGGATGTCCGGGAATCTCGAACACCACCTTCTTCCTCCGACAGTCGATCGTAGCATAGAAGCTCGCAAGCCAGTCCATCCCAAGAACTGCATCATAGTTGATGATGTCGTGGACAATGAAATCAGCGAAAAGCTCATGTCCACAGACCACCAACGGGCAAGAACTGCAACCACGATGCACCGAGACCATGCCATTCCCTGTAACGATGTTCCAACTCTTGGAAAGAGGGGACGTCCACAAGGAATGCCTCTCCACGAAGCTCCGAGAAATAATGCACATTGATGCACCGGAGTCAAAGAGGACTAGTGCAGGAAATGTGCAAACCAAAACCACACCTAACAATCAATTAATAATCAAAACCTAGTCTAGCAAACAACCATGTTCAAGCAAACAACATAATCTAACAATCAAACCAGCTAGGAAAGTAACAGGTAGATTGAGGATTACCTGCGATAACCTCATCCACAGCCTCGCTCTCCGTAGCGGTCATCAGAAAAGCCTGCCTCCTCGGCGGAACAGCCTGCCGAAAAGCCTGCCCCTGCGGAACGAGAGCTGCTCCACGACCAGCAGGAACAGACGCTCGCTGCTGCAACGGCTGTGCTGCAACGGGTGCCCTCCACAGCTGATTCGCATGCCGACAATCCTTCGCGACATGGGAAGCATCACCACAAACCAGACACTGGCCCAAAAACTTCCGACACTGATCCTTGATATGGCCAGGCTTGCCGCAGAAATGGCAAGTCTTCAGAATAGGCCCTCCTGGCCTCTTAAACTGAGCGGACGAATTAGGCCTGAATCCAGGTCTAACCACAGCTCTGGCCTGCTCCATAGGCCTCTTCCCAGCACCAACAACCGACCCCCTCCTCTGGTTCACGAGCAGCTCCTGCCTCTTGGCTGCTACTAGAACCTTCTGATAAGACTCCCGGTCAGAAGAGGTCACAAAACTCTAGAGCTCCGAAGCAAGTCCCTGCAGGAACCTCTGAGCTCTCTCCTCAGCGTCCTGCACCATCTTTGGTGCAAACCGACTCAGCCTCATGAACTCTTGGTGATATAGGTCCACCGACGAGCTTCCTTGCTTCAAATCGATAAAACGCTGCAGCATCTCTTCCCTGGCAGCTTTCGGGAAGAACTCACCCTCAAATCTGGCCTTGAAGGTAGCCCAAGCTATCGGCTCCACCAACATCTTCTCTTCCGCATCCCACCAATTCTGAGCATTATCCTTGAGTTGCCTCTTTGCCAAATCAACCCATCCAGCCGGGGTGATCTTGGCCATCTTCAGATTGTCCTCGATGTTCCGAATCCATTCATCGGCAGCCAGAGGACCCTCAGACCCATCAAAATATGCGGGACCCAGCTCCCGAAATTGCTTCGCTACTGGCTCAGAGCGAGGGGCATCCGGAAGAGCCCGGGCAGCTCGAGCAAGTGGAGCATTCTGGACTTGCAGGAGCACGCCCTGCTGCACTTGCAACATCTGGAGCATCATCTGCATCATCTCACCGTTGGTGGGTTCCCACTCAGGCTCCTCATCATGAGGGATCGCACCACTACCCCCACCACGGGTGAAACGTCTTCCTGCCATCTAGTGACACAGAAAATGAATCAGATTAGACTCATAGCTTATGACTCAGACGTCGAACTTAATTTATTGGACATTCTAATAGTATTATCGTCATTCCAAACATCGCAGTTACAGAAGGACCTGCATGGGCCACCAACAAAACCTGTCACGACCCGCTTCCCTAAAATGGAGGCGAGACGTGAAAAGGTCCGCACGAGAGTGGAGCTGTGAAGCTCCAAACCCGATAAGCGTCAATAAAACATAAGCAGGTCCCTGTAACCACAACGGAACAACAATAATAACACAAAGAGAGACTGAAATAAAATCTCATATCTCATAAATTGTCCAACATGAAAATAAGTCCAACATCCAGAAAAGCCACCAGGCTAAAAGAAAGAGTCTAAAGGCCCAGAACAAGGCCAACAAAAGCAACGACATAACAAGGTATAGGTGCTACGCACCGATAACAAAACAACTGTCAAAACAAAAGTAAAACACAACGAAGACACTAGGACTGGTCCCCAGTGTCCACGTACTCCCCGTCGAACACAAGCTCGGGCTCGGCGTCAGCAAACACCTCGTCCTCAACAAGGTACTCAGGCTCAGGATCTAACATGTGTCACCCAAAAGAGTAAAGGGGCACATGTCAGCAAGTCTAAAAGACATGGGCAAGGAAACTGAAAGTAAGGCAACTAGCAACCTAGCAGTTATGGTATGCATGACATGGCAGTTATAACATGAGTGCACAATCAAGACATGGCAAGACAATTTGTACAAGAGAACAATCATCGGGACAAGACAAGAGTAGCCAAGCTACTATCAACCTCAATCAATTCACTATTCATGTTGTTTGTAGATGTTTACGCCTTACAGCTGAATGGTTTCACATTCGCTGATTGGCCGCTTAACAACTACCCCAAAACCCAGAGTTTACGCCTTACCACTGCAGTTGTTGATCGGGCAGACTCCCAGTTGATTGGCCGCTTAACTCTTACCCCCAATACCCACACGTAATGGAGCCAGGGTCCCCGCACATGAGCTCAGCAAGTGAGCTGGGGTTTCCCTGCACATGAGCTCGCATTCTTAAACATTTGGCGTAGGGGTGCACCTAGCCGGAAACAAGCAATTCGGACATTGGCTATCAACCAACACATGGCCCGCTTCTGGAACACGAGCCAGGAACACAAGCATTGTAGCGAAGCTACGCATTCACAGAAATACTTAAAGTATGCAATGACATGACAATTAATTCGCGTACCGTTAATGGAAAGTAAACATGACATGGTAATTGTGCAACATGCTAAAAGTCGGAACTAGCTTCGTTGTCAAGCTAGTTCCCCAATTTGCGCCTAGGCGAGTATCATTTCGTCGCCTAGCCTCTTTTACGCCTACAACAAGCAAGATGGCCTAAAACATGGCCTAAACCCTAAGAGACAAGTTTCACTTGCCTAGCACCGGGAATGACGATCACGAAGGTTCGTCTCGCGGATGCTAATCTACGGGGGAAATCGCTGTTATGGGGAAACAAACATCAAACAACATGAAATTTCATTAGGGTTTCATAAAAATACAAATAGGATATAAAAACGTCAAGATATCGATTTCTAACCGAGAGGAAGCGGAAGAAACACTCCGGAGAACCCTAGGACCAGATCTGGAAACAAATGGAGAAGTTTGGAGAATTAGGGTTTTTGGGGGATTTTGGGGATTTGATGAGATTTTGGGGAAGATGAGAGGTAGATAGAGTTGATGGAGGGTTTAGATGATGGATTTAGGGTTTGGAATGAAGGAATAGGGTTTGGAGGAAGATGGGGGCTCAATGGGGGAGATTTTAGGGTTTTGGGTCGAGTGGAGGAAGAAGAAAACGTTTGGGAGGGGTATAAATAGGATGGGCTGGCGGCTGCCCAGAAATTAGGGTTTTAACACAGATTAGTCGGTCAAAGAGCAACCACTGACCGACTAGTTTGGCAACTAGTCGGTCGGTCGACCAACGCAGACCGACTAAGTGCAAACAGTAACTTCTGAACGAAAATAGGATTTAGATTTAGTCGGTCCATGAACAAATACTGACCGACTAGTTTAGCATCTAGTCAGTCGATGAACGTTCTTAGACCGACTAAGAGTAAACAGTAACTTCTGAGAAATTTAGAAAGCCAACTAGTCGGTCCAAGAAGGATTGCCGACCGACTGGATCGTCATCTAGTCGATCGGTGCCCCTTCTTATACCGGCTAATGAGCACAAAAAGTTCCGATACGGAGCGCGGGGCCCCGGGATCGATTCCTAAGACTCCTAGGCTTGATCTAATGGTAAGATACGACCGTTGTGAAGACCGTCACGAATGACATACTTCGAAATCGACAATCCTAAGGAAGAAACGAGAAAATACGACGAATCGATCGAAAATGAAAGCTACGGAGACGAAAACCACACATGAGGAGAAAATCCACCAAAACATATATTATATTATAATAAATCCAGATACATGAAAAGCAGTCGTTAAAAATATTCCGTTTCACGTTCGGGGGCTCCGAGGGGCCGGGCGGTGCCTCCGTTCCTGTCGCTGCGCAGCCTCCCATCGCCTGAGTAAAGGCCTCGAAGCTCTTCTGGATTGCGCGGGTCGAGGCTTGGACTGTCTCGGCCTCTGTCCCCGGAGGGGGGTCAGTCGCCGGAGTGATTAGTAGAGAGAGTGGCTCCTGACCCACAGGATCCTTGCCGTGGTCAGGGTTCCAAGCGATCGGCATGGGGTCTAACATGGGTGTGACCCTTCGTTCCCACAGACGGCGCCAATTGTTGCGGGGTGGAACTCACGTACAATGAATTTGTATTATGGGGAACCAAGAGCACGGTGGTTATATTGACAAGAGGATTTAGGTAGGCTTTATGACAAGTGATTAGTGGGGTGAAGAGGCTAAACTTGCCGCCGGAACAGATCACGGAGTCAAATCCCACCGGACGCAGCGGAGGAGGATCGGATGGTGGGAGCCGAAGGTGAATATCAGCCAAGAGGCGAGCTACCCTGCACCACGAGCAACTCGTCAGAAAGGCCGGGTTAGGGTCCAACCCTTAGCCTCTCTGATGCCTAAGTCAGTGACTGGACTTAAAGCGGGGGTGGGGCACGCAGGTCAGACTAAGGGTGTGTCGACCGTACGTGACGAGCTATGAGTGGGAGAACAAAGATATGGATGACCTTTGCTCTCGTGTGTGAATAATGGAATTGAGAGGGAATTTGCCAACCCCCTCACCGTAAGAAGTGAGGGGGTATTTATACCTGATGGGAGACAATTAGGTGGGGCTGATCTGGTATGCTGACTCGACATGCTGAGCTGGCCTAGCTGTCAGTGGAAGCTTCGGAAGGGGGAGTCAGGAACAGGAGTGTCAGCCTTGCTTTTGTCAGATGGCGCAATGGCCAGGGGTACTTTTGTCGTGGTGTCAGGGCCGAAAGCATTAAGTGTCAGGGGGCGCAGCGGCCCGGGGGTGCTTTGTCAGATGGTCGGGCGACGGTAGTGTCAGTCGTGTCTTTATACCAGGTTGTTTGTCGTGTGTGATGAATCAAGGTTCCGGCGGTACTATCCCCGGCGGCGGGGTTTGTGTGGGTCCACCGGGTCGACCAGTTCGTGGGTTGTTCGGCCTGGCCGTGCACCTTTTTGGGTGCGGATCATGGACCGCTGGCAGGGAGGGGTATGTTCGTGCCTTTGTCAGCATCCGAGCGCATTGCCCCGGGCGGGCCGAGCGAGAGAGGTCATATGCCTCGGCCGGGAGAGGGGGGGCAGCGAGGTGTGCCCTTTCCCATGTAGCCCCGGACCCCCGGACCGGCGGTCCGTTTGGCAGAGGGGCGAGTCAATATGGTATATTCGTGGTTCTAGGCGGGAGCCGGACTCCCACGATCTTTAGGTCGTAACAATGCCCTTGATGGAGGGCCCAACAATTAGACATAAATGCCTCCATTGAAAGAGGATGTCTTGTTCAGGACAGATTGATAGTAGTGTCGGCCTGGCCGACTGGCATTCCAAGTGAGGCAAGCCTCCCCCTCACATGACGATCTTAAAGTGGCTGGGCCGAAGCGAGCGGCTTCTCTTGGTCCTTGGGCCCTCGACCCACTTCAGGCAAATAATGTACCCTAGGGCCAGCCCAATGTTGTGACATTAGCATCTCTATTTTACATCCTATCAAATAATCATATTTGTGTCAATAAAACCTAGACCAATGACCGGCGCCCCGTTTATGGTATGGGCGCGGTGTCATTTTACCACAAGTGCACGGTTAGTGTAGGGTGCGGGTTTATCGAACTCAGGGAGGTGGATGGCTTGAATGGCTACTAGCCTCGCCTAGGTTGTGTGCTAGCTGCGCGGATGATATGGGTGGAAGTGTAGAAATAAAGAGAAGAAATAAAAAAAGACACGAAATGAATCCCCGCTAACACGGGCTAGAGCACTCATGACACTTGGCATTTGACTTGACCCAGGGTGAGACATTGCCCCAAAAGGTGGTACCTAGCGTCCATGGCCTGATATTCCGGTCGGTGCCAAGTACGCTAGGCCTACCCGGTTCCGGACGGTGGGCATTCCTATGTCCATTAACACCCTCCGCAACCGGGAGCATTAAGGCCACAATGATAACTCCCAACACTTCGTCCAAGCCATTCCCATGCGCGAGGACTCAATGTCTACACTAGGGGCGTGAGCTGTGGCTAGGGAGTCAACCGCCAAGTTTATTCCCCCTTGGCCCGACGGTCAGAGGCGGTCTTTCTCCCACCAATGACAATGAAACGCCCCCGCGTAACCCTAATGGCCAAATAGGTCAAATGTGATTTCTAGCAATACATCGAAGCGGATCTTGACTGGACAAGCACCGGACCCCAACGCCCAACACAACTAGTGTGTTGCCATACGAATTGGACCCAGATTGCTAGAAATCCCCATTGACGCATTTCATCGAACACATGCCAGGCAACCAAGCCAAATGTAAATTTCCAAGCTTCAATCATACTCTAACCCGTATTAGGGTTCATCGACACTACTCAATGGTGAAGAACACAAAAATAAGCAACATCAAAGAGATACACATTTTCACCATTGAGCAAAATGAAAACAATACAAAACAATGAAAGCAAGAGAAAGGAATACTTATCTTGAGTATGAATCTTCAATCCAATACAAGACTTATTATAATAGAAAACCTAATCTAACCTAATCTAAACTCCCAAGAGAAAGGGGCAAAAAGCCCTAGAAAAACTGAGGAAGAAGTCTCTCAAGTCGGCCAGCATCGAGTATTTATAGCCCTACTTCGAAACCCTAATGGTTCGGGTCCAAACCCGCAGTAAAATCGCCACCCGATCGGTTGATGAGTCAACCGATCGGGTGAGAGCTTCGAAAATCTTCAACCGGGCGCTGAGGTGAGCGGGTGGCTCAGTCGGTTCGCCAAATGAGGAATTGTAGCTACAGGTGAACCGATCGGGTGATAAGTCACCCGATCGGTTGGAATTACGCTCCATTTGGCCGAGAGCTCTGTCGGATTCAAACGGTCGAGGAACCGGTCGGTTGAGCTGTCCAGGTCGTCTCTTAGAAAATTCCGTTACAGGTGAACCGATCGGGTGATAAGTCACCCGATCGATTGGAATTCAGCCCAAATGACAGAGAGCTCCGTCGGTTCACCCGATCGCTGAACCGATCGGGTGAGCTGCTATTCTTCTTCAGCTGCCGCTCGGGTAGGATACGCGTGCACCAACCGATCGGGTAACTGGTCCACCCGATCGGTTGAGGGCTGAGGAATATCAATCTTCATCGCTTTGACCCCCTGGATCACGCGTGACCCCTCCCGTTGCTCCGGGGACTCATGATATCGTCGTTTTATTCCCAAATGCTGGAAATTCCTGGAAAATACCAAAAAACACGGAAAAGTGAAAGAAAACAAGAAAACACGAGAAAATGAATATAAGACGACGGTAAAATACGGAAAAACACAGAAGAAAACGTGCGCAAATATATGAAATATAAACGCACATCAACCAACGGCTCTCTCTCCTCACCTTTTTCTCTCAATCCCTCAAAACAAAATATCATATGACATATACGAGATCTCTCTAGTAGACGATGACATGACACATTCTACTCCACAAAGGACATGCAAAAAAACAGTATACAAAATATGATCCAGTTATACTATATATTCTATGAAAGAAAATGTTTCATGTCATCCAATATGAAAGACACCTCACATGTATCATATGATACTCATTATTCTTCATTTTGTGTGCTATTATTAAATACTCCTATCGGTATTCATAAAACCTAGACCACCGACTCGCTCCTACCCAAATCCAACTTAACATCAAGAATGTTGTTCGGCACATTACACATTTTGCTAAAGATATTACATTTGATTTACAAGTCTGCAAATATCTTAATACATATCGTATCCTTAAGTAAAATTAAATTTAACCCTTTTTCTCTTTACGATACACTACTTCTCCTCCATTTGCCATCGTTGCCTCTCCTCCTCGTCCTGCCATTGCCCGCATCCTCTTCGCCTCCCAGCCATCCCTCCTTCGAGGGGATTGAATTGAAATTGTTTTGTTTAATTGATTTTTAAGGATTTTTGGGTTTAATTGCGAGAAGAGAATGCGAAGGAAAAGGAATTGGAGCAGCGACGATGGAGGAGGAGGCAATGGTGACAAGCGGAGAAGGAAGATGGTGTTAAGGAAGAGATGAATAAAATAAGAATATTTGAAAGAAAATATCACGTGTTTAGCAATATTTAAAAAATGTGTAAAGTGCTTAGAAATGTACTCTATTCGGTAGAATGTGTAATGTGACTATCAACACTCCAAAATCAAGGGAAATTCTATACACGCAAATCTAATTTTTTATGTACAAATTCTATACACGCAAATCTAATTTTTTTATGTACAGATCACTTTACACACCCAATATAATTAAAAATTCATCCTTTTACTTTACACACACATATTCCCGAAATGATCATATTCTCTTCTTACACTCTCCTTTACCTCGTCACTTACCTCCACCTCCATCTCCTGCCTAGAAGGAGAAGATTGAAGATGAAGGTTTGAAGAAGATGAAAGATATGGGATGAGGAAAAAGATAAGAGAAACAACGATAATAATGGGAGGCGGGGACAACGACGGGTCTATAAGGAGATGGTGATAGTGGCAGCGGCGATGGAGAAGAATGTAAGGAGAGGAGTAGGAGGAAGATGGGAGGAGGATAACTCAAGAAAACATTTAAATGGCAAACCTATAAATAAATGGTCTGTTAGGTCTGTGTGAAGACTGTTGGAAACTATTGAATTTTTTCAAAAGGATTTGGGCTCATTTGGTTTTCCCTCCTTTGTCTTTAGTCCCACATTGCTTGGGCAAAAAGACTTGGAGGAGTATATAAAGAGCTTGTTGTGCCTTAGGGGTGTGCCCCTTGGGGTATGGCTCTTTTGTGAAGGGGAGAGGACTTAGTTGAACTTGGGTTCAACACGCGCGCGCCGCCGCCGCCGCCCGCCCGCCGGCCCGCCGGCCGTGACGTGACGTGCGTGCGGTGATTATATTTTTGGATAAAATAATTATTATTTATATATAATTATTTTAATAAACCGGATTTCAAATTTCAAACGGTTTTAAAACGTTTCAAATTCAACCGTTTACAAATCTAAACGTTTTTTTAATCCAGATTTTATTACCGCCTTTAATCCCATATCTGAAATTAACACTCATTAATTCCAGATCTAGAATTAAATCGGTTTAATTCTTTTCCGTTACAAATTTTCATTATAAAAGGACATCGTTTGGTTCACATTTCTGGGCGAAAATTTTCTCTTCCCTCTCTTCCTCTGCCTGCGAAAATTCTTCTTCTTTAAAAAATGTTCTGTTCTTCCTTGATCCCGAGCAGAACGACCTTCGTTGTTTTTTGGTGTTGTTCTTCCTCGATCTCTTCCAGTGCAGATTTGATCGATCACAGAGTTTCATCTGGGCTGTTTTATCCTGGGGACGGCGGGGCTATCCACTGCTTGCACAAATTTGGGCAGAGCCGCGAAACGTCTTAAAGAAAGCGACCTAGTCCGTGACTCAGCCCCTTTTCATTCATTTTGGTAACCTCGTTCCTCTCTTCTTTTGGTTTTCTTCGGCAACTATTTCAACAATTTTAAGACGAATCTTCTGCCATGACTTCTGAAACCGAAACTATGATTGTTGCCTCTGACCTAAACAAACCCTTCTGCTTTTCTGGATCCCATTTCAAACGTTGGCAACAGAAAATGTTGTTTTTCCTTACCACCAAAACTGTTGCCTACGTCTGTAAAACTGAAAAGCCTCTTCTGCTTCTACCCGAAAATCCTTCTGATGCTCAGCTCAAAGAATTCCAAACCTGGGATGATCATGACTTCCTATGCAAAAACTATATTCTTAATGGTCTTTCTGACGATCTCTATGATTACTATAGTTCTCACAAAACAGCAAAGGAAGTCTGGGAAGCGCTGCAGAAGAAGTACGACACAGAGGAGGCTGGCTCAAAGAAATACGCAGTCAGTCGCTACCTGAAGTTCCAGATGACAGACGACACGTCTGTGGAGGTTCAGTCTCACGAGCTACAGAAGATAGCTCATGAAATTGTTTCTGAAGGTATGACTCTAGATGAACAATTTCAAGTCGCTGTACTCATAGACAAATTACCCCCTGCTTGGAAAGATTTTAAAAATACCCTTAGGCACAAAACTAAAGAATTTTCCTTAGAAAGTTTGATAACTCGTCTTCGGATTGAGGAGGAGGCCCGTTAACAAGACAAAAAGGAAGAAATTAATGCTGTTTCTAACAGTAAGAAATCTGTTATTCTGAAACCTAAAGGTAAATTCATGAAGAATCAGAATCAGAATCGAAATCGATTCAACCAGAACAAAAATGTTCCTAGAACTCAGAATGGACCAAAACCCCCTTCAAAGAATGATTCGGTACAGTTTATTTGCTATAACTGTAACATGCCTGGCCATTTGGCTCGGAACTGTCGGAATAAGCGTCGTCCTGCACCGCAGGCAAACCTTACCGAAGAGGATTTGATTGCAATGATTTCTGAAGTCAATGCAATTGGAGGTACTGAAGGGTGGTGGATAGACACTGGTGCTTCGCGCCATGTCTGTTATGATCGTGGACAATTCAAGTCCTATTTTGAAACAAAGGACAAGAAAGTGCCGTTGGGAGATTCCCACTCCACTATTGTTGCTGGTATAGGCGATGTAGATTTGAAGTTTACCTCTGGAAAGACTGTAACTCTTAAAGAGGTCATGCATACTCCAGAGATGAGGAAGAATCTGGTTTCGGGCTACCTTCTCAACAAGGATGGGTTCACTCAAACTATAGGTGCTGATATGTATACCATTGCTAAAAACAATGTTTTTGTTGGGAAAGGGTATGCCACTGATGGTATGTTTAAGTTGAACATTGATATTAATAAAGGTTCAGCTTCTGCTTATATGTTGTGTTCTTTTAATAACTGGCATGCTAGACTCTGTCAAGTTAACAAACGCCTTATTAAAAATATGAGTAACTTAGAACTTATTCCTAAATTGTCTTTGGATGACTTTGAGAAATGTGAATTCTGTAGTCAAGACAAAATAACCAAGACACCACATAAATCTGTTTCAAGAGAATCAGAGCCACTTGATTTAATTCATTCTGACATATGTGAATTTGATGGTGTCTTGACTAGAAATGGAAAAAGATATTTTATAACTTTTATTGATGATTGTTCTGATTATACTGTTGTATATCTAATGAAAAATAAAAGTGATGCATTTGATATGTTTAAATCTTTTGTTACTGAAATTGAAAATCAGTGTAATAAAAAGATAAAGAGATTACGTAGTGATCGAGGAACTGAATATGACTCTGCTATTTTTAATGAATTTTATAATTCACATAGTATTATTCATGAGAAGACTACTCCTTATTTTCCTGAAATGAATGGTAAAGCTGAACGAAAAAATAGAACTTTAGCTGAATCTGTTGTTGCTATTATGCTTAACTCTGGAGCTGCTTCTCATTGGTGGGGAGAAATTTTATTAACTGCTTGATATGTGTTTAACAGGATTCCTAAATCTAAAAGTAAAATTTCTCCATATGAAGTTTTTAAGAATAAGAAACCAAATCTGTCCTATCTTAAAACTTGGGGATGTTTATCTTATGTTAGGATTCCTGATCCTAAAAGGAGAAAACTTGCTAGTAGAGCTTATGAATGTGTTTTCATTGGTTATGCTGTAAATAGCAAAGCATATAGATTTTATGATTTGAAAGAACATGTTATTATTGAATCTAATGATGCTGATTTCTTTGAAGATAAGTTTCCTTTTAAATCTAAGAATAGTGGGGGCTCTAGTTCATGTCCTATACCAGACATTAGTCTTCCTGAGTCTGATAAAGGATTAGAAATTGATTCTAGAAAGAGTAAGAGGGCTCGTATTGCTAAGGACTTTGGTCCTGACTATTACACTTATAACTTAGAAGAAGATCCTAGGAATCTTACCGAGGCCTTATCCTCTTTGGATGCCAATTTATGGCAAGAGGCTATTAATGATGAGATGGACTCTCTAGAGTCTAATAGAACTTGGCATCTAGTTGACTTACCTCCTGGATGTAAATCTATAGGATGTAAGTGGATACTTAAGAAGAAGTTAAAACCTGATGGAACTATTGATAAGTATAAAGCTCGTCTCGTAGCCAAAGGATTTAGACAACGAGAAAACATAGATTTCTTTGATACTTTTTCACCTGTATCTAGAATTACTTCCATTCGTGTACTATTAGCTATTGCTGCTATACATAATTTAGTAGTACACCAAATGGATGTTAAAACAGCCTTTTTAAATGGTGAATTAGAAGAAGAAATCTATATGGATCAACCTGAAGGTTTTTTTGTTCCGGGACAAGAAGATAAAGTATGCAAATTAGATAAGTCACTTTATGGTTTGAAACAAGCACCTAAGCAATGGCATGAAAAATTTGATAACCTTGTTATTTCTGATGGTTTCAATGTTAATGAAAGTGACAAATGCATATATTATAAATCTGATAATGGTATTTGCACCATTATATGTCTTTATGTTGATGATATGCTGATATTTCGTTCAAACATTCATGTTGTGAACAAAGTTAAAACCATGTTAAGTGCAAACTTTGACATGAAAGATATTGGTGAAGCTAATGTAATCCTTGGAATTAAAATAACTAGGTCTGAACATGGAATTTCTTTGAATCAATCTCATTACGTTGAAAAGATTCTAAAGAAATATAATTATTTTGATCGTAAACCAGCTTGTACTCCTTATGATCCTAGTGTTAAATTGTTCAAGAACACCGGCGAAGGTGTTAGACAAACTGAGTATGCGAGCATTATTGGCAGTCTGAGATATGCTGCTGATTGCACTAGACCTGATATAGCTTATGCTGTAGGATTACTATGCATGTTTACAAGCGGACCTAGTATTGAGCATTGGTATGCTATTGAAAGAGTCATGAGATACCTTAAGAGGACCATGAATCTCGGATTACATTATCAGAAGTTTCCCGCTGTCCTTGAAGGATATAGCGATGCTGATTGGAACACCCTTTCAGATGACTCCAAGGCAACTAGTGGCTATATTTTTAGCATAGCTGGTGGATCTGTATCTTGGAAATCTAAGAAACAGACTATCTTAGCTCAATCCACCATGGAGTCTGAGATGATTGCACTAGCTTCAGCTAGTGAAGAAGCAGGTTGGCTTAGAAACCTGTTATCAGAACATCCGTTATGGGATAGACCGATACCAGCTATCTTGATCCATTGTGATAGTACTGCAGCTATTGCAAAAATTCAGAAACGTTATTATAACGGAAAAAGGTGACAAATACGTCGTAAGCACAGCACTATTAGAGAGTATATGAACTATGGAGCTATGAGAGTGGATCATGTACGTACTGATGATAACTTAGCTGATCCTTTGACGAAAGGATTAGCTAGAGAAAAGGTTTTTAAAACCTCGAAAGGAATGGGACTCATGCCCTTAGAATGATGAGTCACTTGTGAGGGAAACCCAACCTATAGACCGGAGATCCCGAGAAATAGGTTCAAAGGGTAATAACAAATCATGAAGTGATATGTGGAGAATCATGCTAGTATAATTATTAGTCCTATTCCAGAAGAATCATATTGAGCATGACATCCTGAAGCGAAAAAAGGATGAGTTTATATTAACTCTTAATGAATTCTATACTCTATGTGGAGTGTGGTACCTAGCTACAGGAGTACTCTTGATAGAATCACCTATGTGAATGTGGAAGTGTGGCCGCTTCCTATGGAATTTTGGGCAAAATTATCTAGAGCATTCACTATACTGGGATACACGTGCATGGCCGTAAAGCACGGGCTTATGAACAACACCGTGATAAGGTTGTGTGTGTAATGATGTTAGAGATAGAGTTCAAAACTACGAGTTACTCTAGTTAAATCTAAATCATCAACACTATATAAAGGTTCAAGTCGATAGACACCTTTATTTATGCACAAGTCTTATATTATATACTGCTCGATGAAATATACTTTTGTTTTATTTATTTTAAAAAAAATTCTAGTGGGGGATTGTTGGAAACTATTGAATTTTTTCAAAAGGATTTGGGCTCATTTGGTTTTCCCTCCTTTTTCTTTAGTCCCACATTGCTTGGGCAAAAAGACTTGGAGGAGTATATAAAGAGCTTGTTGTGCCTTAGGGGTGTGCCCCTTGGGGTATGGCTCTTTTGTGAAGGGGAGAGGACTTAGTTGAACTTGGGTTCAACACGCGCGCGCCGCCGCCCGCCGGCCGGCCGTGACGTGACGTGCGCGCGGTGATTATATTTTTGGATAAAATAATTATTATTTATATATAATTATTTTAATAAACCGGATTTCAAATTTCAAACGGTTTTAAAACGTTTCAAATTCAACCGTTTACAAATCTAAACGTTTTTTTAATCCAGATTTTATTACCGCCTTTAATCCCAGATCTGAAATTAACACTCATTAATTCCAGATCTAGAATTAAATCGGTTTAATTCTTTTCCGTTACAAATTTTCATTATAAAAGGACATCGTTTGGTTCACATTTCTGGGCGAAAATTTTCTTTTCCCTCTCTTCCTCTGCCTGCGAAAATTCTTCTCTTTAAAATTTTTTCTGTTCTTCCTTGATCCCGAGCAGTACGACATTCGTTGTTTTTTGGTGTTGTTCTTCCTCGATCTCTTCCAGTGCAGATTTGATCGATCACAGAGTTTCATCTGAGCTGTTTTATCCTGGGGACGGCGGGGCTATCCACTGCTTGCACAAATTTGGGCAGCGCCGCGAAACGTCTTAAAGAAAGCGACCTAGTCCACGACTCAGCCCCTTTTCATTCATTTTGGTAACCTCGTTCCTCTCTTCTTTCGGTTTTCTTCGGCAACTATTTCAACAAATACCAACTCTCCAACATCAATCCTTTCTCCGCGAGTTAGCATGCATGCCGACCTAATTGTTGTGCACATATACAACTTTACACGCATCCAAACAAATTTAAAAATTAGTTTTTACTTTACACAAACGCCATATACACACATCACACCTTCTCCTTTTCATTCATTCCGTCATTTCACGCCATTGTGGTCGTCGCCGCATCCCTACACACACACACACCCCCCCCCCCCCCCCCCGCGCGCACCGCCGACCCCTCCCCGACCCCTCCCCTTCCTCCTTCCGTCCTCTTCCTCATCCACACTCTTCATTCATCCGCCCGTCCCTCCCCTCTTTGTCGACGGGAAGAGATGACATGATGACGAAGTGAAGGGATCGCAGCTGGTGTGTGGTAGGGGGTTGCAGGGATGTGGCAGAGGCAGCCGGCGTCGTTGGAGAGAAGGAGAGAGATGTTTGAGGTGGAATGGAGTTATAGGGTGGCAAACTTGCAAATAAAATGATCTGTGTATTCAGGAATTAGGTCTGTGCGCGTAGCAACCGGGCCTTTCTCCTCCCAAAATCACCAACTATCGAGTCAAAAAAAAAAAAAACTCCATACCTTTCATAGACTCACAGATAAAATTGAATAAATATAAAATAAAAGAGAGAGAGCGAAAGAATCAATCAATGTATGGATCGATCAACGGGATCTGTGGTAATAGTTGGAATTGGATCGTCGGAGGAGATCGGGGGTGTTCTCGTAGCCGGAGAAGACGTCATTCCAGATCTCGGCGAAGGCCCGGAGGATGAGGTCGTGGTGGCAGCGGGAGTTGAGCTGGAGGAAGCGGCGGAGGAGCTCACGGAGGGACTCACTGTCGACTATCTCGTTCTCTACGATCATCTGGAGCATCGAACGCCGGAAGTCTGCCAGCGGATCCTCGCTATCCTTCACCACCGCCACGCTCTCCTCCACCCGGCCCCCAGCCCCCTCGCTCCGGCACCGCATGTGCCGGCGGTGGGACCCGCTCCGCCCCTTCTCCGATGACTGTACTTGCTCTTGCTGTCGCACTCTTCCTTCTTCTTCTTCTTCGATCGGCGGTGCCCACTCCTGGACGTTCTTCTCTAGCTCGCTGAGCTCTCGAAGGAGGCCGGAGAAGCTGGGGGTGCTGCTGCTGGCGGCGTCTTCGTAGTACACGGGCGGCGAGAGGGAGGCGGCGGTGGTGATGGTGGTGGTCGTGGTCGTGGTGGTCGTGGTCGTCGTGGCGGTAGCGGCGGAGGACGGGGGTTCTTTGGACCTAGTTTCGGACGTGTCGGAGGCCGAAACCGACATTGAGACCGACACGGATTTGGAGTCCTTGCAGCCGCAGGAGAGGGAGAAGAGAGGGCGGCTTCGCGTCGACGACATTTCGTGGTGTTGGTCTGGTTTGGCTCTTTTGGGTTTCAGTTTCGAGATCTGGGGATGAGTGGATTTTATTCATTTCGGGGGATTTGGAGCTATTTACGGAATCGCCCCTAGATTTGTTCCTGACACATAACAATTATAATATTTTAGGAATTTTATTTCTTTATTTATTGGTAAATTGATTGAAGGAAGGGAATAATAGATTTTCTGTAATGTGAGAATTTTGATGGCATTAGAGACAAGTGGGGCCCAATTTTTGCGAATAATACGGTTGTAAAGCATTTTACTAATGTGAATTGTCTTGGAACCTTTGGTTTTTCTAAGAGACTTGGTATCCAACTATGAATGTAAAGCATCTTTATATTCTTCTTTTTGTAATAGTTACTCTTTATAAATATAGTCTATGGTCTTTACTATAAAGATTGATTCTTAACACGTTATCATCACGATAGTTCCTTCCAAAAATTTGAGCAAGTAAGAACGATTTGCTTTGATGTGGCGCTTTTGCGAACTACGTAAGGAGCGGGATCAATATATTTGCTTCGTATATTTTTTCTTGGATTTTCACTAGATCAACGGATTTAGAGGTACATTGCTCAGGTTTTGTAGGAAAGTATAAATGGGAAAGTTGAGGGAGTGTGGAATCTGATGAGAGAGAAATCGATGTGTAGTGTGTTCTTTTGGTGGAAAGTGTGGTTGAAATGTAGAGTTGGAAAGTTGGGGTGGGTCCCACTCCGTGTAGTGTGTTCTTTTGGTTAAAGAAAGTAGGAGTTGGAAAGTTGGAATGTAGCGTGTGGTGAACATAGGTAAGATTAACCTCCTAAATAAAATGAGATCATTTTGGGGTATTTTTGACCCTTGCAGTTCCAATGCAAAAACTTAATACAACAATACTCTGAGGCAATACCGGAATAAATTCTCTGTGAAAAAAATTTGAAATTTTACATGATATACAAAAGCAAGAATACGTACAATATATTGAAATTTCCAATGATATACAAAAATTGAAATTTTATATGCAAAAATTTACACTGATATAACGGCATGCCACTGATATATAGAAATCGAGGACACGATATGCATGTAACATAAAGCAGATAGAGATAACAAAAACCAAACTGAAATAAATACATTATAGATATCCAATATATAAGGTATTAGAAAAAAACCGTAGTAATTATACAAAAAGTTCGCAACCCACATCAATCGAACTTGGTGTACCACATGAGTAACATAATAACAAGTACCACACAGAGAGACACCAAAACAACCTTAATTGATACAAGAACGGATAAGATGGTATCCAATTTATCATTGTTTTCCTCAAAATGGCCTACCCCCGTCTCCACCCCCCAACTAGCTCCACCAACCTACTTTCAGAAAGCGAGCTCGAAGATCTTTCTGCTCTAGGCCCTCTTTCAGCAGCATCCATTAAGTGATGGATAACATAAGTGGACTGCTCACTGTGCTGCGGGTCCTTCCAGTTGAAGAACTTGCATCTGTTCATTGAAGAAGTACAATTCCAGAATCGTCTGCATGAGTTGCTCATTGTCCATGAAATCCGTCGGGGCACAAGCCGACCACCGTGGCATCGCCTGCAGTCAGTATCATCTGAATCCAACTCATCATGTAGCGCATCCCGTGGTCGGAAACGACTAGAACCGCTCGAACCGTAACTCATATATACCTAGACAAGCAAACAAATAAACACAATTAACGTATAGTAAATTTCGACGACAATATATGGATATGGAGAAAATTTGGATTAAAAGGCGTACCTACGTATGTTCATAGCATAACCGTATGGTGACATCTGCTAGAAAAAAATCAGGAGTCACAAAAAAGCAAATAGTAGCATTGAAAACGCAAAAACCCTTACATAAAATACACACAACATAATGGTCTATGTAATAGCCCTCAAAAAAAGATGAGTTATCATTTTCCAAATTTGGTTGCTGGCAGTTGCTCCCTCAATTCCTACCCAAGTTAAAAGTCAAGCAAATCAGATAAAAATTAAGCAACTCCAGATTTAAAGAGCTATGACAGACCTTTGCATAGAATGAAAGACATGAAAAAATGGAAGAAGCCATATTGTGTTTGCAGAGTGTAAGAAGTCCCAATAGTAAACAGGTAGTATGAATCACATACTGCCCGTAGTAACAAAGGAGAGAATCAATTGCAGTAGGTATGACATAATCACATGGCCTAGGCTGGAATGGAATTCCAAATTCAATGGGTTTCAAAGTAAGAGCTGCGGTAATCAGTGGGAATGTCATATATTAGGAAATCATGCAACTTGGGGAATAGGTACCCTCAAGCCAGCCTTCCACATAATTGGGAATAAAAATTAACCATGTACTCTATTATTATTTTTCATCATTGGGCTCTATGAAGAAAACCATATAAAGTAAAAATCCATGTAAGAGAACAATTTGCTGAAGTGAGAAGATTTTTCAAAAAAAGTTAAATTCTGGGAACAATTATTCATCATATGCCATAAGTATTCATCATATGGCTAGATGCAACATGTAACAAAGACCAGAAAGTCTAGAAAGGGCAGAAAATTTTTGCAGAAGGGACCTGATAGCACAAATTCATCATGTTTCTAGCCAAAACCATCCAACTGTATGCCAAGACATATGCAATAAACATATACATTAAAAATCAAATAAATGTCCATGCAATCACACCTTGTTTTGTGCAGTAATATTGAGAACTGATGGCCTATGAACTGCTAATACTGGGAACTGATGGCCTATGTAATACTGGGAACTGACAGAACACAAAGAGCAACAAATAGCAAGAGCAACAACATGAAAGGCAACATGTATTACTGTGAACTTCTAATAATGTGACCATGTCATACTGGGAACATGTATGAATCAAAGAGCAACATGTATTACTCACACTGCCAAGTGACAGCAGTTAGACCCCAACACAACACATCCAACAAATGCATGGGTCTCCCACATCAATCAGATTGCAGGCAGTTCTTCCATCTCAAACTCAAATATTGCATACTAAAATATTGCAAAGACTGGAATATATGTATATCTATATATCCCTTAGGAAAGTCAATTATTTTCATTTACCCAAGTAGGTTGCGGGCAGTTTTTCCATCAAGAGCTTTGAAATCAATCAGATTGGGGTTGATAGGAAGCATCAAGCATACCTTCCACAACAATGAGTAGATTAAAAAAATTAAATCACCACACTGTATCCATCATAGGGCTATAGCAAACATACCCAGCAGAAGCAGAAAAAGCCATAGAAAAATTCTGCATATTTTGGGAAATGATAGTACTCAAAGAGAAACAAAGAGCTCATGAAATTCAATATAGCTCTCAGATGTTGCAAAGAATCAAAGTCACCATTCAAACCACTGACATGCCAAACAAAGCTTCAAGATAAAAAAAATTGCTCAACATTTTATCCAAAAAGTGCTCAACAAAAATTGCACTGACATGCACAAAACCTGCACCAATCCCATATCCAAATATTCAGTACTACTGGGTAAGAATAGACCCAATGTAGAATGCCCCAAAACTCCAACTAAAATGGCCAGCATGCAGCAAACAGGCATGTAGACTGAATATTGGGAACTGATATTACTCAAAGAAATTTGCATATACTGGGAAATCAGCATGTACTCAAAGAACAACAAAGAGCTCAGGAAATTCAATATAGCCCTCAGATGTTGCAAAGAATCAAAGTCACAATTCAAACCACTGACATGCCATACAAAGCTTCAAGATAAACAAAAAATTGCTCAACATTTTATCCAAAAATTGCTCAACAAAAATTGACCTGACATGCACAAAACCTGCACCAATCCCATATCCAAATATTCAGTACTACTGGGTAAGAATAAACCCAATGCAGAATTCCCCAAAACTCCAACTAAAATGGGCAGCAGGCAGCAAGCAGGCATGCAGACTGAATATTAGGAACTGATATTACTCAAAGAATTCTGCATATACTCGAAAATCAGCATGTACTCAAAGAGCAACAAAGAGCTCAGGAAATTCAATATAGCCCTCAGATGTTACACAGACTCAAATATTGCATACTGAAATACATCAGGAAATTCAATATATGTATATCTATATAGCCCTCAGGAAATTCAATTATTTTCATTTACCCAAGTAGGTTACAGGTAGTTCTTCCATCAAGAGCTTTGAAATCAATCAGATTGGGGTTGATAGGAAGCATCAAGCCTACCTTCCATAACAATGAGTAGATTAAAAAAATTAAATCACCACCCTGTAGCCATCATAGGGATATAGCAAACATACCCAGTAGAAGCAGAAAATTTCATGACATCTCCAACCCATATCCAAATTCCCAATATTCAGTCTACATGTATGGGTCTGTTATCTCAGAATCATTGTTGTATGGGAAAGCACTTAGAACCCAACACAGTAAATGCATGGGTCTGATATCTCAGATGCAACAATTAAACCAACTGAATGAACCAAAACTCCAATATTGCATACTAAAATACACCACAAGTAGGAGCATAATGTTATGCATGTCTATAATGAAGGAGTTTGAGGGAATGTCAAACAAACATGCACATCATTTTAGGGTAATAAACATACATGCATTTCTCTTTACATGGCTGAGCAAGGCATGTCTCTAAAAGGCCAGTACATGAAACAACTGGCACATAACATGGATATCAGATTCACGCCCAAATAATTTTGAAGCATGCTACTCTTCCAGCTAATCATGACCCACATGATTACACAGTGCTAGAATAATTAGTGATAGCTTAAGTCATTACCTGTCAACCCTCAGATTCTCTTATCCTATTAAAGATTAACAACAATTTGAGTTTTGTACTTGATGTGGACATAATCAGGAAGAAAAAGACATGTAAAACTTGAGAATCAATGTTCATGAGCACATAGCAACAGTCACAAGGGAATGGCTATGTCATTTCTTAAGAACAATTCCATTGCATTGGATACAACAAATAATGAAATTGCAAAGAATAATTCAGATTTACTTCTTCTCCATAAAATTCTGCATATACTGGGAACTGATAGTACTCAAAGAGCAACAAAGAGCTCAGGAAATTCATTATAGCCTTCAGATGTTGCAATGACTCATATATTGCATAATGAAATATTGCAAAGACTTGATATAGCAAACAAACCCTGGATATAGCAAGCAAAGACTCATATATTGCATACTGAAATATAACAAAGACTTGATATAGTAAACAGACCAGACTGAGGTGAAGCTGGAGCCTACCTTCTGTACTGGGTAATGATATTACTCAAAGACCAACAACAACAACACTCCTTCTCATGTTCAGTACACATAATTATACAACACTAATGATACATATCACTAATGATACAGTACCCAACAACACTCCTTCTCTCTTCCATCCACATCTTCCTACCATACCAACAACACTCCATCTCATACACCCCTCTACAGGGAGCATCAATCCAAGTCCAATGGTTCATTATCGCCATCATCACCTACACCTTCTTCCTCCCTAGCCCATAGAATCATCTCAATTTTATGCTTCAATATTCTCCTTCGTGACCCATCGGGCTTAGCCACAAACTTGAGTCCTTCAAGCTCGTTTTCTTCAAGATAATCGTACACTACATCCAACAATGTTGATGGATACTCGATGTATGCATACACCGCATCGGCTAGCTCTTTGGTCCAATGGGCATGGGATGTAGAAATTGCCATGGCAACCTTCTCTATTGTCTCCACAAGCCTATCCATCCTATCATGGACTTCGTTTGTACCCCGTCGATGAATTTCCTTCCTCCCCACAGAGGGAGGGGTAGCAATGCTAGGGCCGGCCTGAAAATTCCCCGTCGATCCTGCCGGTGGGATGTCATGGGGGATATCAGCTTGCAGGGTACGTGCCTGACTTGAATCTTCCCAATCGACAGCATCTGCTAGGGGGTCAAATGATTGGAATGTGGACCTCCGAAAAATCCCCTTGGCCTCGTCATCTCCTATGACGATATACAAATCATCAAGCCAAGGAAACAGTTGATTAATATATGGTTTCAACCTAGGGTTAGCCTGCACGAAAATTGCCATATAAATTAGGCCGTTTATACTCACAAATGTGATCAATATTTTCATGTGCCCTTAAAAGTAAAAGTGAATACCTTGGCCCATGGTGCATACACCTCTTCATCCAGCACTATCATCTGCTTAATTGGACACCATCCAGCCCCACTTATCTGGAGGCACGTTGACACATCTGTCATGCACCGGTGCAACCCTTTCATGATTTCTGACATTTGTGCTTGTGTAGGAAGTGCCAAAAACCGAATTTATATGGGCAGCTGCTTGGTTAAATGGCGTATGCTTGAATGTCTTATCCGCCTTATTTCCTTGCCTGGACTGGTCAATAAGAAACGGAATGAGGGACAAGTCATGGTCCCACTGCCAAATTTGGTTTTTAGGCCCCTTGACAGTTTGCAGTTTAGTCCTTTTGCTAAGACTAGACACCGAACCTTCACCCTCATCATCCCGTCGCCCAGACTTCCTCGACAACCTACTTCCCCCCGTATGTTCATTCCCACTTTGTGACGATGGCTTATTGAATGCACTATATGGGGACGGGCTAATACATGGATTGAAACCCCCTTGGAGCAGTTGCATATAGCCTGGGGTTGGTTGCAACTACATTGGCATGCCAAACGGCTGGAATTGTTGTAAAGGCATGCCAGGCCCTCCACCGTGGAAGGACGTCGAAGGATAAGGAGAATCTATGTTCCTACGAGGCATCGGCCTCCCAAGCAATGGATCATTACCACGGCCTTCAGCAATCCACGGGTTCCCATAAGTCTGGTCATATAAGGGGGCATCGGTTCACTCTCCTGTCCGGGCTACGAAGAAGACCCTGCCATGCCTACAACATGAAAGAGTTAAAAGTGCAAATTCAAATCTGTGTCATCCTATAGTGACTAACATTTATTACGTGTATATCAAAAACCATTATATCATAAGTTGTGTAAATCAAACATGATACATATGACATAATCCAAGTACAATCACCCAAGTTGGACTACATATTAAAATTCATAAGGAATCCGCATGCATCCACACACAACAAAATTAAAAGCATCCCTCACATGGCATTTTCAACTGTGCTACCATTGTTAAGTATGTTACAATAGTCGACCCATATGTCCCATGCGATTTGATCCCTTCGCATTTTCCATTGGCCCCTTTGTTGGGTTTGTTCATGTATGGGCAACTGTTGCGAAAGATCCATAATCTCGTCGTCATGATCATCGATAACATTACCATCCTCCTCAACCACACCTACATCCTCATTTAATTGGGGGTCATGTGGATCAACTACTTGGATATAATTATGCAATATAGTGCACGCTAGGACGGTATCGACCTGACTTGGGAATGGATAGTGGGGCTTTGACGTCAATATCTTAAACTTGTTCTTAAGTATTCCGAAGGTCGACTCTATCTTTGTTCGTAATGAAGAATGACTGCGGTTGAATAGCTCTTTGCGATTTCTAGGAACACGGTCAGTATGGTCCTTCAGGTTATATCACACGCCCCTGTAGGGCGATATGAACCTTGGCATAGTAGTATAGCCAGCATCGCATAGATAATATTTTCCTACATACAGAAACGTATTGTCAGTATATAATCCTTAGAATCCATAAATATTAATTTGTAAAACTTAGTTAACATTGTGCATATTACCTTCATACACTCGAAGACCGTATGGGGGGGTAAAGACAGCGCATCTTTAAGGACAGTAAAATCATTTGTCGATCCTTCCAATCCTGCCATTACGTATGTGAATCTTTTATTTGGCGTAACAGCTGCGAGGACATTTTGTGTCACCTCTTTATGGCCTCTAAAGCGAGGAACAAGATTGATGGGTAACATGGCATCGATATGGGTCCCATCAATAAGACAATGTAATCCTGCATGACCCAACAACGATGAAAATAATAAATACACCTTCAATCAATACATCTTATATGTTGTTACTACCCAAGAATACACCCTTACCTTGAAATATGGATACCAAATAGGATTATTGATAATCTCAGGGGGCGTCTCATTAGGAGCTTGCTTCATGAACGTATGACGCAAGTTACCAATTGCTGCATTACTAGGTTAATTTACCTGCTAATTGTAGAACCTGACCGGATAAAGTCAACTTGCATTACTCTGTTCTTTGACTTGTGACCAACGATATAGAGAAACATTGCCAGCTGCTCCTCTACTTACACATGAATAGTGTCGTTGAGAAGACCCCTTTGTCTCATTATATTTTCCAGATTTATGAATGCATGGCTCCGCATTCTTAAGTAGTGTAAACAACTACTTTCACTCCCATCAAGAATTCTCTTAATGTGAGAGTTTCTATGATGCTCACGCAATTCAGATGGATTTCGAGGTAATCGGTTTGTCCTGCCCTCGTTGTATAGTACAAGGTTTACGAAGACTAAAACGATCGTCAACGCGGCCGCTTCACATGTTTCACAACCCAAATGTTCTCCATTGTGATCCATCTAAACCGTATTTGTAACAAACATAATACCATGCATAAGGTGATACATACTTATGAAATTATAAAAATAATAGAGCAATTAAAATAGATAACAAGCTATCATAATTTGTATATGGCACGCAGTAATCAAACATCTCCCAATCCAAGTATATAATAAAATGAACCCTACAAAAATATTAAAACGTAAACCATACGAAATTGTGGCATATTCACCCTTAACAACAAGTGAAAGGAGGGGGGAAAAATTTATTGAGCCCTCAGGTAATAATTTTTTCATTTTCCATCTTTGTGTCCAGGCGGTTGCTCCTTCATTTAAACATATCATGAAAACTTTTTAATTTTATTCCTTCTCGTTTCTATATACCCATTTAATGAAGATGTCATGTGCTGATTGTAACCATTTTACAAATCATACACCTTCTTTGATTTTTCCTCTATTATCATAATCTCAATGCTATGCAATATGTTGAATGAAGGAACCATCCTGCCTGCATGTACTCAAGAAATACGTAAATCAGACATATGAAATTATTACGTAACATCATTGGGCTCTTTGAAAACGGAATAACTTATCAAGCATGAATTTTGTAACCTACATTCCTCATATTATACTAATACATTTCATTTCCTCCTACATGATTTCGCAAAACTCAACGCCATTACATGCCATGCATGAATCCTCAACATATTGTCCTCAGAATAAACCAACATAAATTCAGCATTGCCGATTGTAAGGGACCCTGCGGGGCTACACACACTAGAGGGGGGTGAATAGTGTAATAGCAAGAAAAGTGCTTAATTAAAAGTTGCTAAAATTAAAGCACAATAGGCAGCGGAAAATAAACAGAGTGCTCAACAACAACAATCGCAAACACAAGGATTTTACCCTGGTTCCCCAAAACTTGGGTACGTCCAGCCACACCAATATTCACTATATTCCCATAAAGAGAAGCGAATACAGATCTCACAATGAGATACCTCACCAAGAGGATTTTGTCCTACACAAGGACCCAACCAACCCTACACAGGGGTCAAATTCCCACCTAGAGAATTACTAACTCCCACTCAGAGAATTAGGGTTAGCCCTACACGAGGACACCAAACTCCCACTAAGAGAGTTACTACCACAAAGAGAGTTATTCCCACTAAGAGAATATCCTAATCCCACAAAGAGATAAACTCCTACAAAGAGAGAAAGACTAATTCCCACAAAGAGAATTAGTGTTTCGAACATAAAACAAAACGAAACAACACTTACCTATGCCTTGATATGATCTTAATAGTATGAAGAAGAAGGCATGCAAGTGAAACTCAAGTGCTTGAGATGCGGCTTTGATTGCACTTGATGATCTTTCTCTCTTATAGGAATAAATCCTAACACTTCTCACTTGAGTGTAAGAAATGAAGAGAAGAAAGATGTTCTCCAAGAAAGGAATGAGAATTAGATCCCTTGGAGATTTCCCTACGAGCTAGCTTCAATGCATGAAGAGAAATATGCTCATGAGAGGAAAATGGGAGAGATTAGGAGTGGATATTGATTCTCAAAGATATTCAATAATAACCAAGAGTTCTAAATGAACTAAGCCAACTCCTATATATAGAAAGCCGAAAGGAACCCATAAAACCAGCCAAAAACCCAAAGGGAAGAAATCTGCAACGGCTAGATTTTGGCAGTTTATGGCACAGACAGTCGACTAATGAACAAGTGACAGTCGACTGATCAATGGCTAGAAAAATCCCAACGGCTATAATCTGAGTCAGGACAGTCGACTGTAGAAGACTAGACAGGCGACTGTAAAAAAGACAGTCGACTGTATAACCTTCATCAGGCGACTGCTGCAGGGATGGAAGAAAAACTGAGAGATGCAACTTACTCCCAGTATGCATACTTGCGACTGATGACCAAAGTACAGTCGACTATAAAATAAACAGGCGACTGTTTATCCTTCGTCAGTCGACTGCTGCATATGATGGAGAAAAACAGAGAGAGATGCATATTTCGCACTTACGCCTTTCAGAAGACTGATAGCCATTTCACAGGCGACTGTAAAAACTTTATCAGGCGACTGTCTTGCACATTGTGATGAAGCCCAGAAAATGCAAGAAGCGTACAGTCTACGGTCGACCAATTCATAAGCGACTGTAAGAATACATGCGACTGTAAATTGAACATCAGTCGACCGATGCGAAAAGCTCAAGATGACTCAATAGAAAATTTGACTTGAGATATGCATCACAGTCGACTGTAGAAGGCTCGACAGGCGACTGGAATCACCCAGTTGACTGTGAAACCTTCAGCAGGCGACTGTGGGGGAGCCAGAGACTCCAAATAAGTCTTTGGTCAAGATGAACCGATAGGGTTGGATTCTATGATAATCCTAAGGCTCAGTAAGAAGGTGAAATGCATATGCATGAGAGTATGACCATCTATCAATACATTACAATAATCCTAGACTCAAAAAGAGAAATGCAAGTAATAGAAATTACTTGGATTACATATTGCATCTCCTAGAGTCTAAGTCTTCAAGCTCACGATACCTTGATGCTCTTCATCATCTCCAAGCTTTGGCAATGCTCCATTATATGTACATCCATCATCATGCTCCAAGATTTGGCTTCATAAGATGATCTTCATGACTTCATCCAAGCTTGAGCACTCCATCATTCTTGGAGGTCTTTAAGATATCCCTTGTAATATCCTCCACGCATTATGCTTTGTCTCATCAACATATAATCATTAATATAAAATGAGACTAAAACATAAGATTGATTAGCGAACTAACATAATGTATTGATCATCATCAAAACAACGTTAGTCTTGAACCCAAGAACTAATAATCTCCCCCTTTTGATGATGACAATCCATTATGTCAAAATTTAATAAGCATTGAAATAAACAATGTGTGTTAACAAGCTCCCCCAATCTATATGCAAATGTGCACAAAATATAAACATATAAAGCACAAATCATATTGATGGTTGTTATGCAAAAACATACTAATAGATAATAATGCATAAACAAGCACAAGGTATATTTTACATAACCTATTTCTCTCCCCCATTGGCATATCAAAAAGATGGGTAATAGCGAAATAGGAAAGCCAAGGGGAAGAGAAATAACCTTCACATATGCAAAAACATAATTTGAATGAAATTCAATGCAACATATGAATGGAAAAATAATGCTAGCAAGCAAAAATTCAATACTCCCCCATAATCATTCAAAACATGCAAACGTGGGAGTAATGGACACACTCACAAAAATGTGGGTACAAAATGTAAACATACAAGCATGGTACCCAAACAATGAATAACAATGTGAGTGAGCTAGCAATTTGGAAACCAAACAAAAGTGGAGTTTGGTTTCCGTAGGTAGTCATAATGAAAATATAACATTACGCACATATGAATCTATATACGCATTCCTATCAATCCTAGAAACATTCTTAGGAATCCACTAAGAAAGTGATTTGGGATTCTTAAGAAGAGGTTTGGTTAAGGCATGAGTAGGAGGTGAGGGTGCACGCTTATGAGGTGGAACATAAACATTGGCGTGCCCCGTGTGTGAAACATGAGATTTAGCATTAGATACATTCACACAAGCAATTCTACCATGCATAGGAACATGTGAAGCATGTAAAGATTTATCATTAACACTAGCATTCAAGCAAAGTAAGTTATTCCCATGGGTAGATTTATCATGCATATCAACATATGAAGAAGCATTCACACCAATAGGTTTTTGAATGGGCTTCTTACACAATGATGTGTACATATATGCATGATTCTTCTTTGGCTTAATATTCAAAGTTGATTTTTGGCCAAAAGAAGACTTGGATGTGACTTTCTCATTAGAATGCTCCCCCATAAAATTTATTTGGGTGCTTCTAAGAGAATAGCTTGGTTTGTTCACCTTCAATGAAGAGGATCCCAAAACCGTGTCCTTACTCAATTTGAAAGTTTCCATTTGAGTAGACAGTCGCTCACATTTCTTCAAAAGTGAAGAAATGTTGTCATCCCTCTTGGATAGACATGAGCTAAGCTCACAACATTTAGACTTTAGATCCAATGTCTCATCTCTCAAAATATTGTAATCACACTCCGAGTGCATCTTCTCCATTTGGAGTTTGAGAGAAGCATTCTCATCCCTCAAGGCACTCAATTGAGAAAGAAGAGAATCTTTCTCGGTATGCAAAGAATTAAGTTCAACATTACGCGATGCATACAGACTCTCTTTCACAGATTTGTGAAAATCACGATCATACTCAATACGAGCTTCAAGAGAGTCATTCTATTTGCTCAACATGCAAACATGAGAATCAAGAGCAATCTTTTCTTGATGCAATGCCATGGTTTGTGTATCATCACGAAGTTTGGATGATAAAGAAGTGTGTGTGCGAGCATCTCTCTCAAGCTTGTTATTATTCGCATTGAGAGAGTTCATAACCAACACATTATCATTTTCAATAAAATTAGCGCGTTGAACGAGAGAATTACGAGATACCTCATTACCAACGATGCTCTCATCATCGCAAGCTTCCTTTCTTCCATACTTTTCATCAAGATAATCCCATATCTCATTGGCCTTCTCGAACTCCTCCACTTTCTTAGCAATTTTTGGAGAGAGAGCATGGAGCAACGCATTCAATTCTTCGGCATCCAAAGTAAGTACAGACTCCTCATGCACATCAAGCCAATGGAACATGTTCTTCCTCCATTTTGAGACGTGGTTGCCTTTGAAGACGAGAGGAAGGGAGAGGGGTTGTTGAGACTTAGAAGTCATGCTTGCAAAAGCCACCTAACCAAGGCTCCGATACCAACTGTAAGGGACCTGCGGGGCTATACACACTAGAGGGGGGTGAATAGTGTAATATCAAGCAAATTGCTTAATTAAAAGTTACTAAAATTAAAGCACAATAAGCAGCGGAAAATAAACAGAGTGCTCAACAAAAACAATCGCAAACACAAGGATTTTACCATGTTTCCCCAAAACTTGGGTACGTCCAGCCACACTAATATTCACTATATTCCCACAAAGAGAAGCGAATACAGATCTCACAAGGAGATACCTCACCACAAGGATTTTTCCCTACACAAGGACCCAACCAACCCTACACAGGGGTCAAACTCCAACCTAAAGAATTACTAACTCCCACTCAGAGAAATAGGGTTAGACCTACACTAGGACACCAAACTCCCACTAAGAGAGTTACTACCACAAAGAGAGTTATTCCCACCAAGAGAATATCCTAATAAACTCCCACAAAGAGAGAAAGACTAATTCCAACAAAGAGAATTAGTGTTTCGAACATAAAACAAAACGAAACAACACTTATCTATGCCTTGATATGATCTTACCATTATGAAGAAGAAGGCATGCAAGTGAAACTCAAGTGCTTGAGATGAGGCTTTGATTGCACTTGATGATCTTTCTCTCTTCTAAGAATGAATCCTAATACTTCTCACTTGAGTATATGAAATAAAGAGAAGAAAGATGTTCTCCAAGAAAGGAATGAGAATTAGATCCCTTGGAGAATTTCCCTACGAGCTAGCTTCAATGCATGAAGCTAAATATGCTCATGAGAGGGAAATGGGAGAGATTAGGAGTGGCTATTGATTCTCAAAGATATTCAATAATAACCAAGAGTTCTAAATGAACTAAGCTAACTCCAATATATAGGAAGCCCAAAAGAAACCCCTAAAACCAGCAAAAAACCCAAAGGGAAGAAATCTGCAACGGCTAGATTTTGGTAGTTTATGGCAAAGACAGTCGACAGATGATTAAGTGACAGTCGACTGATCAACGGCTAGAAAAATCCCAACGGCTATAATCTGAGCCAGGACAGTCGACTGTAGAAGACTAGACATGCGACTGTAAAACAGACAGTCGACTGTATAACCATCATCATGCGACTGCATCATGGATGGAAGAAAAACAGAGAGATGCAACTTACTTCCAGTATGCATACAGGCGACTGATGACCAAAGTACATCCGACTGTAAAATAGACAGGCGACTGTATATCCTTCATCAGTCGACTGCTGCATATGATGGAGAAAAATAGAGAGAGATGCATATTTTGCACTTACGCCATTCAGACGACTAATAGCCATTTCACAGGCGACTGTAAATATACAGGTGACTGTAAAAACTTCATCAGGCGACTGTCTTGCACATTACGATGAAGCCCATAAAATGCTAGAAGCATACATTCGACTGTCGACCAATTCACAAGCGACTGTAAGAATACATGCGACTGTAAATTGAACATCAGTCGACCGATGCAAAAAGCTCAAGATGACTCAATAGAAAAGTTGACTTGAGCTTTGCATCACAGTCGACTGTAGAAGGCTCGATAGTCGACTGGAATAACCCAGTCGACTGTGAAACCTTCAGCAGGCGACTGTGGGAGAGCCAGAGACTCCAAATGAGTCTTTGGTCAAGATGAACCTATAGGGATGGATTCTATGATAATCCTAAGGCTTACTCAGAAGGTGAAATGCATATGCATGAAAGTATGACCATCTATCAAGGCATTACAATAATCCTAGACTCAAAAAGAGAAATACAAGTAATAGAAATTACATGGATTACATATTGCATCTCCTAAAGTCTAAGTCTTCAAGCTCACGATACCTTGATGCTCTTCATCATCTCCAAGCTTTGGCAATGCTCCTCTATATATCCATCCATCATCATGCTCCAAGCTTTGGCTTCATAAGATGATCTTCATGACTTCATCCAAGCTTGAGCACTCCATCACTCTTGGAGGTCTTTAAGATATCCCTTGTAATATCCTCCAAGCATTATGCTTTGTCTCATCAACATATAATCATTAAGATAAACTGAAACTAAAACATAAGATTGATTAGCACACTAACATAATGTATTGATTATCATCAAAACAACGTTAGTCTTGAACCCAAGAACTAACAATCTCCCCCTTTTTGATGATGACAATCCATTATGTCAAAATTTAATAAACATTGAAATAAACAATGTGTGTTAACAAGCTCCTCCAATCTATATGCAAATGTGCACAAAATATAAACATATAAAGCACAAATCATATTGATGGTTGTTATGCAAACACATACTAATAGATAATAATGCATAAACATGCACAAGGTATATTTTACATAACCTATTTCTCTCCTCCATTGGCATATCAAAAAGATGGGTAATAGGCAAATAGGAAAACCAAGGGAAAGAGAAATAACCATCCCATATGCACAAACATAATGTGAATAAAATTCAACGCGACATATGAATGGAAAAATAATGCTAGCAAGCAAAAATTCAATACTCCCCCATAATCATTCGAAACATGCAAACATGGGAGAATGGACACACTCACAAAAATGTGGGTACAAAATGTAAACATACAAGCATGGTACCCAAACAATGAATAACAATGTGAGTGAGCTAGCAAGTTGGAAACCAAACAAAAGTGGAGTTTGTTTTGCGTATGTAGTCATATGAAAATATAACATTACGCACATATAAATCTTTATACACATTCCTATCAATCCTAGAAACATTCTTAGGAATCCACAAAGAAAGTGATTTGAGATTCTTAAGAAGAGGTTTGGTTAAGGCATGAGTAGGAGGTGAGGGTGCACGCTTATGAGGTGGAACATAAACATTGGCATGCCCCGTGTGTGAAACATGAGTTTTAGCATTGGATGAATTCACACAAGCAATTCTACCATGCATAGGAACATGTGAAGCATGCAAAGATTTTTCATTAACACTAGCATTCAAGCAAAGTAAGTTATTCCCATGGGTAGATTTATCATGCATATCAACATATGAAGAATCATTCACACCAATAGGTTTTTGAATGGGCTTCTTATGCAATGAGGTGTACAAATATGCATGATTCTTCTTTGGCTTAATATTCAAAGTTGATTTTTGGCCAAAAGAAGACTTGGATGTGACTTTCTCATTAGAATGCTCCCTCATAAAATTTATTTGGGTCCTTTTAAGAGAAGAGCTTAGTTTGTTCACTTTCAATGAAGAGGATCACAAAACCGTGTCCTTACTCAATTTTCAATTTTCAATTTGAGTAGACAGTAGCTCACATTTCTTCAAAAGTGAAGAAATGTTGTCATCCCTCTTGGATAAACATGAGCTAAGCTCACAACATTTAGACTTTAGAGCCAATGTCTCATCTCTCAAAATATTGTAATCACACTCCGAGTGCATCTTCTCCATTTGGAGTTTGAGAGAAGCATTCTCATCCCTCAAGGCACTCAATTGATAAAGAAGAGTATCTTTCTCGGTATGCAAAGAATTAAGTTCAATATTATGCGATGCATACAGACTCTCTTTCACAGATTTGTGAAAATCACGATCATACTCAATACGAGCTTCAAGAGAGTCATTCTCTTTGCTCAACGTGCACACATGAGAATCAAGAGCAATCATTTCTTGATTCAATGCAATGGTTTGTGTATCATTACGAAGTTTGGATGATAAAGAAGTGTGTGTGCGAGCATCTCTCTCAAGCTTGTTATTATTCGCATTGAGAGAGTTCATAACCAACACACTATCATTTTCAATAAAGTTAGCGCGTTGAACGAGAGAGTTACGAGATACCTCATTACCAACGATGCTCTCATCATCACAAGATTCCTCTCTTCCATACTTTTCATCAAGATAATCCCATATCTCATTGGCCGTCTTGAACTCCTCCACTTTCTTAGCAATTTTTGGAGAGAGAGCATGGAACAATGCATTCAATTCTTCGGCATTCGAAGTAATTAAGGACTCGTCATGCACATCAAGACAATGGAACATGTTCTTCCTCCATTTTGAGAAGTGGTTGCCTTTGAAGACGGGAGGAAGGGAGAGGGGTTGTTGAGACTTAGAAGTCATTCTTGCAAAAGCTACCAAACCAAGGCTCCGATACCAACTGTAAGGGACACTGCGGGGCTACACACACTAGAGGGGGTGAATAGTGTAATAGCAAGCAAAGTGCTTAATTAAAAGTTACTAAAATTAAAGCACAATAAGCAGCGGAAAATAAACAGAGTGTTCAACAACAACAATCACAAACACAAGGATTTTACCCTGTTTCCCCAAAACTTAGGTACGTCTAGCCACACCAATATTCACTATATTCCCACAAAGAGAAGCGAATACAGATCTCACAAGGAGATACCTCACCAAGAGTATTTTTCCCTACACAAGGACCCAACCAACCGTACACAGGGGTCAAACTCCCACCTAGAGAATTACTAACTCCCACTCAGAGAATTAGGGTTACCCCTACACTAGGACACCAAACTCCCACTAAGAGAGTTACTACCACAAAGAGAGTTATTCCCACTAAGAGAATATCCTAATCGCACAAAGAGATAAACTCACACAAAGACAGAAAGACTAATTCCCACAAAAAGAATTAGTGTTTCGAACATAAAAAAACGAAACAACACTTACCTTTGCCTTGATATGATCTTACCAATATGAAGAAGAAGGCATGCAAGTGAAACTCAAGTGCTTGAGATGAGGCTTTGATTGCACTTGATGATCTTTCTCTCTTCTAGGAATGAATCCTAACACTTCTCACTTGAGTGTATAAAATGAAGAGAAGAAAGTTGTGCTCCAAGAAAGGAATGAGAATTAGATCCCATGGAGAATTTCACTACGAGCTAGCTTCAATGCATGGAGCTAAATATGCTCATGAGAAGGAAATGGGAGAGATTAGGAGTGGCTATTGATTCTCAAAGATATTCAATAATAACCAAGAGTTCTATATGAACTAAGCCAACCCAAATATATAGGAAGCCCAAAGGAACCCCTAAAACCAGCCAAAAACCCAAAGGAAAGAAATCTGCAACGGCTAGATTTTGGCAGTTTATGGCACAGACAGTCGACTGATGAACAAGTGACAGTCGACTGATCAACTGCTAGAAAATCCCAACGGCTATAATCTGAGCCAGGACAATCGACTGTAGAAGACTAGACAGGCGACTGTAAAACAGACAGTCGACTGTATAACCTTCATCAGGCGACTGCTGCAGGGATGGAAGAAAAACAAAGAGATGCAACTTACTCCCAGTATGCATATAGTCGACTGATGACCAATGTACAGTCGACTGTAAAATAGACATGCGACTGTATATCCTTCATCAGTCGACTGCTGCATATGATGGAGAAAAATAGAGAGAGATGCATATTTCGCACTTACGCCATTCAGACGACTGATAGCCATTTCACAGGCGACTGTAAATATACAGGCGACTATAAAAACTTCATCAGGCGACTATCTTGCACATTGCGATGAAGCCCAGAAAATGCAAGAAGCGTATAGTGGACTATCGACCAATTCATAAGCGACTGTAAGAATACAGGCGACTGTAAATTGAACATCAACCGACCGATGCGAAAAGCTCAAGATGACTCAATAGAAAATTTGATTTGAGATATGCATCACAGTCGACTGTAGAAGGCTCGACAGGCGACTGGAATCACCCAGTCGACTGTGAAACCTTCAGCAGGCGACTGTGGGGGAGCCATAGACTCCAAATAAGTCTTTGGTCAAGATGAACCGATAGGGTTAGATTCTATGATAATCCTAAGGCTCAGTAAGAAGGTGAAATGCATATGCATGAGAGTATGACCATCTATCAATACATTACAATAAATCTAGACTCAAAAAGAGAAATGCAAGTAATAGAAATTACTTGGATTACATATTGCATCTCCTAGAGTCTAAGTCTTCAAGCTCACGATACCTTTATGCTCTCCATCATCTCCAAGCTTTGGCAATGCTCCTCTAGATGTCCATCCATCATCATGATCCAAGATTTGGCTTCATAAGATGATCTTCATGACTTCATCCAAGCTTGAGCACTCCATCACTCTTGGAGGTCTTTAAGATATCCCTTGTAATATCCTCCAAGCATTATGCTTTGTCTCATCAACATATAATCATTAAGATAAACTGAGACTAAAACATAAGATTGATTAGCACACTAACATAATGTATTGATCACCATCAAAATAACGTTAGTCTGGAACCCAAGAACAAACAATCTCCCCCTTTTTGATGATGACAATCCATTACGTCAAAATTTAATAAACATTGAAATAAACAATGTGTGCCAACAAGCTCCCCCAATCTATATGCAAATTTGCACAAAATATAAACATATAAAGCACAAATCATATTGATGGTTGTTATGCAAAAACATACTAATAGATAATAATGCATAAACAAGCATAAGGTATATTTTACATAACCTATTTCTTTCCCCCATTGGCATATCAAAAAGATGGGTAATAGCCAAATAGGAAAACCAAGGGCAAGAGAAATAGCCATCCCATATACACACACATACTGTGAATGAAATTCAATGCGCATATGAATGGAAAAATAATGCTAGAAAGCAAAAATTCAATACTCCCCCATAATCATTCAAAACTTACAAACATGAGAGTAATTAACACACTTACAAAAATGTGGGTACAAAATGTAAACATACAAGCATGGTACCCAAACAATGAATAACAATGTGAGTGAGCTAACAAGTGGGAAACCAAACAAAAGTGGAGTTTGGTTTCCGTATGTAGTCATAAGAAAATTTAACATTACACATATATGAATCTATATACGCATTCCTATCAATCCTAGAAACATTCTTAGGAATCCACAAAGAAAGTGATTTGAGATTCTTAAGAAGAGGTTTGGTTAAGGCATGAGTAGGAGGTGAGGGTGCACGCTTATGAGGTGGAACATAAACATTGGCGTGCCCCGTGTGTGAAACATGAGATTGAGCATTAGATGCATTCACACAAGCAATTCTGCCATGCATAGGAACATGTGAAGCATACACAGATTTATCATTAACACTAGTATTCAAGCAAAGTTAGTTATTCCCATGGGTAGATTTATCATGCATATCAACATATGAAGAAGCATTCACACCAATAGGTTTTTGAATGGGATTCTTATGCAATGAGGTGTACATATATGCATGATTCTTGTTTGGCTTAATATTCAAAGTTGATTTTTGGCCAAAAGAAGACTTGGATGTGACTTTCTCATTAGAATGCTCCCCATAAAATTTATTTAGGTGCTTCTAAGAGAAGAGCTTGGTTTGTTCAGCTTCAATGAAGAGGATCCCAAGACAGTGTCCTTACTCAATTTGAAATTTTCTATTTGAGTAGACAGTAGCTCAAATTCTGCAAAAGTGAAGAAAAGTTGTCATCCCTCTTGGATAGACATGAGCTAAGCTCAAAACATTTAGACTTGAGAGCCAATGTCTCATCTCTCAAAATATTGTAATCCCACTCCGAGTGCATCTTCTCCATTTGGAGTTTGAGAGAAGCATTCTCTTCCCTCAAGGCACTCAATTGAGAAAGAAGAGTATCTTTCTCGGTATGTTAAGAATTAAGTTCAACATTATGCGATGCATACAGACTCTCTTTCACAGATTTGTGAAAATCACGATCATACTCAATACGAGCTTCAAGAGAGTCATTCTCTTTGCTCAACATGCACACATGAGAATCAAGAGCAATCTTTTCTTGATTCAATGCAATGGTTTGTGTATCATCACGAAGTTTGGATGATTAAGAAGTATGTGTGCGAGCATCTCTCTCAAGTTTGTTATTATTAGCATTGAGTGAGTTCATAACCAACGCATTTTCATTTTCAATAAAATTAGCGCGTTGAACGAGAGAGTTACGAGATATCTCATTACCAACGATGCTCTCATCATCGAAAGATTCCTCTCTTCCATACTTTTCATCAAGATAATCCCATATCTCATTGGCCGTCTCGAACTCCTCCACTTTTTTAGCAATTTTCAGAGAGAGAGCATGGAGCAACGCATTCAATTCTTCGGCATCCGAAGTAATTAAGGACTCCTCATGCACATCAAGCCAATGTGTAACGATCAGTTTTCATTGTACGCTTTGACGTGCACGTAGTCTTGTTCGTGCACATGTTTATTTTGGATATTGTCTGTAACCGAACCCTATCGCATGATATGTCGTTGTGTCCCCATCTGAGAGTATTAGAATTTTTGGTTTTGAATCGCAACGTCGTTTCACGGGTCGTTCTCCCACGAATTGACCTTGTTTGGAGAGACGTCGCGATTCTTACTTTTGACGAGAGACGTTTTTATTTTTAATTTCATTTTTCGTCATCGAAATTGTGATCCGTCTCCTCCATCTTCTTTCTCTCGTCGTCCCGGTCACCCCAGTATTTTTCTTACGATTTTTGGACTTCGTTTGATCTATGTGCACTTTTGGCCCAACTTATTGTATTTTTTAAGCCTTAAGATTCATTGCATTATATCCCCTAGTAATATTATTATTTATATTACATATGTCTTTTGGGCTCAACCTTATTTTACCCACTTGGCACACAGTTTCACATAAGAAAGAGAGTGTGGGGTTTTTTTTAACTTGGGCTTTTAACAAGTTTAATTCTTTATTAACATTTCATATAGCTAATAGCCCAACCAACTGTGTAGCCCACATCCTAACCTTCACCCTACATCACGTGCTCCCTCCCCTATTAATAATAAACCTAGGACCTAGGTTTTAGCAGCAACCAAAAGAAACACAGCTTGCGCCGGCCCTAACCTACGCAACTCACGTAAAAACACCACAAACCCGATCTCTCCCTCGTTTCTCCAGCCTAGGTCGCCGCCGACGGCACTCCGACCATCCCCCGACCTTCCTCCCTCCGTTGCCCTGCCGTAGATCACCGGAAGCCATCGCAAAACTCCCCGACCCGCCTGAAAACATAGCAGCAGCAGCAGCAGGCCACCGCCGCCGCTGCCGCCGCCGCAGCAGCCCACAGCCACCGTCTCCGACTCCCTTGCAACTCCGACACCACCGTGGGTCCCCACAGATCGTCGGAAAACCCCCGCCACCGTAGTTTTTGCAGCAGCAGCTGCAACAGCTTGCAGCGGCAGTTGCCGCCGCCGCAGCCGCCGCCGGGGCTTCTCCCCTCCGCCGTGGGTTCCTGACGATCGCCGGAGCACCACCCAAGCGCCGCAGCCTCCCTCGAGTCCACCTGCACCACAGCTTTGAGATTATAGGTCAGTTGGTGTAATTTTGTGTTAGGGTTAGGTTTGTGAATATAATTGTTAGCTAATTTTGTATTAGGGTGGTTATGTGTTATTTGTTATTATGATGTTAAGTTTGCTGTTAGTCTCCTTCTGTGAAGATCTTAATGAATATGAGAAGATTATTAGATGATGGTGATGTTTAAACTATGTTTGGGTTAGAGTATTATATGTTCATATATGTTAGCTAGTGTTATGATAGGGGTTGTGTTTGTTGTTAAAGTTAATTGTGATGAGAGATTCTGATGTTAGTTGCTTTCTGTGAAGATTTGATGAATGGAGAATGATTTACTGAAATGATGAGATGATGGGTGTTAGCCTTGAAAGGAATAGTGTTAAAAGATACATATACTTGAAAAGAAATGTTTTAAGAACTTGCTGTATACATGAAAGAGTAGTGTTGCCATTTGAAACATGAGCCATGGCTTCTTATAGATAATTTATATGCTAATATAGGGTAGTACACATGTTGCAACCCCACTCTTGTACTTGAGGACCCTTAAAGCTTTGATTTGATGCTGGAAGTCTTGCATGAACAGTAACTTTATTTGGAACACTATAATACCTTGTACACAAGATTGATAAGAGGTAGGTTATTACACACATGTTATCTTAGTGGGTTAGTATCATTAATAATATGATGTGAATCCCCTAGGTTAGAAGACCTAAATAAAATAACCTATCAGTTAGCTATGATGGAGTGAACTAATTCAGAGTTTTTAATCAAACAGAGCACCAGTCGTCCCATAACGTATCGTTTGTCGAGACGAATCCACGTCATCTGACATCACCGGGAGCAGGCAAGTGAAACTTGCCACCTTTTGTTTAGGCCATGTCCTAGGCCGCTTTTTGTACCGTAGCGTAAAAGAGACTAGGCAGTGAAATGATAGCTGCCTAGACGCCTACTTGATCTAGCTTGACAACGAAGCTAGATCTGACATCTTTATCATGCTTGCAATCATACTACCATGTCATGTTTAAATTCAATTAATGGTACACAAATTATCTGTCCATCGCCATGTCATTGCATGCATTAAATATTCGTCGTAATTGCGTAGCACACGCTACACCTATTGAAATGATTCAGGCTAGGTGCACCCCTATACCAAAAACACTTCATGGCTCGTGATCCAGAAGAGAGCTAGTGTGTTGGTGATACCAACGCTCGATACACGTGGAGGGGTAGGGTTAAACGGTCGCTTGAGCGTAGAAGTGAGCCCGTATAGCCACTTCAGCCAAAAGACGGAAACTCTGTGCACAAGTGATAATCAGTGAAAAGTGATTCGTGAATTAGTGTTTTCCGTAGCCTTTGCTACAACGTGCGTGCTAGTTACTTTATATCCTTTAACTGCTGCATCCATACTTAAAATGTCATATCATTGCATATTATTAGAACTGCTAGGTCATTCACTTTCTTTCAGTTTCCTTGCACAAGTCTATTTTTAGACTTGCTGACATGTGCCCCTCTCTCTTTTGGGTGTCACATGTTAGACCCTGAGCCAGAGTTTGTTGCTGAGGATGAGGTGTTTGTGGACGCCGAGCCTGAGCCTGCGTTTGACGAGGACTTCGTGGACACTGGTGACCAGTCTTAGAGGCTGTTAAGAGTCGCTTGTTAGTTTGCTGGTAGTTGTCGGTGCGTAGCACCATTGTTTTTACCTCTGTACTTTTGTTTGTTGGCCGTGTTTGGGCCTTAGACTCTTTCTTTCAGCCTGGTGGCTTTTCTGGATGTTGAAACTTATTATTGTGGACAATTCTGAGATTTGAAAATTATATTTTTGTCTCTTCCTTTATTATTATTTTTGTTCCGATCGCGATTACAGGGACCTGCATATGATTTATTAACGCTTATCAGACCGCAGCTTCACATCTCCACGTCTGAGCGGACCTTCTCACGTATCGCCTCCATTTTAGGGAAGCGTGGCGTGACAGGTTTTGTTGGTGGCCCATGCAGGTCTCGAACCTGCGAATTATCGGAACAACGATAATAATATTAGAATGTCCGATAAATAAAGTTCGACATCCGAGTCATAAGCTATGAGTCTAATTATTTTCGTTTTCTGTGTCATTAGATGGCCGGGAGACGGAATACCTGTGCTGGTGGTGGTGTACCCCCTCGCGACGAGGTGCCGGATCGGGAGCCCACCAATGGAGAGATCATGTGGATGATGCATCAGATGATGCAGGTGCAACTGGGCATGCTCCAGAATGCCCGGAATGTTCCGCCTGCTCGAGCAGCGTAGCCTGTCCAGAATGTCCCTCTCTTCAAGCCAGGGGCGAAGCAGTTTCGGGAGCTGGGCCCCGCTTACTTTGATGGGACCGAAGGGCCTCTAGCTGCGGATGAGTGGACCAGGAACATGGAGGACAACCTGAAGATGTCGAAGGTCGACCCGGCTGGATGGGTAGACCTGGTGAAGAGACAGCTTAAGGATAATGCTCGGAATTGGTGGGATGCAGAGGAGGAGTTGTTGGAGGAGCCGATATCTTGGGCTACCTTCAAGTCCAGATTCGACGAGGAATACTTTCCGAAGGCTGCCAGGAGGGAGATGGCGCAGCGCTTCATTGATCTGAAGCAGGGGAGCTTGACGGTGGACCAGTACCACCAGGAGTTCACTAGGCTGAGTCGTTTTGCACCGAAGATGGTGCAGGATGCTGATGAGAGAGCCCAGAGGTTTCTGCATGGGATTTCTTTGGATCTTCAGAGCTATGTGACTTCTTCTGATGCGGAGTCTTATCAGAAGGTATTGATTGCGGCGAAGAGGCAGGAGCGGATAGTGAACCAGAAGAGAGGGCAGATGTCTGGAGCTGGAAAGAGGCCTGTGGAGCAGGCCAGGACAGTGATGAGACCAGGATTCAAGCCCAACCAGCCAGCTCAGTTCAAGAGGCCAGGTGGGCCTGTTCTGAAGATGTGCAATCATTGCGGCAAGCCGGGTCATGTGAAGGACCAGTGCAGGAGGCTTTTGGGTCAATGCTTGGTCTGCGGTGATGCTTCGCATACTCTGAAGGATTGCCCGAGCATCAAGCAGCCTTGGAAGGCACCTGTTGCAGCACAGCCGTTGCAGCAGAGAGCACCGGTACCTGTCGGACGTGGAGCGCCTCTCGTACCGCAGAGGCAGGCTTTTCAGCAGGCCATGCAGCCGAGGAGACAGGCTTTTCTGATGACTGCTGTGGAAACCGAGACTGTGGATGAGGTTATCGCAGGTAATCCTCAATCTAGCTGTTTCTTTCCTTAGTTAGTTTTAGTTATCAGATTTCGTTTGGTTGCTTGTATATGTTTGTTTGCTAGAATAGGGTTTGATTGTTAGATTGTCTGTTAGGTGTAATTCTGGTTTGCACATTTCCTGCACGAGTCCTCTTTGACTCTGGTGCATCGATGTGCATCCTATCTCGGAGTTTCGTGGAGAAGCATTCAATGACGACATCCCCTCTTCCCAAGAGTTGGAACATCGTTACAGGGAATGGCATGATCTCGGTGCATCGTGGTTGCAATTCTTGCCCGTTGGTGGTCTGTGGACATGAGCTTTACGCTGATTTTATTGTCCACGACATCATCAACTACGATGCAGTACTTGGAATGGATTGGCTTGTGAGTTTCTATGATACGATCGACTGTCGAAGGAAGAAGGTGGTGTTCGAGATCCCTGGACATCCAGTGTTTGAGTTCAGCTGAGGTAGCAGTTCGCTTGGCCCTGTCAGATTTCGAGCTAGACCGGTGGAGATTGTGGCTATGCAGATGGAGCAGGATAGACCAGCTGTGGTGCGAGAATTCGATGACGTCTTTCCTGAGGAGATGTCTGGACTGCCGCTCGACCGAGCTCTTGAGTTTTCTATTGATCTTATTCCGGGAGCGCAGCCCATTTCGAAGGCACCATATCGTATGGCTCCAGCAGAGTTGGAGGAGTTGCGGAGGCAGCTAGATGAGCTTTTACAGAAAGGTTACATTAATCCTAGTGTGTCTCCGTGGGGAGCACCGGTCTTGCTGGTAAAGAAGAAGGATGGTTCGCGTCGCATGTGCGTGGACTACAGAGAGCTGAATGCTGTGACTATCAAGAATAAATACCCATTGCCGCGAATCGATGACATTTTTGATCAGCTCGGAGGATCGAGGGTATTCTCCAAATTGGATCTGAGGAGTGGATATCACCAGCTGAAGGTGAGGAAGGAAGATGTCCCGAAGACAGCGTTCAGGACGAAATATGGTCACTACGAGTTCGTCGTTATGCCTTTTGGTGTGACCAATGCACCCGCAGTTTTTATGAATCTGATGAATTTGATCTTCTATGACTTTTTAGATAAGTTTGTTGTTATCTTCATTGATGACATTCTGATCTATTCAAATTCGGAGGAAGAACATGCATCGCACTTGAGGACAGTGTTGGAGATTTTGAGAAAGCATCGTTTGTATGCTAAGTATTCGAAGTGCGAGTTTTGGCTGGACAGAGTTGCTTTTCTCGGGCATGTGGTGTCAGGTGATGGGATTTCAGTGGATCCCGAGAAGATTAAGGCTATCAGAGAGTGGCCTGTTCCGCAGTCAGCGTCCGAGATCAGGAGTTTCCTCGGGCTTGTGGGTAATTATCGGCGCTTTATTAAGGACTTCTCCCGTATTGCAGAGCCGATGACCAGACTGACGCGAAAGGATGTACCATTTGTGTGGTCTGATGGTTGTGAGAAGGCCTTTGATGCTCTGAAGGAGAGATTGACTTCTGCCCCTGTTCTTGCTGTGCTTGATCGTAGTGGAGGATTCGAGATCTTTTGTGATGCTTCGGGCAAGGGTCTCGGTTGTGTGTTGCACCAGCATGGGCACGTGGTTGCGTATGCTTCTCGTCAGCTCAAGACTCATGAGAAGAATTACCCGACGCACGACCTGGAGTTGGCAGCAGTCGTGTTTGCACTCAAGATTTGGAGGCACTTCCTGCTGAGTGAGAAGGTGAAAATCTTCACCGATCACAAAAGCTTGAAGTACATTTTTACACAGAAGGAGCTCAACATGCGACAGCGTCGATTGTTAGAGCTCATGGCAGACTATGAGATTGATTTGCAGTATCACCCTGGCAAGGTGAATGTGGTTCCAGATGCGCTAAGCAGACTTCCAGCGGTGATGATGTTGACTTCGCAGTGGAGATTGCAGCAGGATTTTTGCGAGTCTGGTATTGAGATTGTTCTTCCTGGAGAGACCTCTTCATTGATGAGTATGCAGATACAGTCGTCGATTGTGGATAGGATTAAGGCTGGACAGGCTGGAGATCCGAAGCTGGTGAAGATTCGGGAGCAGGTAGAAGCCGGTCTGCGGACTGACTTCTTGATTCATGAGGACGGCTCGCTGAGGTATGGAGCCAGGTTGTGTGTGCCAGCTGGAGATATCAGAGAGGAGTTATTAGTTGAGGCACACAGTTCGCCGTATTCTGTACATCCTGGTGGCACCAAGATGTACAAAGATCTTTGTCTGAACTATTGGTGACATGGTATGAAGAGGAGTGTGGCTCGGAGTGTAGCCAAGTGTCTGGTTTGCCAGCAGGTGAAGGCGGAGCATCAGCGTACGACAGGGTTGCTACAACCGCTTCCGATTCCGGAGTGAAAGTGGCAACACATCACTATGGACTTTGTGACTGGACTGCCTCGGAGTCCGAAGCAGAATGACGCGATTTGGGTGATCATAGACCGATTAACCAAATCAGCACACTTTATTCCGTTCCGAGTAGGACAGTCCACTGAGACGCTAGCGAGGAGATACATGGAGGTAAATTCTTTTACTCTCCGTTTCTATTCCTTTTCCTAGTTTAGATAGTGATGTAATGTGAATCGTACAGGAGATCGTACGACTTCACGGAGTCCCTGTGCGTATCATGTCGGACAGAGACACGAGATTTACATCTCAGTTTTGGCAGAGTCTGTAGAAGAGCTTGGGTACGAGTCTGAGTTTCAGCACGGCGTACCATCCGCAGACAGATGGCCAGTCCGAGAGGACGATTCAGATCTTGGAGGACATGCTGAGGGCGTGCATGTTAGATTTCAAGGGATCTTGGGAGGATCATCTCCATCATGTTGAGTTTGCATACAATAACAGCTACCAGGCGAGTATTGGCATGGCGCCTTTTGCCGCAATTTATGGGAAGAAATGTCGATCGCCATTGAGCTGGGATGACATTGGAAACTGGGAGTTGTTAGGGCCTGAGATGATTGTGGAGGCAGTGGATGTTGTGAGGAACATCTGGGAGAAGCTGAGGATTGCGCAGGACCGTTTCAAGCATTGGGCAAATGCTAAACGGAGGCCCTTGGAGTTTCAGCCTGGGGATCACGTATTTCTGAAGATTTCTCCGAACTGCGGAGTCATCAGATTTGGGAAGAGAGGCAAGCTGAGTCCGAGGTACATTGGGTCGTTTGACGTCCTGGAGAGAGTTGGAGCTGTGGCTTATCGCTTGGCGCTGCCACCGTCACTTGAGGGGGTTCACGACGTATTTCACGTATCTCAGTTACGTCGATACGTCAGTGATCCGTCCCACACTGTGGATTTCTTGGAGATCACGGTGCATCCGTATCTTACCTATGACCAGCAGCCAGTTGAGATTTTGGATCGACGTCAGAAGCAGCTGAGGAATAGGACTGTCGACTTGGTTCGAGTGCAGTGGCGTCATGGTTCCCCTGGGGAGTCTACCTGGGAGCGTGAGGATGATATGAGAGAGCGCTTTCCGCATCTCTTCCTGAGCAGTGTTTGATGTTGATTCCGAGGATGGAATCATTTCTAAGGTGGGGAGGATGTAACGATCAGTTTTCATTGTACGCTTTGACGTGCACGTAGTCTTGTTCGTGCACGTGTTTATTTTAGATATTGTCTGTAACCGAACCCTATCGCATGATATGTCGTTGTGTCCCCCTCTGAGAGTATTAGAATTTTTGGTGTTGAATCGCAACGTCGTTTCACGGGTCGTTCTCCCACGAATTGACCTTGTTTGGAGAGACGTCGCGATTCTTACTTTTGACGAGAGACGTTTTTATTTTTAATTTCATTTTTCGTCATCGAAATTGTGATCCGTCTCCTCCATCTTCTTTCTCTCGTCGTCCCGGTCACCCCAGTATTTTTCTTACGATTTTTGGACTCCGTTTGATCTATGTGCACTTTTGGCCCAACTTATTGTATTTTTAAGCCTTAAGATTCATTGCATTATATACCCTAGTAATATTATTATTTATATTACATATGTCTTTTGGGCTCAACCTTATTTTACCCACTTGGCACACAGTTTCACATAAGAAAGAGAGTGTGGGGTTTTTTTTAACTTGGGCTTTTAACAAGTTTAATTCTTTATTAACATTTCATATAGCTAATAGCCCAACCAACTGTGTAGCCCACATCCTAACCTTCACCCTACATCACGTGCTCCCTCCCCTATTAATAATAAACCTAGGACCTAGGTTTTAGCAGCAACCAAAAGAAACACAGCTTGCGCCGGCCCTAACCTACGCAACTCACGTAAAAACGCCACAAACCCGATCTCTCCCTCGTTTCTCCAGCCTAGGTCGCCGTCGACGGCACTCCGACCATCCCCTGACCTTCCTCCCTCCGTTTCCCTGCCGTAGATCACCGGAAGCCATCGCAAAACTCCCCGACCCGCCTGAAAACGTAGCAGCAGCAGCAGCAGGCCACCGCCGCCGCTGCCGCCGCAGCAGCAGCCCACAGCCGCCGTCTCCGACTCCCTTGCAACTCCGACACCACCGTGGGTCCCCACAGATCGTCGGAAAACCCCCACCACCGTAGTTTTTGCAGCAGCAGCTGTAACAGCTTGCAGCGGCAGTTGCCGCCGCCGCAGCCGCCGCCGGGGCTTCTCCCCTCCGCCGTGGGTTCCTGACGATCGTCGGAGCACCACCCAAGCGCCGCAGCCTCCCTCGAGTCCACCTGCACCACAGCTTTGAGATTATAGGTCAGTTGGTGTAATTTTGTGTTAGGGTTAGGTTTGTGAATATAATTGTTAGCTAATTTTGTATTAGGGTGGTTATGTGTTATTTGTTATTATGATGTTAAGTTTGCTGTTAGTCTCCTTCTGTGAAGATCTTAATGAATATGAGAAGATTATTAGATGATGGTGATGTTTAAACTATGTTTGGGTTAGAGTATTATATGTTCATATATGTTAGCTATTGTTATGATAGGGGTTGTGTTTGTTGTTAAAGTTAATTGTGATGAGAGATTCTGATGTTAGTTGCTTTCTGTGAAGATTTGATGAATGGAGAATGATTTACTGAAATGATGAGATGATGGGTGTTAGCCTTGAAAGGAATAGTGTTAAAAGATACATATACTTGAAAAGAAATGTTTTAAGAACTTGCTGTATACATGAAAGAGTAGTGTTGCCATTTGAAACATGAGCCATGGCTTCTTATAGATAATTTATATGCTAATATAGGGTAGTACACATGTTGCAACCCCACTCTTGTACTTGAGGACCCTTAAAGCTTTGATTTGATGCTGGAAGTCTTGCATGAACAGTAACTTTATTTGGAACACTATAATACCTTGTACACAAGATTGATAAGAGGTAGGTTATTACACACATGTTATCTTAGTGGGTTAGTATCATTAATAATATGATGTGAATCCCCTAGGTTAGAAGACCTAAATAAAATAACCTATCAGTTAGCTATGATGGAGTGAACTAATTCAGAGTTTTTAATCAAACAGAGCACCAGTCGTCCCATAACGTATCGTTTGTCGAGACGAATCCACGTCATCTGACATCACCGGGAGCAGGCAAGTGAAACTTGCCACCTTTTGTTTAGGCCATGTCCTAGGCCGCTTTTTGTACCGTAGCGTAAAAGAGACTAGGCAGTGAAATGATAGCTGCCTAGACGCCTACTTGATCTAGCTTGACAACGAAGCTAGATCTGACATCTTTATCATGCTTGCAATCATACTACCATGTCATGTTTAAATTCAATTAATGGTACGCAAATTATCTGTCCATCGTCATGTCATTGCATGCATTAAATATTCGTCGTGATTGCGTAGCACACGCTACACCTATTGAAATGATTCAGGCTAGGTGCACCCCTATGCCAAAAACACTTCCTGGCTCGTGATCCAGAAGAGAGCTAGTGTGTTGGTGATACCAACGCTCGATACACGTGGAGGGGTAGGGTTAAACGGTCGCTTGAGCGTAGAAGTGAGCCCGTATAGCCACTTCAGCCAAAAGACGGAAACTCTGTGCACAAGTGATAATCAGTGAAAAGTGATTCGTGAATTAGTGTTTTCCGTAGCCTTTGCTACAACGTGCGTGCTAGTTACTTTATATCCTTTAACTGCTGCATCCATACTTAAAATGTCATATCATTGCATATTATTAGAACTGCTAGGTCATTCACTTTCTTTCAGTTTCCTTGCACAAGTCTATTTTTAGACTTGCTGACATGTGCCCCTCTCTCTTTTGGGTGTCACATGTTAGACCCTGAGCCAGAGTTTGTTGCTGAGGACGAGGTGTTTGTGGACGCCGAGCCTGAGCCTGCGTTTGACGAGGACTTCGTGGACACTGGTGACCAGTCTTAGAGGCTGTTAAGAGTCGCTTGTTAGTTTGCTGGTAGTTGTCGGTGCGTAGCACCATTGTTTTTACCTCTGTACTTTTGTTTGTTGGCCGTGTTTGGGCCTTAGACTCTTTCTTTCAGCCTGGTGGCTTTTCTGGATGTTGAAACTTATTATTGTGGACAATTCTGAGATTTGAAAATTATATTTTTGTCTCTTCCTTTATTATTATTTTTGTTCCGATCGCGATTACAGGGACCTGCATATGATTTATTGACGCTTATCAGACCGCAGCTTCACAGCTCCACATCTGAGCAGACCTTCTCACGTCTCGCCTCCATTTTAGGGAAGCGGGGCGTGACACAATGGAACATGTTCTTCCTCCATTTGTAGAAGTGGTTGCCTTTGAAGATGGGAGGAAGGGAGAGGGGTCGTTGAGACTTAGAAGTCATGCTTGCTAAAGCCACCAAACCAAGGCTCCGATACCAACTGTAAGGGACCCTGCAGGGCTACACACACTAGAGGGAGATGAATAGTTTAATAGCAAGCAAAGTGCTTAATTAAAAGTTACTAAAATTAAAGCACAATAAGCAGCGGAAAATAACAGAGTGCTCAACAACAACAATCGTAAACACAAGGATTTTACCATGTTTCCCCAAAACTTGGGTACGTCCAGCCACACCAATATTCACTATATTCCCACAAAGAGAAGCGAATACAGATCTCATAAGGAGATACCTCACCAAGAGGATTTTGCCCTACACAAGGACCCAACCAACCCTGCACAGGGGTCAAACTCCAACCTAGAGAATTACTAACTCCCACTCAGAGAATTAGGGTTAGCCCTACACTAGGACAACAAACTTCCACTAAGAGAGTTACTACCACAAAGAGAGTTATTCACACTAAGAGAATATCCTAATCCCACAAAGAGATAAACTCCCACAAAGAGAGAAATACTAATTCCAACGAAGAGAATTAGTGTTTCGAACATAAAACAAAACGAAACAACACTTCCCTATGCCTTGATATGATCTTCACAATATGAAGAAGAAGGCATGCAAGTGAAACTCAAGTGCTTGAGATGAGGCTTTGATTGCACTTGAAGATCTTTCTCTCTTCTAGGAATGAATCCTAACACTTCTCACTTGAGTGTATGAAATGAAGAGAAAAAAGATGTTCTCCAAAAAAGGAATGAGAATTAGATCCCTTGGAGAATTTCCCTACGAGCTAGCTTCAATGCATGAAGAGAAAAGCGCTCATGAGAGGGAAATGGGAGAGATTAGGAGTGGCTATTGATTCTCAAAGATATTCAATAATAACCAAGAGTTCAAAATGAATTAAGCCAACTCATATATATAGGAAGCCCAAAGGAACCCATAAACCAGCCAAAACCCCAAATGGAAGAAATCTGCAACGGCTAGATTTTGGCAGTTTATGACACAGATAGTCGACTGATGAACAAGTGACAGTCGACTGATCAACGACAAGAAAAATCCCAACGGCTATTATCTGAGTCAGGACAGTCGACTGTAGAAGACTAGACAACAGACAGTCGACTGTATAACCTTCATCAGGCAACTGCAGCAGGGATGGAAGAAAAACAGAGAGATGCAAATTACTCCCAGTATGCTTACAGGCGACTGATGACCAAAGTACTGTCGACTGTAAAATAGCCAGGCGATTGTATATCCTTCATCAGTCGACTGCTGCATATGATGGAGAAAAACAGAGAGAGATGCATATTTCGCACTTACCCCTTTCAGAAGACTGATAGCCATTTCACAAGCGACTGTAAAAACTTCATCAGGCGACTGTCTTGCACATTGCGATGAAGCCCAGAAAATGCAAGAAGCGTACAATCGACTGTCGACCAATTCACAAGCGACTATAAGAATACAGGCGACTGTAAATTGGACATCAGTCGACCGATGCGAAAAGCTCAAGATGACTCAATAGAAAATTTAACTTGAGATATGCATCACAGTTGACTGTAGAAGGCTCGACAGGCGACTGGAATCACCCAGTCGACTATGAAACCTTCAGTAGGCGACTGTGGGAAAGCCAGAGACTCCAAATGAGTCTTTGGTCAAGATGAACCAATAGGGTTGGATTCTATGATAATCCTAAGGCTCAGTAAGAAGGTGAAATGCATATGCATGCGAGTATGACCATCTATCAGTACATTACAATAATCCTAGATTCACAAAGAGAAATGCAAGTAATAGAAATTACATGGATTACATATTGCATCTCTTAGAGTCTAAGTCTTCCTCAAGATACCTTGATGCTCTCCATCATCTCCAAGCTTTGGCAATGCTCCATTAGATGTCCATCCATCATCATGCTCCAAGCTTTGGCTTCATAAGATGATCTTCATGACTTCATCCAAGCTTGAGCACTCCATCACTCTTGGAGGTCTTTAAGATATCCCTTATAATATCCTCCAAGCATTATGCTTTGTCTCATCAACATAAAATCATTAAGATAAATTGAGACTAAAACATAAGATTGAGTAGCACACTAACATAATGTATTGATCATCATCAAAACAACGTTAGTCTTGAACCCAAGAACTAACAATCTCCCCCTTCTTGATGATGACAATCCATTATGTCAAAATTTAAAAAACATTGAAATAAATAATGTGTAGGAGAATATATGCCCATAAGGCATTTATCCATAAGTATACGTCTTGTTCATACCGTATATGGTACCTATTTTTCTAAGTATAAATCGTTCATATTAATATACTTAGATAATATCCATAGAATTATAGTTAGGTCCTTACGTATCTAGATGAGATCTCGATTATGAGTAAGTAAGTGACCGAATAGAAACGTAAGTCTTAAACTGTTCGTGGTCATAGATGTGTCGAGAGCTGGATATCGACACATCGGATAGACCATTGTGTCTTAGTCTTACCTTAGGGTAATGATGATCTCATAGTCATTTGACTTGGTGAAGTCGGAGATGAGACACATGTGCTCATTAGAGAATGAGTTCACTGAACGACCACATTAGAGTTATTAAATGGTTAACTTTAACTGAACTATCTTTAATAACTCTAGGGTGATGATTGGTTAGCTGGTCCTTAAGACCTGAAGTTATCTGTACAAACCTGTGAGTGAACGGTGTAGCTTAGACCTATGATTTAGCTTCGAGGCTAGGCATGCTGAAAGATCTTAGTTTGAGCTGCACCCGAAGCTCTTGACGTGCGTTTATATTTCATATATTCACGCACGTTTTCTTTTGTGTTTCTCCGTGTTTTTCGCCGTCTTTTATTCGTTTTCTCGTATTTTCTCGTTTTCTTTCACTTTTCTTTGTTTCTCCATGTTTGCAGGAGATTGCCCACGTATGGGACGTTTAACGATGATATCATGTATCCCCGGAGAAACGGGAGGAGTCACGCGTGATCCATGGGGTCAAACGACGAAGAATACATCTTTCAGCCCCTCACCCGGTCGGTTGGTCATCTCCAACCGATCGGGTGATGCACGCGTGCACCACCCAGTCTCTGCCGGAGCTCAAGTGGAAGTCACTCGACCGGTTCACAGGCCGGTTCAACTGGGGCCAACTCTCTGTCTTTTCGAGCCAAATTCCAACCGATCGGGTGACTCTCACCCGATCGGTTCATCTGTAGCTGATGCTGAAGAGCCGAAGACACGGGCACCCAACCGATCACTTCACCCGATGGCGCCAAGATCCAACCGGTCACTCCAAGAACTCAACCGACCGGTTCATATGACCGGGTGAAAGTTCACCGTTTTCTGTGATTATCTATAACGGATCACCCGATCGGTTGACTTATCAACCGATCGGGTGATACGAGAGTCTATAAATAGAACCCTAGGGTTCCAAAAACGGGGGAGCTGCTAGTTTTTACTGTTTTCTCCTATTGTGACGGCTATAATTACTGTTCTTTTGTAAGTTTTTGAATCTTTCTCAAACTTTAGTATTGTCTTAATTGCTCTATAACTTCCGCATTCCAATCGTCTGATTATGATTCCAACGGTTCATTTTCATTTAGATCGTCTTTAATGAATTTTTGTGAGTAGTTCCCAAATCTGGGATTTTGGCGTAAGCCCCTTCGGGGGCTCTTCCCGATGCATCCATAGGGTTAGGAAATCGATAGGGATTAGGATTCTTACGGTTACGTGGGGTGTTTCATTGTCATCGGCGGGAAAAAGACCGCCTTTGACCGTTGGGCCAAGGGGGAATAAACTTGGCGGTTGACTCCCTAGCCATAGCTCACGCCCTTAGCGTAGACGCCGAATCCTAGCGCGCGGGAGCGGCAGGATGAGACGTTGGGAGTTATCGTTGTGAGCTTAGTGCTCCCGGAATCGATCAGTGTTAATGGACACGGGAGTGCCTACTGATCGAATCCGGGAAGTCCGGTGTATCATCCTAGGCACCGACCGGAATATCGGGCCCATGGGATGCCGGTACCACTTTCAGAGGCAACGTCTCACCATTAGACCCTAATTTCGATCGCTATCCTACCCGTAGGCCGTATTGGAGAGAGTCGCTCGTTGGAGTGGAAACCAAAGTCCCGGGTTTATTTTCTTATTGTTCATACCTCGCATTCCTTTCTGTGACAACCATCAACCGATTCGGGCTAGCTCGCCAACGGGGTGATTTTGGTCCTCCTTGACACAAGCACATCCTAGCCTCCCTGTGTTCGACCCCCAAGCCACACTACAACACCGTGCGCTTGCGGTTACAAATATCTAAACCCCCCCTGTGCCGCCGGCCGCGTGGCACGGGCACGTCAAGTTTATGGCGCCGTTGCCGGAGATGCAACGTGCTTGTTATTTCAGGATCTCTTGAACCCTAGTGTCTAGCTCTCATCCCTACCTTGCGATAATTTTCGCATTCTCCTTTTTCCTTTTTATTTTTTTTTATTTTTTCTATTTCTTATTTTATCTGTTTCTTTCCCACTTGTCGCTTCACGGGTGTTTGTTGTTTTTCATGCGCAGGAGTTCAAGAAGTCTCGACGACTTGATTCCCGTTGATCCAGAGACTAATGCCACCCTTAGGCGTTTGGACGCCGAGAAGCGAAGAAGAGAGGATCCCGAATCCATGGAGGAGAACACCCCGCCTCACAAGTCCCTGCTGGAGTACTCGATGCCATCTATCGAGTCCACTTCCGCCATCCGTTCTCCAACTATTGCGGCCCAAAGCTTTGAGCTAAAGCCGTCTTTGGTGACATGGATCCAGCAGGATCAGTTTGCGGGTGCACCCATTGAGAGCCCGATCGAGCATCTAGACTCCTTCTTGGAGAAATGTGACACCTTCCGGATTAATGGTGTCACGACTGAGGCGATCCGTCTGAAGCTGTTCCCCTTCTCGTTGCGAGACAAAGCCAAGCAATGGCTTAGGGGGAAGGACCCCAACACCTTCAATACCTGGGAGAAGCTCTCCAACGCTTTTCTGACGAAGTTCTTTCCTCCGGGGAAGACCATGAAGTTGAGGAGTGAGATCTCCTCCTTCTCCCAGGCCAGCCACGAGTCCTTGCATGAAGCTTGGACGAGGTACAAGGAGATGCAGAGAAGATGCCCTCACCATGAGCTTCCGAAGTGGCAGATTATTAATCTGTTCTACAATGGGCTGAGGGATGACCTAAAATCTTCTATGGACGCCGCAGCTGGGGGTTCCTTCATGTCAAGGAGCGAGGAAGATGCCGGACATATTCTGGAAAATATGGCATCCAACAATGAGCGATGGTGTGACGAGAGAGCCACACCCAGGTCTGGGGGTATACACAGAGTCGAGGATGTCGACAAACTTTCAAGCAAGTTTGACTTTCTTTCGACCCAGATCTCTGCACTAATGGTAGGAGCCGGTGGGGCCGGTACACAGCAGATTTCAACGGTAGAATCCGAATTCTTTGGGGAATTCGACGGTGGTGACGTCTCACCACCGTTGGATCAGGCGAGCGCACTATTTTACAACCCCACAGGAAATGCGCCGTATCCGCCAAGAACCAATTCCAACCGGCCTACTCTCCAAACAACCGGAACCACCCTAACTTTGGTTACCGGCCACCATTCCAGCCCTCGCCGCCTTAGCAGCCTCAGCAACAAACATATCAGCCGGCTAGGCCACAGCAGAGTCAGATTCAGCAGCAACAATATCAGCCGGCTAGGCCACAGCAGAGTCAGATTCAGCAGCAACAATATCAGCAGCAACCTCAGCAACAATTTTACGCCCCCAGGAATCAGCAGCCAATCCAGCAGCAGCAGCAGTATGGCCAACAGAGGGCCGTCTCTCCAGTTGAGTCTCTCTTGACGCAATATATAACCAACCAGGAGAAGATCAATCAAAAGCTGGAAATGGGTCAACGGGCCCTCATGGACCAAGTAACCTAGCTGGGGTTACAAGTGGCGAACCTTTCAAGGTCACAAAACCAATTGCCGCCACAACCGGAGGTGAACCCGAGGGGAGCAACCCAAATGTCGGCACTCATGCACGAGCACGTAAATGTGTCCGCTATCGTTCTGAGAAGCGGGACACAGATCCCTACTAGAGTGCCCCCTAACAGACCGGAAGCACCGTTGGTCGTTGAGCGACCGATCAAAAAATCAAACGACGCTGGTGCTTCGTCATCAAATCCTACGACTCCGGAGGGAGTCTCTGAAGAAGAGAAGAAGAAAAACGAGGAAGGGAGCCCGAAAGTGTTCAAACCCGTTGTGCCTTTTCCACAACGGTTAGCTCAGGCCAAAATTGATGAGAAATATGGCAAGTTCTTCGCCATGGTCAAGGACCTGAGCTTGCAAATCCCCTTCATGGAAGCAATCGAAACAATCCCCTCCTATGCAAAATTCCTGAAGGATTTGGTGACGAGAGGGGTTGACTGTGGAGTGTAGCGCTCTCATCCAGAGGGCAAATCCGCTGAAACTTAAAGACCCAGGGAGCTTCTCAATTCCTTGCACGATCGGGGCAGTAAAGATTCATCGCGCGCTCGTCGATCTCGGAGCGAGTGTAAGTTTGATGCCCTTGTCGATGTATAAAAGGATAGGAATGGGTGATCTGGAGCCCACCGGTATGACCCAACAACTAGCTGACCGGTCGGTTAAATATCTGGTGGGGATTGTGGATGACCTCCCCGTCAATGTAAAAGGGGTGCATGTGCCAGTGTAAATATTTGCCACTGCAAGAACGACCCCTCCCGGGTTCCCCAAGGCTCCTCCTGCGAGGAGAACGGGGAAAGAACCCATGGGCCTCACCAAAGACGAGGTCCGGATCCTAAAGAAGATGGCGGTAAGCGCCAATACGAAAGAGAAGCCCCCGGATCCCAAGATCAAGGAGAGGGTAGTCGAGCAAATCTTTCTCCAGCCGCTGACTGCTCCAAAGGCCTTAAGCTCCGATGAAGTAGAGATGACGAACTTCGGGCATCACCCGTATCAACCACCATGAACATCTCTTGCGGGCGTCGAGCCAACGACGTTAAACAAGTGCGCTTCATGGGAGGCAACCCATGCTCTAAACTTTTGCCCCACTTTTTAGTGTTATTTTTGACTTTATTTTATCTATTTTTATAAATAAAATCAGCCGCAAGAACATCTGTTCAGGGACTTAGACAATCTGTTGGTTTTTACAGGAAACAAAGCCCCAACCGATCGGTTGATAACTCACCCGATCGGTTGGGATGTATCAGATACAAGCCGAAATCTGTCCCCAAATGAACCGATCAGTTGAAGAATGGAGAGACCGGTGACAGACCGGGTGATCTGGGGAGAATTCTCGGGAAATTTTTGGGGAATATCAACCGATCGGTTGAGTTCGAGCGCGATCGATTGAGGCGACCGGGTGAGCAGCCCTCAATTCTCGGGAAAATGAGTGGAGCGGCCAACCGATCGGTTGACAAGTCAACCAACCGGTTCGCCTGTAGCACTTCTTTGGCAAGAATTTTTGACCTAACCGTCAACCGATCGGGTGACAAGTCACCCGATCGGTTTGACTTAAAACCCTATAAATACCCCCCGACCACCCGTTCGTTCCGCCCTCGCCAGTTTCGAATCCCAACCCGACGTTTCTCCTCCTCCTCTTGCGCCAGACCCCGATCTTCCCCAAAATCAACCCAAATCGACCTCCCCCATTTCCCTATCCATCCCACCATCGATTTCTCTCCATTCTCCTCGATTTCACCCGCACCCAAAACCCTAACTTTCACCCATTTCCCCCAATTTCGAAACTTGCTGAAGAAATCGCCGCGGCTTCACGGCGTACTCCTATCGAGTAGCATCGGGGCGTCTACGAGCAACGATCTTTATCCCATTAGGGTAAACTCGCTCCTTAACTCAATTTTAATTTTGCCCTAAAATACTCCATTTGCTCGTTGGTTGTGTTTGTGTTTATTCATTGTATTTTTACATACTCACGCACACACACGACACTCGCACAATGCCTCCCCGACGTGTTAAGCCCACCGACGCCAGCTCTTCAAACCCTAGGCCCACCCGTCGTACTCGGTGCGCTCCAGATCTCTCCCACCACCACCCACTACCGTAACCACCACATCTTCTTCCCCCATTTCTATTCCTCTCACCACCGCCTTGATCGCCTTCCTACCACCACCACCCACCTCCACCGACACTCCTTCTATCGTTCACACCACCGCTGCCACTATTCCTCCACCTCGTTCCCCACTTCTCCGTACACCCCCAGCCTCCCCCGACCACCCATCCACACCCTCTTCCGAGGAGGACGAGGACTCACCTTCTCCTGCTTTCTGATTTCACCTTGTTTGTTTTTGACTCCCCCTTGCATATTTCTGCATTTCACGATCACATTTTATTCGCTAGCACTGTCAGGTATAGCTTGGGGGACGTCTATTTTGGTGTGCTGTCGTGTTTTGTTGTTTTTCTCATTTTTGTGTGTGTGCTTGTTTTTCCCCTTTTGAGTGTCGTGTCGTGTGGTTTTATTTCTATTTTTGTGTCGTTTGATTTTGATTTTGATCATTCTTTATTTTCAGTTTTATCTATGTGTTTTCCTCGTTTTCATTTCTTTTTGTGTCGGTGCGTATTCCCCCCGATCTTCATTGCCCTCCCGTACTCACTCATATTGCATTGAGGGCAATGCAAACTTCAGCTTGGGGGAGTCGCACTGTGTGCGTCATTTGAGTCCTTCTTTTTCGTTTTTGCGTCGTTTTCATCGTGTTTGTTATTTTTCTTTTTTCTCTTTTCTTCTTTTTATCTCTTTCTCCTAGAGATGAACCCTATGATGAATCGCCACAAAATCACACACACCTAGCATGGCATCGATAATCACATTCGCTAACCCTAGGATTTCGAGTTCTCTCGCATTTCACACATCATGGGTCCACTTAGCTTTTTTGTGAGTCGTGCGTCGTGCCTATCTGTTTGGTGTGCTTCTACTTTGTGATTTTATTTTATATACCTGTCCAGGAATGAACCCTAGATTATCATGCTTCGATTTGAATATGCGGTATTTGCTTCTACTATATGCATGCTATATTTATATCGTATATTTCAATTCGCATGCGTCGGGATTCCACAATTAAGGACTAGGATAGCCCATTTAGCCTATGCTCTATTTGGCGAGAATAGTTTCCTTTGCCCAAGTGTTTAGATTTCGACTTCTTTTTTGTTTTATTGGTGCAAATCCCCTCGTCGTGTACCGTTCTCCCACTTGGGAGAGTACACATGTGTATAGCCAAAAACCCAAAATTCAAAAAAAAATGGGAAAATAAAAGAAAAACCCAAAAAGAAAAGAAAAGAAAAATTTTGTATAGCCAAAAAGCCAAAAAAATACAAATACCCAAAACCCAAAAAAAAATTTCTAGTGTGAATATTTTTCCTACCTACCGAGAATAAAGGGAAGGCGAGAATTTGCACCGAGTGTTCTACTCCACATCATCTCAATCCCCATCGTTTTCGAAAACACTTGGCTTAGGAACTTTTTAGCTAGTATCTAGGCTATAGTGGCGTGATTTCCTTGACCCTAGTTGTGGAGTCCCCGATGCATGATACGTTTCACTTCTTATACTCTTCTCATGCATGCTTGAACTAATATTCACCGCAATTTCAAATTCGAATCGTATTTGGGTCATTTCCTGGATTTGCGTATATGAGCTTATAGCACATTGTAGAAAGCGACACCATTTGCTAGCACACGACCGCACTCACACGCGCTTCACCGCGTGGGCCCACGACACTTATTGGGACTCGTTTTCCTAGGTTTAGTGATGTGATTTGACGTTTGCTTGCTTGGTGTGTCGTTTTTGATTTTGTTGGCTCTGACGGGCGATCTAGGATATAGAGTTTTCTTTTTCTCTCTTTCTCTCTATTTTCTCCCTCCGAGCTCCTGCTCTCACTCGTCTTCCTCGAGGACGAGGAACAGTTCAGCTTGGGGGATTTTGATGTGCGTTTATATTTCATATATTCACGCACGTTTTCTTTTGTGTTTCTCCGTGTTTTTCGCCGTCTTTTATTCGTTTTCTCGTATTTTCTCGTTTTCTTTCACTTTTCTTTGTTTCTCCATGTTAGCAGGAGATTGCCCATGTAGGGGACGTTTAACGATGATATCATGTGTCCCCGGAGCAACGGGAGGAGTCACGCGTGATCCAGGGGGTCAAACGACGAAGAATACATCTTTCAGCCCCTCACCCGGTCGGTTGGTCATCTCCAACCGATCGGGTGATGCACGCGTGCACCACCCGGTCTCTGCCGGAGCTCAAGTGGAAGTCACCCGACCGGTTCACAGGCCGGTTCAACTGGGGCCAATTCTCTGTCTTTTCGAGCCAAATTCCAACCGATCGGGTGACTCTCACCCGATCGGTTCATCTGTAGCTGATGCAGAAGAGCCGAAGACACGGGCACCCAACCGATCACTTCACCCGATGGCGCCAAGATCCAACCGGTCACTCCAAGAACTCAACCGACCGGTTCATATGACCGGGTGAAAGTTCACCGTTTTCTGTTATTATCTGTAACGGATCACCCGATCGGTTGACTTATCAACCGATCGGGTGATACGAGAGTCTATAAATAGAACCCCTAGGGTTCCAGAAACGGGGGAGCTGCTAGTTTTTACTGTTTTCTCCTATTGTGACGGCTGTAATTACTGTTCTTTTGTAAGTTTTTGGATCTTTCTCAAACTTTAGTATTGTCTTAATTGCTCTATTACTTCCGCATTCCAATCGTCTGATTATGATTCCAACGGTTCATTTTCATTTAGATCGTTTTTAATGAATTTTTGTGAGTAGTTCCCAAATCTGGGATTTTGGCGGAAACCCCTTCGGGGGCTCTTCCCGATGCATCCATAGGGTTAGGAAATCGATAGGGATTAGGATTCTTACGGTTACGCGGGGTGTTTCATTGTCATCGGCGGGAAAAAGACCGCCTTTGACCATTGGGCCAAGGGGGAATAAACTTGGCGGTTGACTCCCTAGCCATAGCTCACGCCCTTAGCGTAGACGCCGAATCCTAGCGCGCGGGAGCGGCAGGATGAGATGTTGGGAGTTATTGTTGTAAGCTTAGTGCTCCCGGAATCGATCAGTGTTAATGGACACGGGAGTGCCCACTGATCGAATCCGGGAAGTCCGGTGTATCATCCTGGGCACCGACCAGAATATCGGGCCCATGGGATGCCGGTACCACTTTCAGAGGCAACGTCTCACCATTAGACCCTAATTCCGATCGCTATCCTACCTGTAGGCCGTATCGGCGAGAGTTGCTCGTTGGAGTGGAAACCAAAGTCCCGGGTTTATTTTCTTATTGTTCATACCTCGCATTCCTTTCCGTGACAACCATCAACCGATTCGGGCTAGCTCGCCCACGGGGTGATTTTGGTCCTCCTTGACACAAGCACATCCTAGCCTCCCTGTGTTTGACCCCCAAGACACACTACAACACCGTGCGCTTGCGGTTACAAATATCTAAACCCCCCCCCCCCCCCCGTGCCGCCGGCCGCGTGGCACGGGCACGTCAGCTCTCGAGGCGAGTAGATGACTAAGATGGGATTCGTCACTTCCGTTAAATGGAAGTTAGTATTACAGGCTCAGTATGGTCTTTATGTTAATCCTCGGCTGGGGTACGTTGTAAGAAGTACAACGTGTATACAACAAAGACAGTCGTATACTGACCAATGTTGTCTAATAGGGTTGACAGTAAGCCATACCTTAGGCCAACAAGAACACAGTCTTGACGAAGGGACTATGGCTAACGGAGTTCGTCACTAACACAGCTAATGTAAACCCAATGATTCTTTTGTCAAAGGGTCGATCACGTTATGATGATTCTGAAACAGGGACGACAGCTACTGCTCGTAGTGACCGTCGTCTAGGGGTTCCGAGCCCCAACCTGTTGTAAGGTCAGGCTGTAGGGTCTCACACCGAGTAGTGTTCATGTCTTAGTAATAGGAAGATAGAATAGAGAGAGATATCATTTGATGATATTTAAATATTCACAAAGCTTGTTGTGCAAGTTAGTCGCAATAGCAATATGGACAAATGTTGCATTTGATGTAAACCAAAGATTAAATGTGTCGTAAATTAGTTAAGACAAATTTAGTAGGAACAAATATATTGGAAAGGGTTACCTGGATGACGGGATCGTCCCGGTCTAAACACAGGTTCAAACCGCGTCCAAATCGGAGCTCAAACGAGCCCGGAAACGTGAAAACAGTCCAAGGCGAAGTGGGTTAGACCCACTGGGCTAATAAGCCCATAGACAAAGGCAAACGGGCGCGGCCCGCTGGCTGCAGTGGGCGGGCGTCCGCTGCAGGAGCGGGCGTGGCCCGCTGCTGCGCCCGCTACAGCAGCGGGCCAGCGCCCGCTGCAAGCAGGCGCGACCCGCCGCGGCAGCGGGCACGGCCCGCCGCGGCAGCGGCGCACGCCCGCTGCCCAGCGGGCGTGCAACCCGCCCTTGTCCCCTTGGGTGGGCACGCCCGCTAAGCTTAGCAGGCGTGCCCACAACTTAAGTTAATTTTAGGGGTTTTTGAAACCCCAAATGACGGCTACAAAAATCGATTATTTGCCCAACTTTGGGCAATTGTTTGAGGGGTCAAACAAAGTCGAAATTCGTCGCCGTCGGTTCCTACGCGTTCACCATTCGAAGCTCTTCAGATTGAAAGCTTGTTTGGTGTATAAAGTTTAATGAGCAAAGAGAATTAATTAGTTAAAGTTTGCTTTTATGAAAAGCTCACTTAAACTAGAAATTAAGCCAAATTGGCTTAATTGATTTTTCTCCCATTTGCGAATGTCCCACATTGCTCGCAACGAAGGAGTGAGTGCCGACTCCCTATATAAATAGATGTGCACTCTCTTCGTTGAAAAACACACCAAGTCATCAATCGAGTAGCTCCCGACTTTTAGAGCAAGCTCGATCGGCGACTAAATTATTCTCTCTCTCTCTCTCTTCCTATTCTCCGGAGTAGTCCTAGCAAGACTACGAAGGGGGTTTGGATTTTGATCCGGACGTCTAAGACACGAGTTCTTCTCAAGTGAAACTTTCTACCGCGTGTGATCGGCCCGGAGGCGAAAGTCGGCTCGGGCGGATCGGTGCGAGGGTGCGAGGCGGCTCAGGTGGATCGAGTCAAGGCGGCTCGGCTACGAGGAGCTTCTGAAGATGGTGCGGTACATCTTGCCTGCTCCAGGGCCAAGATTCCGGGTATGTGGTTAAGTAATTTTAGTGTAGATTTAAATTAGTCACTTTAGAGTAGATCCCTCTTGGGGTGGTCAGAGCCTAGCTAAATAGTTTAGTTAGTCTAGAAAATTTTGATTTTCGATTTCCGCTGCGCTTTTGTGCCCCTGTGGTCCGTCCGACTTAGGACGGACACAGATCTGAGCTCTGGGGGTCTGCCAAAACCTAAACAGTGGTATCAGAGCCACGGTTATGCTATAGATCTATTATAGCGACTTTTTAAATCTTTAAAAATTGCTTATTTTTAACATACAAACTATTTTAGCTTTATGTTAAATTAGTTTAAAATTGTTTTGTGTTTTAAAAATTGTTTGTACAACACGAAATTTTTTTTTTGAGACGATTTAATTTTATGCGATAATTTTAAATGAATCTCGAATATTCAAATGCTTTATAAATTTTTTTTAATTATGGGATATAAATATTTTTCCGAGCATTTAAATGTTTATGTAATTTTAAAAAATATTTTATTTTTGAAATTTAATTTTTTCTTAAGTTACATAAAGATTAGAAATTTTAAAAAATTTGTTTGAAAGCTTTTAAATCAATTTCTAATGTTTTAAAAGGTGTTTTAAAATTGCTTTAGTAGATATGTAAATCATAGAACTATTTTATTTTCATGAGATGAAAAGATAATTAGTTTCTTTTAAATTACATATAAGTTTCTAAAATTATTTATGCGATATTTTAATTTTAGAAATAATTGATTAAAATTTTTAAAGCCTAGGTTTTAGAATTATTTGATAATTTTATACCTAATTTTATGTGATAAAATGTTTTGAAGCTTTAAAAATTTTTTCTTCGAATTTAATTGTTAAATTTTAGATTTGCATGTTTTATTATGTAGATAATTTTAAACTTGCAAATACTCGTTATATGTCACTAGTTGAAACCTTCATTTATGCGGATAAATTAGTTGTTTCATTTTTAATGGACATATTGAATAATGTATTCATAAACCTTATTAGGTTAGCCATTAAATGTTTAAAATTTTATGAGATGAAATTTTAAATTAACTAGTGACATGTTATGTTTGATAAAACAAAACAACATCAAAACCTAATACCAGATTAGGGTAGTCCTTTTGTTTGTAAATCCTTTCATTAAAACGTTTAATTGATGATTTTCATAAAAGACTAATGTAGAATTGTTTTATAAAATCCTAATTAGATTGGGGTAGCACGTTGAACGAATAGACCTTATAGTTGATAAGGACTTAATAAAAATTGTTCAACCAATCCATAAAATTTCGAATTTTAGGATCCACTAGTTGATAAGGATTAACTAGTTTTCTTAACTAAAAGCCATTTAGTTGTTTGGACAAACATAGAATTGATGAAAACTCCTTCAATGGATCATGATGTCGGTCAATGTGCTTGGCTAAGTTTGCTGGACCAACCTAGCTAGACTGGGTAACAAGTGGTCCTGGCTTAGTCAATTCCCTGGCCGCGTCCGCTGGACCGCAAGGAGTCGATTCATGACTGTGAAAGTCCATCGACTATACCTAAGTCAAATACGATAATAATCTTGTTCAAGATAAATCGTAGCCCTCCTTGTTTTAGGAGTTGGCAACTGTAAGAAACATGTTACGGTTGTTGAGCTACACTCAAGCCGTGACATGTCAATCTTATAGAAACCGATTTCTTGATTTACATCTTGACCTGACTAAAACCGTTGTCCCATCCTTCGAGCATCGGCGTAAGTCTAACCAAGAAACCAATGTGTCGTGCATACACCGATCGGCGGGGCAAGTCAGGCTAGACATGAAAACAAGGGTCCGTCTAGGCTAGCCATTGTGATCCAGTTGAGCACACTCATGATCATAAATGACTAGGGGTAAAAATCGATAGGGAATCATAATAGATATGATTGACGACGAGTTCGTCTATCGACTGCAGAGTCAGACAACTTGTTGAGACACACTCAAGGTTGTTAGACTTAGTGAAGTCGGATCCCTCTCTCACAAATGTTATTTTATAATAAATTGTTTATTATTATGGCCTTAATTAATTTAGTGGGAGAATATAGTTTTATTAAAACCATTAAAACTATACAACGAACAAATACTGACTATAGTATCTATAAAATGCAGAATGGATTTGGGTCTTAGATATATGGTTGAGAAGGACGTGCTCGGTGGAATGAACTACAAAGACTGGCTTAGGAACATTAAGTTAGTCCTTTCCCTAGCTGGGATAGGATACGTACTGTTCGAGGACGCTCTGGATAAGCCCGATGAAGATTCAACCTTCGAGGAAAAGGAAGCCTACAAATTGTACCAGAGGGATGCAGAGAAGGCCATGTGCCTTACTCTGGCTTCGATGCGTAACGAGCTGCAGAGGAAGCATGAACATATGGATGTTCAAAGTATGCTTCTCAATGCACAAGAGTTGTACGGCAAGCGATCTTGAGCTGCCAAGTTCGAAGCCACCAGCAACCTCTGGGGCACAAAGATGGGGGCATGGCCCGTACAGGATCATGTTATCAAGATGATCGGGTACGTAGAGGACGCCACCCAGTTAGGATTTGTCCTGGACAATGAGATGTCTGTGGACATTATCCTGAAGTCTTTAACTCCTGAGTTTAAGCCTTTCATCACTGGTTTTATAATGAACAGTCTTGAAACGGATCTTCCTGGTCTCCTCAATATGCTTAGGCAATTTGAGGAGATTGAGAAGAAGCCGACTGCATTGGTTGTTGGCTCTGCTTCTTCCGACCAGCCGAAAGGCAAGGGTAAGAAGAGGCAGGTCCCGCAACCTGCGAAGGCAAAGAAAGGGAAGAAAAAGACTAAAGGGGCCCTGTCGAAATCTGAGTGCTTCCATTGCCACAAGATTGGCCACTGGAAGAGGAATTGTAAGATCTACTTGCAGAGAAAAAGAATGGGCATACTGATGCCTCCACCTCAGGTACAAATTCAAGTCAATAAAACGTAATTATTTCCAATCATATAGTATGAGATACTAAAAGACATCTGTGTAATGTATACAGGTGGCTGATATGAAGCGAAGATTGGGATAAGTGCGGAGGACGGTGGGCAATCTGAGCAATCGTTGCTGCTAGGGCCGTTCAACGACTTCGAGAGACATGATCAGGAAGGAGATGATACTAATCTTAGTTAAATAAATTGTATCATTTCTTGAAAGATTGAAAACAATGATTGAGTGTTCTACACTCAAAGTTTATGGGATAACCAAATTACGGTTCATCTTAATGAATCCGTTGTTTTAATGAATGTCTCGGAAATTGCGTTTTCTGTTGAGTTGAAATTTGATTGGCTTAAATTTTCTGTGATTGTGGCTTTCTGAGATGGTTGCGAAAATTCTCGAATGATGATGTGAAGCTTCAGAAAATGTTGTTTTTTAGCTGACTTAATGTTATAGTCAATTGGTAGTTAAATATAGGTTCCAGGGGCGTATTAATTGTGTGCGATCACAATTATATGCATATTAAGATTAATTCTTAATAAACCGCATTTAGTTATTAAAGAGTTAATATTAAATGTTGGTTTAGGGAAAAGTACAGTGTAGGACGTTTTGATTGAGCGAGTCAATGTCAAGATTCCTTAAACCGATCTTGACTTGACTCATTCGTCAAACCGAACCTGACACTAGTACATTCCATCTAAAGCACTTATCAAATGGTTATATCTTCGTATATATAATCTAAATATGATTTAGATATAATATTGAAGTATTTAACCAGGTAATTCTTAAATTCAGTGGGAGCTAGCTCGTATACTTAGTTCCGGTCTTTCGGACTAAGTAAAAAGGATTTCCAACTTATAAATCATCTATATAAAACATTGAATCAAAATTGTTTTGATTTAATCGAATATATAGAGACTCAGGGTGTCATGTATGTACTAGACATATTGACACAAGAAAAGTGAAAGGAGCTGAGACTGACTCATAGATTATAATGTTAGACCCTACATCTAGATTGTATAAGCTAATTGTTAGCTGTACAAAGATAGGAAAAATTGATCCAGATCATTTTTCCAAAGGATCAACCCTGTGTGATCAAGAGATGTATTAATTAATCCATTAAAATACGTTGTAGATACTGGTTAGTAAAACCACTCTTAGGTTTGTCATATAAATGTCAATGTGACTGATATGCTATAGCGGTATGAGATACCGAGATAAATAGCCTAAGTGCAAGTGGGAGATATAGGAGAATATATGCCCATAAGGCATTTATCCATAAGTATACGTCCTGTTCATACCGTATATGGTACATATTATTCTAAGTATAAATCGTTCGTATTAATATACTTAGATAATATCCATAGACTTATAGTTAGGTCCTTACGTATCTAGATGAGATCTCGATTATGAGTAAGTAAGTGACCGAATAGAAACGTAAGTCTTAAATGGTTCGTGGTCATAGATGTGTCGAGAGCTGGATATCGACACATCGGATAGACCATTGTTTCTTTGTAACGGTCGCTTTCCGACCTTATGGATTTTCTGCTGTGCACGTGCTTTATCGTGCACGTATTTTATTTGGATATTTTTGGAATCCGACGTATGCGATGTGATATGCCGTTGTGATTATTTGGGAGTGTAGAATTTTATAGTAATTTTTGGGAACATCATTTCACGGCTCGTTTTCTCGCAAAACGACTTGGAATGATAGGGGCGTTTTATTCATTTGTCTCAAAACGCCGTTTCAAATTTTACGTAAATTTTTGGTAGGCGTAACATACGATCAGACTTCGTATATCTGTGTGTCTCGTCTTCACGATCGTCCCGGTATTTTCGGATTATTTTTTTAACGCCCGAGGCGAAAGATATCACCCGGATTAATCTCGACCGTTAATTTGCCCCAATCAAATTCAAATTTCGAAATTGTGATCAAATCTTAGCAAATCCCTAAGTATCTTCATACGTATCAAGGGATTGATTTTAGCCGATATCTGCACCTTCTCTTTGCCCTAAGTACACCCTCCCAATCTCTCACTCTCTCCCCCCAAATGTTATAAACCTATTTCTATATATCAAATTTAATATTATTAAAACCCTAAATCACCTAAACCTCATTCATGTGAGTTATAACCTAGGGCTAAAAATATTTCCACCCGCCACCCAAACACCAAAAGCCCGAGCTCTTCTCCTCTTCCTCCCTCACGTGCACTCAACCCCCGCCGGCGGCTCCCTAACCCGACGTCCGACTGCCGCGCTCGACTCCCGATCACCGTGCAGCCCCGCACGATGCCGCAGATCGTTGGAGAAGCCTCCCCCATCACCGGTGTGTTCTGCTGCAGCGACAAACGGCAACCGCACCCCGCCGTGCTGCCGCTGCGTGTTCCCGGCGCCGCCCCGCCTCGCCTGCGTCGCTGCACCCCACGACCACACCGCTCGACCGCCGTGCTGCCTTTCCCGACGCCGGAGGAGCACCCAGGCCGTCGGAGTAGCCTCCGACAGCCTCTGTCCATGAGCAGCAAGCAGCGACAGCTACTGCTGCCCTCTTTTCTCGCCGCTGCGTGTGTTCCCGCCGTTTCTCGGTAGTCGCCTCGTCGCACGGCCGCCGCCAGCGCCCCCTAAGTCACCAAAAACCTCCCCGAGGCCATTTGACTCGACTGCAACCCCTCCCCATGGGTTGTTTCCTCTTGCAAACCGTGGCAACGACGCCGAGAGCCACTGTTCGTGCTCCCGGTGCCACCCCGACGCTCCGACGACGTTGTGAGGCCGTGCGTTGCTCATGCTCGCTTTTTTTGCCATCGGACTGATCGTGCTCGCTGCCCGCACTTCGTTCGCTGCCTGGACGAGTCTCACTATGCTACCTGTAGTTGAGACGCCTCAAGAAGACGTTCCGTAGCCGTGCCGTTCAGATCAGTCGCCGTTCAAACTCTACTTCCCATTTGTGCCAAACACCGGAGAGGTTGGTCCCCCGAACTCATAAGCAAACCCACGACGTAGCAAAACTGAACCCTAACTAAAAATCGGACAACTATAACTAAATTTACTTTTCCGCATCAGTAAAACGATATCACTATACAAATCGACCATCGGACAATTTTTCTGTGCATATAGGGTAGTGGTTGATTTAGGCTGAACGAAACACCAAAATGTGAAGTTGACGAATAGGATAGCCCCAATAACCTAGAAACAAACCCTAATAGGACTTGATGAAAATCACGACCTGATACCGTCGCCGTGACACTATTTCAGACGGACTACCGCGGACGAGACGCCTGGACGAGACGCCCGGACGGACGACACACTCACCACTGCAGGCAAGTGTACTCACTTGCGCTTTTGGCCGTGCCTTGGACTTAAACTGCTAGAATTATTAGACTGTGAACAAATAGAATCGGACGTGAAATGATAGCGTCCGGGACGCCCTGATGACTTAGACTTGACGATGAAGTCTAAGCGTAACAACAACAAATTTTTGACACCGTAGGGTTATCTTGTGTGTGCATGCGTGTGGACCCCCTAGATGAACTATCCCTATCGTGTCACGTCGTTTCTTGTTTTGCACAGCCTGTGGGCAATAAGGCACTCTCCGAGTGATCCCTTGTACTAATACACAGCCTGCGGGAAATATGGCACTCTCTGAGTGATCCCTTGTACGGATACACAGCCTGCGGGCAATAGGGCACTTTCTGAGTGATCCCTTGTACGGATACACAGCCTGCGGGCAATAGGGCACTCTCTGAGTGATCCCTTGTAAGGATACACAACCTGTGGGCAATAGGGCACTCTCCGAGTGATCCCTTGTACGGACTTGTCTTGTCTTGAGCACTTGGGTTGGGGTAGGGTTGAGCGTGCACACGGGAAGAGGGTCTGATCCCCCTCGAACCGTAAGGCGTGAACCCTTCGAGTCACACATTTCTTGTCTTGTCGTGTCCTGTCCTGTCTTGCCGGTCTTGTCATGTCTTGTCACGACCCGTTTAGGTTAGTCCTGTAGTCAGTAGCACACGCTACGACTACTACTTGCTACGCTTTACTTTCCTGCTGCGTTCACTCTGTTATAACCCCAGCATGCTAATCAACTAGTAAACTGATGATTAATAGTTCGGTACACTTGCAGTAGAGTCTGACTTCTTTTGTAGACTTTACCTGACATACAGTTCTTTTCTTTTGGGTGCTGTACGTCAGGTGTGGAGCCAGAGTACGTCGACGAGGCAGAGCTACCCAAGGACGTAGAGTCGGAGGACGTCGATCCTGAGTACATGCCCGAGGAGGACCAGAGTTAGAGATCTTCGTGTTGCCGATTCAAAGGTTCCACTGTTGTTTTTTTGGGTGCATAGCACCGTTTACTTTCTGTCTAGGTTGGGTGCTTGCACCAGTAGTTTACTTTTCTGTCGTTGTAGCTGACTCAGGCTTTTGTTAGACTCTCAGTACTCTGGATTGATATATTTGGAATAAAATGAATGTTTTCTATTTCAGTACTTTTATTGTTCTGTACTAACATGCAGGGGCCTGTTCCTTCGTCTTGGAGTACCACACAGACGCTTATTGGGTCTGGGCTTCTCAGTCCCAGCCTAAGCGGGCCTTAGTCACGCTTCGCCTCCATTGTTTTGGGAAGCGGGGCGTGACAGGTTTTAGTGGTGGCCCATGCAGGTCCCATTCTTTCTGCAAGTACGGAACAATAGGAGTATTTACATTCATTTTATGGTTATCCAGTAATTGTACGAGTCTAATCCCTGTATTTCTTGACAATAGGATGGCAGGACGACGCGTCAACCGATCCGGGAACTCAGGCGATGGAGTTCCAGAAGACCAGGGCGGAGAGTTTCGCCAGTTTCTGGGCGTGATGAAAGAGATGCTGGACGTACATCACCAGTTGGTTCAGCAGTCCCACCGTGCTGCCCATGCTCCTCCAGTTGCACCACCACCTCCTCCGTCTGCCCCTCGAGCTGCTCCCAGAGTGAAGCAGTTCAATGAGCTTCAGCCGAAGACATTTTCTGGGAAGGAAGGACCGTTTACTACTGATGAGTGGATTCTGAGTACTGAGGAGAAGTTGATTACTGCGAAGATTCCTGATAATACCCAAGTTGAGATAGCGAAGATGCAGCTAACCGAGAATGCTAGGAACTGGTGGCGCATTGAGGAGAGGCGCCTACAGAAGCCAGTGGAGTGAAGGACTTTCCGATCGATGTTCAAGGAGAAGTATTTCACCAAGGCTGCTAGAAGGGAGATGTTGAGCAGATTTGTAGCCCTGAAGCAAGGGGATATGACCGTCGAGGAGTACGAGGCAGAGTTCGAGATGCTGAGTCGGTTTGCCCCATATATGGTGAGGAAGGAGGAGAAACGAGCTGATCATTTTCGTCAGGGATTGCGTCTGAAGATTCAGGCTTCTATGTCTTCGGCAGATTTCATGACCATGGGAGCGGTGCTGAATGCCACGAGGAACCATGAGACCATATCGTGTCTACCTGACCCTCCAGCTGATAGAGGGAAGCGTCCCATGGAGCAATACCGGCCACCTGCTAGGCGGCGATGAGGCCAGTCCAGACAGTGCCTTTCAAGAGGCCAGGAGCACCTATGCAGAGTCAGAATAAGGGACCATGCCACTTCTGTAGCAAGCCAGGACATGTTCAGACCAATTGTAGGAAGAAGCTGGGATTGTGCTTGGTTTGTGGAGATGCCTCACACGCTGCTAAGGATTGTCCGAGAGCGCGTCATGCCATGGTCGGAGCATCAGCCCCGCTACAGAGTAGAGCACCTGCCCCGGTTCAGCGAGGAGCTGCTGTATGTGGACCACCCTTGGTGCCACCGAGGCAGATGTTTCAGCAGGCAGTGCAACCCCAGAGGCCGGCTTACACCATGATCGCTGTTGAGACTGAGGAGATCAATGGAGTTATTGCAGGTATACTTCGAATCTAGACTTTCATTTCATAGTGTAGATCTTAATGTTAGTTGTGTTTGTTTGCCTTATTTGTTAGAGTAGCTTGGTTTGACCGTAGTTCTTTCGTATCCTAGGCACCATTCTAGTGTCCTCTCACCCTGCCTTGGTTTTGTTCGACTCCGTGTGCATCCATATGCATCTTATCCCAGAGATTTGTAACAAGGCACTCCATTCCCACCCATACACTTCCTAAGTGTTGGGACATCACCACAGGGAACGGAGTGGTGACTGTGAATTTGGGTTATCGATCGATCCCCTTGGTGGTCAGTGGGCACGAACTATTTGCAGATTTCATCGTCCACAATCTATCGCATTTCAATGTCGTCCTTGGCATCGATTGGCTGGGAGACTTCCACGCGTCGATCGAATGCCACAGCAAGAGGGTGGTATTCCGGATTCCAAGCCATCTGGAGTTCAAGTTCCGTAGCAGAGACGAGTCGCTTGGGCCCATCAGATTTTGGGCCAAGCCAGAGGTGCCGATTGTCACAGCTATGCAGATGGAGATCGACCGACCAGCAGTCGTCAGAGACTTCGACGACTTTTTCCCGGAGGATATCTCAGGTCTACCACCTGACCGAGCTCTAGAATTTGGTATTGATCTTATGCCGGGAGCGCAGCTGATATCAAAGGCGCCGTATCGAATGGATCCTACTGAGCTTGAGGAGCTGCGGAAGCAGTTAGACGAGTTGCTGCAGAAGGGTTTCATCCACCCTAGTGTGTCACCGTGGGGTGCACCAGTTTTGCTCGTGAAGAAGAAGGATGGGTCCCGCAGGATGTGCGTGGACTATCGAGGGCTGAATGCTGTCACAGTGAAGAATAAGTATCCACTGCCGTGCATCGATGATATCTTTGATCAACTGGGAGGTTCGAGAGTTTTCTCGAAGTTGTACTTGAGGAGCGGATATCATCAGCTGAAGGTGAAGAAGGATGATATTTCGAAGACAGCCTTTCGGACGAAGTACGGACATTATGAGTTTGTGGTTATGCCTTTCGGCGTGACCAATGCTCCAGCTGTGTTCATGAATTTGATGAATTTGATATTCTACGACTTCCTGGATAAGTTTTTCGTTATCTTTATAGATGGCATTCTTATTTACTCGAAGTCTGAGGAGGAGCACAGATGTCATCTGAGGACAGTGCTGGAGACGCTGAGGCGACATAAGCTATATGCCAAATATAGTAAGTGCGAGTTCTGGCTGTACAGAGTCGTGTTCCTGGGACACATGGTGTCCGGTGATGGCATATCTGTAGATCCGGAGAAGGTCAGAGCAGTCAGAGATTGGCCGACTCCGCAGTCAGTGTCTGATATCAGGAGCTTTCTTGGCTTACCATGCTATTATCGGCGGTTCATCAAGGATTTCTCAAAGATTGCAGAGCCGATGACGAAGCTGACGAGGAAGGATGTGGAGTTCCTTTAGACAGATGCTTGTGAGGAGGCCTTCAGTATCTTGAAGGTGAGATTGACCACAGCACCGATTTTGGCAGTACCAGATCGGAGCGGAGGCTTCGAGGTATATTGTGATGCATCAGGGAAGGGCTTTGGATGCGTATTGCATCAGCATGGCCATGTGGTCTCGTACGCTTCTCGTCAGTTGAGGACTCATGAGAAGAATTAACCGACGCACGATCTGGAGTTGGCAGCGGTGATATTTGCACTGAAGATCTGGAGGCACTTCTTGCTGAGTGAGAGCGTGAAGATTTTCACCGATCACAAAAGCTTGAAGTACATCTTTACACAGAAGGAGCTCAACATGCGTCAGAGACGATGGTTAGAGCTCATGGCTGACTATGAGATAGACTTGCAGTATCACCCAGGGAAGGTGAACGTAGTGCCCGATGCTTTGAGTAGACTTCCTACTGCGATGATGCATACTGTCGACTGGAGGATACATCAGGAGCTGAGAGAGATGGATTTAGAAGTCATCCTACCTGGTGTGGTTCATTCGTTCATGAATTTGCAGATTCAGTCTACGATCGTGGATCTGATCAAGGCAGCACAGGCAGGAGATCCGAAGCTACAGAGGATCAGGAGGCAGGTTGAAGCTGGAATACGGACGGAGTTCGTGATTTATGAGGTGGTTCGATGCGGTACGGCAGCAGACTCTGCGTACCTGAAGGTGATGTTCGGGAGGAGATTTTGAGCGAGGCTCATAGCTCGCCATATTCTATACATCCTGGAGGGACCAAGATGTATAAGGACCTCTGTCTGAATTACTGGTGGATTGGCATGAAGAGGAGTGTGGCACAGAGCGTTGCCAAGTGTTTGATATGCAAACAGGTGAAGGCTGAGCACCATCGTACGGCTGGATTGCTACAACCGCTTCCTATTCCGGAGTGGAAGTGGCAACATATTACGATGGATTTCGTGACTGGTTTGCCTCGGACCCCGAAGCAGAACGACGCAGTCTGGGTAATCGTTGATCGGTTAACTAAGTCTGTGCATTTCATCCCCTTCCGAGTGGGCCAGTCTACGGAAGTCTTGGCGAGGAAATATCTAGAGGTAAAATCCTTTTTTACTTCTCTTTTAAATTTTCCTTTTGAGTTAGTTGTGATGTAGACCGTGTATGTGCATGAGATTGTATGCTTACACGGAGTCCCCGTGAGCATCGTGTCTAACAGAGACTCGAGGTTCACATCTCAGTTCTGGAGAAGTTTGCAGGAGAATTTGGGTACGAGTCTGAGTTTCAGCACGACGTACCACCCGCAGACCGATGGCCAGTCCGAGAGGACTATTCAGATTCTAGAGGATATGCTGCGAGCTTGTACGCTCGATTTGAAGGGATCTAGGGAGGACCATCTTCACTTGGTGGAGTTTTCGTATAACAGCAGCTACCAGACGAGCATTGGCATGGCGCCATTTGCTGCCTTATATGGAAGGAAATATCGATCGCCACTGAGCTGGGATGACATTGGAGATCGGGAGCTGTTGCATCCAGAGATGATAGTGGAAGCTGTGGATGTTGTGAGAGACATAAGGGAGAAGCTCAGAGTTGCGCAGGATCGATTCAAGCATTGGGCTGATGCTAAGAGGAGACCTTTGGAGTTCCAGCCTGGAGATCATGTCTTCCTGAAGATTTCTCCGAACCGCGGAGTCATTCGTTTCGGGAAGAAGGGAAAGCTGAGTCCGAGGTATATTGGACCTTTCGATGTGCTGGAGCGTGTGGGAGTGGTGGCCTACCGCCTTGTCCTGCCACCATCTTTGGAGGGTGTTCACGACGTATTCCACGTATCTCAGTTGCGTCGGTACGTCAGTGATCCGTCGCACCCTGTTGATTTCTCAGAGATTACGGTCCGCCCGGACCTGACGTATGACCAGCAGCCTGTGCAGATTTTGGACCGTCGACAGAAGCAATTGAGGAATAAGGTAGTCGACCTGGTGAGAGTGATGTGGCGTCACGGATCACCTGGGGAGTCCACTTGGGAGCGCGAGGAGGAGATGAGGGAGCGTTTTCCAGTTTTATTTGCTGATTAGTGTTGTTGATTCCGAGGACGGAATCTTTATTTTAGTGCGGTAGAATGTAACGGTCGCTTTTCGACCTTATGGATTTTCTGCGTGCAAGTGCTTTATCGTGCACGTATTTTATTTGGCTATTTCTAGAATCTGACGTATGCGATGTGATAGCCGTTGTGATCGTTTGGGAGTGTAGAATTTAATAGTAATTTTTGGGAACATCATTTCACGGCTCGTTTTCTCGCAAAATGGCTTGGAATGATATGGGCGTTTTAGTCATTTGTCTCAAAACACCGTTTCTAATTTTACGTAAATTTTTGGTAGGCGTAGCGCACGATCAGGCTCCATAGATCTGTGTGCCACGTCTCCATGATCGCCCCGGTATTTTCTGATTATTTTTCTGACGCCCGAGGCGAAAGATATCACCCGGATTAATCTCGACCGTTGATTTGCCCCACTCAAATTCAAATTTCGAAATTGTGATCAAATCTTAGCAAATCCCTAAGTATCTTCATACGTATCAAGGGATTGATTTCAGCCGCTATCTGCACCTTCTCTTTGCCCTAAGTACACCCTCCCAATCTCTCACTCTCTCTCCCCAAATGTTATAAACCTTTTTCTATATATCAAATTTAATATTATTAAAACCCTAAATCACCTAAACCTCATTCACGTGAGTTATAACCTAGGGCTAAAAATATTTCCAGCCGCCACCCAAACACCAAAAGCCCGAGCTCTTCTCCTCTTCCTCCCTCCCGTGCACTCAACCCCCGCCGGCGGCTCCCTAACCCGACGTCCAACCGCCACGCTCGACTCTCGATCACCGCACAGCCCCACACGACGCTACAGACCGCCGGAGAAGCTGCCCCCGTCACCGGTGTGTTTCGATGCAGTGACAAACGGAAACCACAGCCCGCCGTGCTGCCGCTGCATGTTCCCGACGCCGCCCCGCCTCGCCTGCGTCGCTGCACCCCCCGACCGCGCCGCTCGACAGCCGTGCTACCTTTCCCGACACCGAAGGAGCACCCAGGCCGTCTGAGTAGCCTTCGGCAGCCTCTGTCCGCGAGCAGCAAGCAGTGACAGTTGCTGCTGCCCTCTTTTCTCGTCGCTGCGTGTGTTCCCACCGTTTCCCGGTCGCCGCCTCGCCACACGGCCACCGCCAGCGCCCCCTAAGTCACCGCAAACCTCCCCGAGGCTGTTCACCTCGACTGCAGCCCCTCCCCGCAGGTTGTTTCCTCGTGCAAACCACAACAATGACACCGAGAGCCGTTGTTCGTGCTCCCGGCACCACCCCGATGCTCCGATGACGTTGTGAGGCCGTGCGTTGCTCGTGCTCGCTGTTTTTGCCGTATGACTGATCGTGCTCGCTGCCCGCACTTCGTTCGCTACCCGGACGATTCTCACTACGCTACCCGTAGCCGAGATGCCTCAAGAAGACGTTCCGTAGCCGTGCCGTTCAGATCGGTCGCCGTTCAGACTCTACTTCCCATTCGTGCCAAACACCGGAGAGGTTGGTCCCCCGAACTCATAAGCAAACCCACACCGTAACAAAACTGAACCCTAACTAAAAATCGGACCACTATAACTAAATTTACTTTTCCGCACCAGTAAAACGATATCACTGTAGAAATCGACCGTCGGACAATTTTTCTGTGCATATAGGGTAGTGGTCGATTTAGGCTGAACGAAACACCAAAATGTGAAGTTGACGAATAGGATAGCCCCAATAACCTAGAAACAAACCCTAATAGGACGTGATGAAAATCGCGACCTGACACCGTCGTCGTGACACTGTTTCAGACGGACTACCGCGGACGAGACGCCTGGACGAGACGCCCGGATGGACGACACACTCGCCACCACAGGCAAGTGTACTCACTTGCGCTTTTGGCCATGCCTTGGTCTTAAACTGCTAGAACTTTTAGACTGTGAACAAATAGAACCAGACGTGAAATGATAGTGTCCGGGACGCCCTGACGACTTAGACTTGACGACGAAGTCTAAGCGTAACAACAACAACTTTTTGGCACCGTAGGGTTATCTTGTGTGTGCGTGCGTGTGGACCCCCTAGACGAACTATCCCTGTCGTGTCACGTCGTGTCTTGTTTTGTACAGCCTGCGGGCAATAGGGAACTCTCCGAGTGATCCCTTGTACTGATACATAGCCTGCGGCCAATAGGGCACTCTCCGAGTGATCCCTTGTACTGATACACAGCCTGCGGGTAATAGGGCACTCTCTGAGTGATCCCTTGTACGGATACATAGCCTACGGGCAATAGGGAACTCTCTGAGTGATCCCTTATACAGATACACAGCCTGCGGGCAATAAGGCACTCTTTGAGTGATCCCTTGTACGGATACACAGCCTGTGGGCAATAGGGCACTCTCCGAGTGATCCCTTGTACGGACTTGTCTTGTCTTGAGCACTTGGGTTCGGGTAGGGTTGAGCGTGCGCACGGGAAGAGGGTCTGATTGATCACTCCATGTTTTACACCTTTTTCCTGCATGTTTGCATGCCATTTTGATCGCTCGTATCGCGTTTTTCACGATTATTCGACAATATTGCGACGTTTTTCACGATTTCTTGTTTTTGTAGAATTTCAGGAGATTTGGAGAGATTTTGAGTGATTCTGAGATGCGCCCACTCCGGAGTGTCACCCGTGACTCTTTTGAGGGGAATTCTGCGATTGGAGAGGAGTGGAAGAAGAAAGAACGTCGTAGGAGCGACGAGGAAGCAAAAATACGAAGATTGGGCATTTTCAGCATGCCACTCGGCCGAGTGAAGGAGTCACTCGGCCGACCATCGACAGCCCGTTCGGCCGGCCAGATCGGACACGCATCAGATTGAATATCAGCGTGCACTCGGCCGAGCATCGCCAGTCCACTCGGCCGAGCACGGAGACGCCACTCGCCCGAGTGGCATCACGACGACGACAAGCAAAAATCCCAGACTTACTATAATCTGTCAGTCAACTCCCGAGTTCCGACTCGGCCGAACGAAGAAATCACATCGGCCGAGTGGAGAAAGTCACTCGGCCGAGTGACTCCCGAGGAGACGACCCCCAAAAGTCCGAAGTTACTGGAATTCGTCAGGGTCTCTCACTCGACCGAATGACATTTGTCACTCGGCCGAGTGAGCCGTGCTGCCTGTAGTGTAAATTGCGATTTTTAAGCTGCGCAGGGGCAATTTTTTCACAGTTTTTTGGGCGATTTTGGGGGCTATTTAACCCCAGTTTTTAACCTAGTTTAGGGGGCCTTTTCAGAACTTTTTGCAGCCTTTTTTAGATTACTTTTGAGGAGATTAGATTTAGTTCTTTTGGAGAGAGATAAAAGTGTTATTTTGTTGGATGCTATTGAATCTTCATTGGTTTGTCTCTCTCTCTCTCTCTATCAAAAACCTCATTTTTATTGATATATTTTCTATTGCAATGATTTCTATTGATATTTCTATTGAATTCCCAATGAATTGCATTATGAATTATGAGTAGTTTTATCGTCTTAGGGCGTAGGGATGAACCCTACGAACCTTATTTCTAATTTGTGATGAATTGGTGAAATTCTTGCTAGAATTGATTAGAGTTAGTTTGGAATCGATTTAATACGAATAGCTAGGGATTCATACCGATTGGGATTTGCAAGAGATTGGATCCCAATTCGATAGGAAGCCCTAGAAATTTGAATTGGGTTGCAATTGGGTTTCTCTGGAATCATTTTGCAAGAGATTGGACCGAAACTAGGGTTTTCGATTGCAATTCTATACCAATACCCGTTTGCAAGAGATTGGACGGGTAGGAACTATCCCAACCATGGTCGTAGGTCGAGTTTGCACGAGAGTGGGCTCGAGATACGATTGAACGATGATGTTGTTCTTCGTGCTAGCTTGCCTAGGTTAGGGTTTGCAAGAGATTAGACCCTACCCTAGGTTTGCTATAGACCGGCAATAGCGCGAGAGCGTGAGCTTGGTTCTACATTTAGTTGCAACTAGTTCACCTGAATTTCAAGTCTAGCAATTATGAAACCCACGAATCATAATGACGAGATACGGTTTGTAGCGGGGATTCCCTACCCCTAGGCGTCTTTATTAATTTGATATTTCCTTTATACAATTGAACGACTGTGACCGCTTTATTGCGAATATTTCTCGACTGTTCTTATAGCCAGGTGGATCGAAGAAGCCACCGTCATTTGCCCTCCTCGTGTTCGATACCCGCTCGCCGCTACACCGTGCGCTTACAGTAAGACTACAATCGCTCCCCGGGTGTGTGTCTGGGGCCGACCATGTCTTTGACTAGGTTGTGCTCTTGGGTTGCGTTTCTCGGGGACGATCAAGTTTTTGGCGCCGCTGCCGGGGAGGCGATAGTGTTTGATTCTACCTACCTAGCTATTTTTCTTTTTGTTTTACTATTACTATTTTTATTTTACCCTTCCTTTGTGCTAACTATTTCTTTGAAACTCTATTTTTCCTTGCATGTACACGCGATCTTGTGCGGACCCCGAAGAAATACTATACGATCCGGAGATCGAACGTACATTGAGGAGGATCAGAGCGGAGAGGAGGCTCGATACAGAAGGGAATTTTATGACCTGTCCTGAGACACCGGAGGAGCTAGCCGCACGAATGGTGAGGATCATTTCCATTAGAGATAGGCTTCGTCCTAAGACTTCCTCCACGACCTCGTCCATATCTAAGCCGGAGTTGGCAGCGGACAAAAATTTTGAGCTGAAGACTGGATTGGTAGTGTTGATGCAACAAGAACCGTTTCATGGGAATGCACATGAGAATCCGCATTACCACATCCAACTTTTCTTGTCCAAGTGCGCCACTTTCCAAATGCCGGGCGTCTCCGTTGATGCTATCAGATTGCGCCTCTTCCCCTTCACACTCAAGGACAAAGCCTTATATTGGTTGAGGACACAGGCTGAAGGGATCTTCACCACTTGGGATGAATTGGCGAGTGCCTTCGTCGACAAATTTTGCCCGCCCTCCATGACGGTGAAGATAAGAAGTGCTCTCATGTCCTTGAAGCAAGGACCACAGGAGACCCTCTATGAGGCATGAGAGCGCTTCAAGGACTTGCAACATCAATGCCCTCATCACAACATAGAGGATTGGGAGCTTGTCCACAGTTTCTACAATGGACTCCAACCGGGCACAAAACAGATTATTGATGCTACCGCCAACGGAGCCATTTTATCAAAGACCCCCGATGAAGCTACGGCCTTGCTAGAGGAGATGGCCTCCAACAACCAACAGTGGGGCGACGAGCGAGGACATTCTTCGTCCTCCTTGAAGCCCACGAGTATTTATGAGGCCAAGGCCGTGGCGGAGCTTGCTAGCAAATTTGATTCTCTCCACAAGGTAGTGGAGAGATCGGAGAAATACATTACCGAGCCGCATGGAGCTCCTTATACATCCACACCGACAAACCATATGAGTGATTGGCAAAACCAAGCCCAAGCCATGTATGTAGGAGGAGAGCATGGGAAAGGAGCTTTGGAGAAAATTCAGTATGTTGCGGGGAATTCCGGATATTGGGCCAACCTGGCCGCTAGAAACCATCCTGGTTTTTCATATGCTAATAATGATGGTGCCTTAAACACCCTGCCACAACAACCTCCTCAAGCTTGGGCTCCACCACCATAACCGAATTATCAACCAAGGGGGCCACCGCAACAAAACTTCCCACCTAGGCAACAAGTGGGACCTTATAGGCCACCCGGGTATAATCAAGGTTGGAGAAATTCCAACCCTCCGCAAGCTCAACCACGTTCGGATTTTGAAGCTAAGGTGGAGGAGTTTATGGTGGAGCAGAGAAAGATTAACGCCACTCTGAAGGCGGGACAAGATTCACTTACCACCGTCGTCGCTCAAATTGGGGAGCAACTTGTGTTGCTCAATAGAAACAACCAACAATTGCCGGCTCAACCCGAGCCAAATCCACGGGGGCAACACCGGCCATATCAATGCGGTGGTTGAGGTTACGACAAGAGGCGGGAAGGATACCACTCCCGGCATGACTCAAGCCAAGGAACCCGTAGTGGAAATTCTAGAAGAGAGCGAGCCGGCGATTGAGGTGGAAAAAGTGAAAGAGCCGCAAGAAGGAGCAAAATCTAGAGTGGAGGAACCTATTGATGAGCGCCGATTCATGCCACCGGTACCTTTCCCTCAACGGCTAGCTAGAGCCAAGATCGAGAAGAGGCTAGCCAAGTTCCTCGAATACTTGAGAGGGGTGAGCCTCAATATCCCTTTCCTTGATGCCATAGTGGAAATCCCATCCTACGTGAAATTCTTAAAGGACTTGATTACGGGAAGAAAAAGGAAAGAGAAGATCATGCTCGCGGAACAAGGAACTTGGTTCACTAGAAAAGAAAATGAGCCCGCCAAATTTAAAGATCCCGGGAGTTTCCGAATTCCTTGCACACTCGGAGGCGTCCCCTAACAAAAAGCATTGGTGAGCCTCATGCCTCTCACCATGTTCCAGAAGTTGAATACCGGCATGGATTTAAAGCCAACCGACATGAGGATTCAACTCGCGGACGGTCGGATTACAAGGCTGGTTGGGATAGCGGAGAACATCCCACTCCAAGTTCCGGGAGGCATATGGTTGCCTTGTGATTTTGTGATCATGGACATCAAGGAGGAGGGTGACACATCGCTCATACTTGGACGCCCATTCCTTGCCACCGCCGGTGTAATCGTCGATGTACGGGAAGGGACTCTTACCTTGAATGTCGGCAACATTGAAGTAGAGCTCAACATACCAAAGGCTATGAAGCACATGCCATATCATGAGGAGCTAGATTATGTGGACCTCCTTGATGAGGTTATAGAAGAGGCTATCCCCTACTCCATCGGTGCACTCCACGATGACGGCTTCGAAGAAGGCCAAGATTTGGGCGAAGAAGGCCAAGATGGAGGACTCTCCCAATGGCTCCATGGTGAATGATGATGGTGACGCTGATGTCGCGAGAATACGAGAGCTTTGCAAGATCTCGACGTCGAAGAACCCGAAGAAAGCTCCACCGATTTAAATATCGGTGTCACCGGCGAAGCCAAGGGCCGGAACAATCTCAAGCTTGGGGGAGCCATCCCCCAACATTTCCCATGATGAAGGGGCGCTGAGGAAGGCCACGCATCACCACGATCCAAACCCGAGCGGTCTTCCCGGCAAATTTGACGGGTGCATCTCATATACACCCAACATCCCGCGCTAAATTGAAAATCCAAAGGGGTCGAGCTCAAGACCTTAAACGAGCGCTTGTTGGGAGGCAACCCGACGGTTTTTGCATTATTTTTATTTTGATTTTCATTTTTGGTTTAGACTTTTGTTAGTTTTTAGAGTCTTTTTGCCCATAAAAATCGTGACAACGGGTCCTATTTTTCATGACAGGAGAAGGAAAGAAGGAGATCAATCATAAGAGGAAGATAGAGGCAAGGAAGAGCACTCCAGGAACGCGTTCAGGCCTTTGGAGGAGGAAGAAACCAACTAGAGGAAGAAAAACAGAGAGTAGAGCGAAAACGAAGCCCCGAAGCAGAAAAGAGCACGTCACTCGGCCGAGTATCAAATGCGACTAGGCCGAGCAAAGGACCCCATTCGGCCGAGTGGGGCACCAACCAGGGAAGTCTGCGGAACCAACTCTCTGTCTTTTTTGAGCATTTCAGCATTAAGTGCCACTCGACCGAGTACGTAAAGTCACTCGACCGAGTAAAACAGATACCCTCCTAGCCTAAAAATTGCTGAGTGGCAGAGCCACTCGGCCGAAGGAGTTTTCTCCCTTCGGCCGAGTGAACAAAAGCCACTCGGCCGAGTCGTAGTAGGAACGAGATTTTCAAAATTTCTTTTGTTTACGCACTTGGCCGAGTGACATTTACACTCGGCCGAGTCGTAACAATCTCTATTTAAGTTAAGAGACGGGCGCGATTTTCGAAAACCCAAATTTTCACCATTTTCGCCCGAGCTCTCCGTTGTTTCGTCTCCCCTCAGTCGCTGCTTCGCATCCCCACTCCCGAATCGCTTCCCTCTGACCGACGACTGCCTGATCTCACCCCACCGCCGGTAGCCCGCCGCTCCACCTCGCCGGCACCGCCCGCCCCAGCCTCCATTGTCTCGTTTAGCCTCGGTTTGCCCCAAAAATCCTATTTTTTCCTTGTTTCTCTTGATCCATAGACCCGTTGAGCCCAAAAATCAAATTAATTCTTTTATCTATCTATTATACCCCATCTCCCCCATGTATTTCGAATATTATTCACTGATATCGTTGTTTGATTTGCAGGCTATCTTGGGTGAGCTTTGGGGAGTTTCTGGACGCACTTTTAGCTTCGCGGCAGAGGCGTCTCTTCGCACGCATCGCCTATTGCTCTCGCTACATGTTCAGGTACACTCGTTCCATTTTTTAGCACGCCGCATATTTTTCTAGTTGGGTGAGCACTCGCGGCACACTTGCCGCCCCGCACGAGGCCGCACACGAGGGGATCCGCCCCCAAGCGGAGGCAGACCGATGACCACGGTCCCTCTCACGCTAGGGAGGACTCCCCTCCACCTAGCCCGCCACCGCCACCACCACCCACACAGCCTATTCCAGCCGATCCTGTCCCTCCACCCGCTCCCGTTGTTGGGCCGCTGGGGATCACGTTCCGAAACGACGCACACAGCGCCCGTTTCGAGCGTATCTGCCATCGCTCGATAGTACCCACTAGGTTCGCACACTTAGCAGACTTTGACCGCCTAGGGGTACTAGATGGGCTACTCATGTTGTACACAATGTGGGATGGTATGATTTCCTTGCCGTGTCGGCGGATACTTACATCCGTCCGACACTTGAGGTCCTGAGCTTAATTGACCGGACCCCTGGGGGATGAACCTTTCGCCTGATGGATCGAGAGTACGAGATCACTCTCGACATGCTTCGTGCATTCTTCCAGTGGCCTCCTGTCCCTGTCCCTGACCGTGCCTATGCGCCCACGCACATCCCACCGCCGTCGTTCGACGCCTCCGCCTTTTGGACACGGATCACGGGTTCTCCACATGGATTTGACCCTAGTAGGGCCAAGGCCTCAGCTATTGTCCACCCCTGCCTCCGTATAGCACAACGCCTTATGGCGACCACCTTCCTTGTGAGGTACGAGCCTGTGACGATGTCTACGCCTGAGCTCTATATGCTCTACGCGATGACTCGCCCCAGAGTTCTAGATAGGGGTAGCGACGTCCTGGTCCCCGCCGTTGAGATTGATATTGCAAGCTGTTTTTTAGACCGCATCATCATTTCGGTGGGCGCTCGCTTACCGATCTGTTGCGATAGCCTGATCACCCTGCTAGCCCTGATGACCGGCGAGGACCTTCCGACCGACCTTCGACGAGCCCCGGGCCCCACTGCACTCTCGATAGATGTTATGGCTCGGATGAAGATGCTTCGTCCCCACGGCCAGTGCCACTGGGTATGGTTGTACGGTCCCTTTAGTGCCGATTACATGATCCTCCCGAGCCTCGCTCGGACACATATAGGACCGGCACATGTGTACTGGCTTCCGACGATGGATCTCATGATCCCTACCGCCTACGTGCTAGAGGCCGAGGGAGCTGAGCATGCACCACCTGCACCCGTCGACCCGGTGATCCCTCAGCCTGAGCCTGCACTTTCCGCACCTCCCGACACTTCTGTCCCCACTTCTGCCAGTGTCGGGGGTACCCTTGCTGAGTCGTCCACCACGTCCACCACGTCTACCACCACCCCCACCACTGCTGTGCCTATCTCGGTTGAGCCTATTTCCTCACTTCTTCACGAGCGTCCACCCACCATACTAGAGAGCGGCGAGCCTTCCTTCCCTGCTGCTGTGCGGACCCTATCCAGCTTGCTGTCCGCTGGGTGTCACCTTTTGGTCCTTACACTTCCTCCCCAGTGGCCGACCCTTCTGTCTCCGCCGTAGCTGTCCTATCCGAGAGCGTCGTGACGTCTGTCCACACACCTGTGTCACCGACCTCTCTTGCTGCCTCGTCGCCGATTTTGTCTTCCACCACTGCTGCTGCTGCCACCTCGTCCCAGCCTGCGTCCCAGCTTCACACTGAGGTTGGGCATCCACTAGTGAGCACAGCCCCCTTCCCACACTTTCCTGTTGGCCCCATACTCTACACCACCCGTGTGCGGCAGCCCCGTCCTTCACAACCTAGACCTGTGCGTCGCCCTGCTCCACCCTCCCCCGACTCTACACTTCAGAGCATTCGTGCTCTAGAGGGGGCAGTGAGTGGACTCAGAGGCGTTTTTAGGGCCCTCTCCTCCATAGTCACCGCCATGCAGACTCGCCTTGAGCTACTTCCCAGTATTCAGGCTTGCCTGAATCAGATACTGGCGAGACTGCCTCCACCTCCACAGCCACCCAGCCAGCAGCCACGCCCTGCACCCCCACCACCACCCCCACCACCACCTCCGCCACAGGACGGAGATGGTGCAGCACCACCAGCTTAGGCACACCCTTGATGCCATTGATATTTTTTGTCGTTATGCTGCCCATTTTCTGCTGGTCATGGAGTATTTTGCCCCCCCTCCTCCCCTCACTATTTTGGTCCTTGTTCAGATCACATCATTTTCTATCTTTTTTGGGAGAGAGGGAGAGTATTTTTGGTGACACATATCTGCATCACTCTAATCTTTGCATGCATCCCATCCGCATCATATTTTTTGTTTATTTTTCTTTTTTTATCATGCATGCATCCTCACCCACCCCGCCCATTTCACGTCTCTCGGTGTGCCACACTTTGCACATTGAGGACACTGTGCACTTTAGCTTGGGGGAGTGAGTTCTCACACTTTTTGCTTTTATCGCTTTTATTTTTAGTTTTTCACGTCTTTTTTCCGCTTTTGCACCCATTTTTCATCACTTTTTCATTTTTTTTTGCCATGCATCACGTTTTTCTTATTTTCCTTGTATGCTGCATTGTAAATATTTCTATTTTCTTTTATCTTTATTTCTTTCATCTTTTGCTAGAGATGATTTTTCTGTGATGATGATGACGTTGTGTTAGCTTTCCTCTATATGCATGCTAATTTTGTCATGTCATAGCTTTTGTTTCTGATATCATATGCTCTGCTCTGCTTTGCATTTAGAAATAGTAACCCACTTCTTTTTCCGTATGAAAATGGATGAAATTCTATTATTAGCTGATGTCTGATGATTCATATATATGCTATCGTAGAAAACACACCAAGATTCATGCATTGATTGCTTATATCTGGAGTACTGCTTTATTTTCTCATATCACTTCTTATTGCATGATTTGTACGCTTCATTTCAGGTTGATTGAATGTTTGCTAGCATTGATATATCTGGACTAGTTTGCTTTTTGAGATTAAACTGAGTAGATTAAATTACCCTGCTGAAGTTGCCATGCACGTCCTATAGAGTGAACCGAGAGATACATTTATTTCTTTCTCCACATATCTTGAACATTATTTCTCTATTTTAAATTCATTGGTGAATCTCCCCTTAGCAATTCAATTATTGGCATTTCCCCCGTTATTATATCCCATGCTCCAAATTCCCCAAAACCAAAAAGAAAAAAATACTTGTATATCCTTCTCTTTTGATTCAGGATCATTTGTGTATATATGTTGTTCTAAAAAAAGATTTGAGAAAAAGAAAAGAAAAGAGAAAAGAAATTCGAAAACGATCCCATCTCATACCCTTTCTCTATTTCTTCCCTCTTTTGCTTTTATTTTTATTTTTCTTTTACTTTTGGAGCTTCAAAAGAAATGGGGACTGTAAATATTGTTTTGTTTATGCCACCACGCTTATGGATAAGCTTGGGGGAGAGAATCCAATGAAGTGTGAGAGAGTGACTACTTGACAGTGCATGACAACCTAGGCTAAGTAATATTCTATACTCGGTAAGATTGCTAAAAGTTTCACGAAATCCAAAAATCTACGCTTAGCATCCATTTCATGAAAACCACGCTTTTCTATTCTTACTACTCTATTGTGTGATATCTCTTACACTCCTTATAGAAAGCATTCAATTGAAAAGTGTGTGATCCACGATTTTGTATACCGCTTTAGATGCTTCAGACGATGTTAATTCTAGAACTATTCCATTTTTCATGCTATATTGATATTCTTGGGTTTTCTATTTCAAATGCACCATTATACTATGATATCGAGATAAAAGTCTTTGACATGTGTTTTGTATTCGATGCGTACTATATGAGTAAGCAAAACCCACGTCCTGAGAAAAATGATCTAGCAACTTCCTTCTTCGTTTTTATGTCGTTTTTCATTTTTCATTTTCTTTTTTTCCATCGCTTCCATTATCTTTATCCACAGGGTTCACTTTTTACTCATCTTCCTCGAGGACGAGTAAGAGGTAAGCTTGGGGGATTTTGATCACTCCATATTTTACACCTTTTTTCTGCATGTTTGCATGCCATTTTGATCGCTCGTATCGCGTTTTTCACGATTATTCGACAATATTGTGATGCTTTTCACGATTTCTTGTTTTTGTCGAATTTCAGGAGATTTGGAGTGATTTGGAGTGATTCTGAGATGCGCCTACTCCGGAGTGTCACCCGTGACTCTTTTGAGGGGAATTCTGTGATTGGAGAGGAGTGGAAGAAGAAAGAACGTCGTAGGAGCGACGATGAAGCAAAAATACGAAGATTGGGCATTTTCAGCATGCCACTCGGCCGAGTGAAGGAGTCACTCGGCCGACCATCGACAGCCCGCTCGGTCGGCCAGATCAGACACGCAGCAGATTGAATATCAGCGTGCACTCGGCCGAGCATCGCCAGCCCACTCGGCCGAGCACGGAGACACCACTCGCCCGAGTGGCATCACGACGAAGGCAAGCAAAAATCCCAGACTTACTGTAATCCGTCAGTCAGCTCCCGAGTTCCGACTCGACCGAACGAAGAAATCACATCAGCCGAGTGGAGAAAGTCACTCGGCCGAGTGACTCCCGAGGAGACGACCCCCAAAAGTCCGAAGTTACTGGAATCCGTCAGGGTCTCTCACTCGGCCGAATGACATTTGTCACTCGGCCGAGTGAGCCACGCTGCCTGTAGCGTAAATTGCGATTTTCAAGCTGCGCAGGGGCAAATTTGTCACAGTTTTTAGGCGATTTTGGGGGGTATTTAACCCCAGTTTTTAACCTAGTTTAGGGGGCTTTTTCAGAACTTTTTGTAGCCTTTTTTAGATTACTTTTGAGGAGATTAGATTTAGTTCTTTTGGAGAGAGATAAAAGTGTTATTTTGTTGGATGCTATTGAATCTTCATTGGTTTGTCTCTTTCTCTCTATCAAAAACCTCATTTTTATTGATATATTTTCTATTGCAATGATTTCTATTGATATTTCTATTGAATTCCCAATGAATTGCATTATGAATTGTGAGTAGTTTTATTGTCTTAGGGCGTAGGGATGAACCCTACGAACCCTATTTCTAATTTGTGATGAATTGGTGAAATTCTTGCTAGAATTGATTAGGGTTAGTTTGGAATCGATTTAAAACGAATAGCTAGGGATTCATACCGATTGGGATTTGCAAGAGATTGGATCCCAATTCGATAGGAAGCCCTAGAAATTTGAATTGGTTTGCAATTGGGTTTCTCTGGAATCAGTTTGCAAGAGATTGGACCCAAGAGATTGGACCGAAACTAGGGTTTTCGATTGCAATTCTATGCCAATACCCGTTTGCAAGAGATTGGACGGGTAGGAACTATCCCAACCTTGGTCGTAGCTCGAGTTTGCACGAGAGTGGCCTCGAGATACGATTGAACGATGATGTTGTTCTTCGTGCTAGCTAGCCTAGGTTAGGGTTTGCAAGAGATTGGACCCTACCCTAGGTTTGCTATAGACCGGCAATAGCGCGAGAGCGTGAGCTTGGTTCTACATTTAGTTGCAACTAGTTCACCTGAATTTCAAGTCTGGCAATTGTGAAACCCACGAATCATAATGACGAGATACGGTTTGTAGCAGGGATTCCCTACCCCTAGGCGTCTTTATTAATTTGATATTTCTTTTATACAATTGAACGACTATGCCCGCTTTATTGCGAATATTTCTCGACTGTTCTTATAGCCAGGTGGATCGAAGAAGACACCATCATTTGCCCTCCTCGTGTTCGATACCCGCTCGCCGCTACACCGTGCGCTTGCGGTAAGACTACAATCGCTCCCTGGGTGTGTGTCTGGGGCCGACCAAGTCTTTGACTAGGTTATGCTCTTGGGTTGCGTTTCTCGGGGCCGATCACTGATCCCCCTCAAACCGTAAGGCGTGAACCCTTCGAGTCACACGTGTCTTGTCTTGTCTTGTCCTGTCCTGTCTTACCGGTCTTGTCACGTCTTGTCACGACCCGTTTAGGTTAGTCCCGTAGTCGGTAGCACACGCTACGACTACTGCTTGCTACGCTTTACTTTCATGCTGCATTCACTCTGTTATAACCCCAGCATGCTAATCAACCAGTAAACTGATGATTAATAGTTCGGTACACTTGCAGTAGAGTCTGATTTCTTTTGTAGACTTTACCTGACGTACAGTTCCTTTCTTTTGGGTGCTGTACGTCAGGTGTGGAGCCAGAGTACGTCGATGAGGCAGAGCTACCCGAGGACGTAGAGCCAGAGGACGTCGATCCTGAGTACGTGCCAGAGGAGGACCAGAGTTAGAGATCTTCGTGTTGCCGATTCGGAGGTTCCACTGTTGTTTTGTTGGGTGCGTAGCACCGTTTACTTTCTGTCTAGGTTGGGTGCATGCACCAGTAGTTTAATTTTCTGTCATTGTAGCCGACTCAGGCTTTTGTTAGACTCTCAGTACTCTGGATTGATATATTTGGAATAAAATGAATGTTTTCTATTTTAGTACTTTTATTGTTTTGTACTAACATGCAGGGACCTGTTCCTTTGTCTTGGAGTACCACACAGACGCTTATTGGGTTCGGGCTTCTCAGCCCCGGCCTAAGCGGGCCTTAGTCACGCTTCGCCTCCGTTGTTTTGGGAAGCAGGGCGTGACAGTCTTAGTCTTCCCTTAGGGTAATGATGATCTCACAGTCATTCGACTTGGTGAAGTCGGAGACGAGACACAGGTGCTCATTAGAGAATGAGTTCACTGAACGACCACATTAGAGTTATTAAATGGTTAACTTTAACTGAACTATCTTTAATAACTCTAGGGTGATGATAGGTTAGCTGGTCCTTAAGACCTGAAGTCATCTGTACAAACCTGTGAGTGAACGGTGTAGCTTAGACCTATGATCTAGCTTCGAGGCTAGGCCTACTGAAAGATCTTAGGTTGAGCTGCACCCGAAGCTCTCGAGGAGAATATATGACTAAGATGTGATTCGTCACTTCCGTTAAAGGGAAGTTAGTGTTACAGGCTCAGTACGGTCTTTATGTTAATCCTCGGCTGGGGTACGTTGTAAGAAGTAGAACGTGTATATAAGAAAGACAGCCGTATACTGACCAATGTTGTCTAATAGGGTTGACAGTAAACCATACCCTAGGCCAACAAGAACACAGTCTTGACGAAGGGACTATGGCTAACGGAGTTCGTCACTAACACAGCCAATGTAAACCCAATGATGCTTTTGTCAAAGGGTCGATCACGTTATGATGATTCTGAAACAGGGACGTCAGCTACTGCTCGTAGTGACCGTCGTCTAGGGGTTCCGAGCCCCAACCTGTAGTAAGGTCAGGCTGTAGGGTCTCACACCGAGTAGTGTTCGTGTCTTAGTAATAGGAAGATAGAATATAGAGAGATATCATTTGATGATATTTAAATATTCACAAAGCTTGTTTTGAAAGTTAGTCGCAATAGCAATAGGGACAAATGTTGCATTTGATGCAAACCAAAGATTAATCGTGTCGTAAATTGGTTAAGACAAATTTATTATGAACAAATATATTGGAAAGGGTTAGCTGGATGACGGGATCGTCCTGGTCTAAACACAGGTTCAAATCGCGTCCAAATCGGAGCTCAAACGAGCCCGGAAACGCAAAAACAGTCCAAGGCGAAGTGGGTTAGACCCACTGGGCTAATAAGCCTATAGACAAAGGTAAACGGGCGCGACCCACTGGCTGCAGCGGGCGCACGCCCGCTGGCTACAGTGGGCGGGCGCCCGCTGCAGCCAGCTGGCGTGGCCCGCTGCTGCAAGCGGGCGCGACCCGCCGCTTGCAGCGGGCCGGCGCCCTTGTCCCCTTGGGCGGGCACGCCAGCTAAGCTTAGCGGGCGCGCCCGCAACTTAAGTTAATTTTAGGGTTTTTTGAAACCCCAAATGATGGCTACGAAAATCGATTATTTGCCCAACTTTGGGCAATTGTTTGAGGGGTCAAACGAAGTCAAAATTCGTCGCCGTCGGTTCCTACGCGTTCACCATTCGAAGCTCTTCGGATTGATAGCTTGTTTGGTGTCTAAAGTTTAATGAGCAAAGAGAATTAATTAGTTAAAGTTTGCTTTTATGAAAAGCTCACTTAAACTAGAAATTAAGCCAAATTGGCTTAATTGATTTTTCTCCCATTTGCGAATGTCCCACATTGCTCGCAACGAAGGAGTGAGTGTAGACTCCCTATATCAATAGGGGTGCACTCTCTTCGTTGAAAAACACACCAAGTCATCGATCGTCGACTAAATTATTCTCTCTCTCTCTCTTCCTATTCTCTGGAGTAGTCCTAGCAAGACTACGAAGGGGGTTTGTATTTTGATCCGGACGTCTAAGATGCGGGTTCTTCTCAAGTGAAACTTTCTACCGCGTGTGATCGGATCGGAGGCGAAAGTCGGCTCGGGCGGATCGGTGTGAGGGTGTGAGGCAGCTCAGGTGGATCGAGTCAAGGCAGCTCGGCTACGAGGAGCTTCTGAAGACGGTGCGGTACATCTTGCCTGCTCCAGGGCCAAGATTCCGGGTATGTGGTTAAGTAATTTTAGTGTAGATTTAAATTAGTCACTTTAGAGTAGATCCCTCTTGGGGTGGTCAGATCCACCCCAAGTTGGCATAGATCGGGCTAGGTTCTGGCTCCCTCAGAGCCTAGCTAAATAGTTTATCTAGTCTAGAAAATTTTGATTTTCGATTTCCGCTGCGCTTTTGTGCCCATGTGGTCCGTCCGACTTAGGACGGACACAGATCCGAGATCTGGGGGTCCGCCAAAACCCCAACACAATGTGTGCTAACAAGCTCCCCCAATCTATATGCAAATGTGCACAAAATATAAACATATAAAGCACAAATCATATTGATGGTTGTTATGCAAAAACATACTAATTGATAATAATGCATAAACAAGCACAAGGTATATTTTTACATAACCTATTTTTCTCCCCCATTGGCATATCAAAAAGATGGGTAATAGCAAAATAGGAAAACCAAGGGCAAGAGAAATAACCATCCCATATGCAAAAGCATAATGTGAATGAAATTCAATGCGACATATGAATGGAAAAATAATGCTAGCAAGCAAAAATTCAATACTCCCTCATAATCATTCAAAACATGTAAACATGGGAGTAAGGGACACACTCACAAAAATGTGGGTACAAAATGTAAACATACAAGCATGGTACCCAAACAATGAATAACAATGTGAGTGAGCTAGCAAGTTGGAAACCAAACAAAAGTGGAGTTTGGTTTCCGTATATAATCATATGAAAATTTAACATTACGCACATATGAATCTATATACACATTCCTATCAATCCTAGAAACATTCTTAGGAATCCACAAAAAAAGTAATTTGGGATTCTTAAGAAGAGGTTTCGTTAAGGCATGAGTAGGAGGTGAGGGTGCACGCTTATGAGGTGGAACAAAAACATTGGCGTGCCCCGTGTGTGAAACATGAGATTTAGCATTAGATGAATTCACACAAGCAATTCTACCATGCATAGGAACATGTGAAGCATGCAAATATTTATCATTAACACTAGCATTCAAGCAAAGTAAGTTATTGCCATGTGTAGAGTTATCATGCATATCAACATATGAAGAAGCATTCACACCAATAAGTTTTTGAATGGGCTTCTTATGCAAAGAGGTGTACATATATGCATGATTCTTCTTTGGCTTAATATTCAAAGTTGATTTTTGGCCAAAAGAAGAATTGGATGTGACTTTCTCATTAGAATGCTTCACCATAAAATTTGTTTGGGTTCTTCTAAGAGAATAGCTTGGTTTGTTCACCTTCAATGAAGAGGATCCCAAAACCGTGTCCTTACTCAATTTGAAATTTGAAATTTGAGTAGACCGTCGCTCACATTTATTCAAAAGTGAAGAAATGTTGTCATCCCTCTTGGATAGACATGAGCTAAGATCACAACATTTTGACTTGAGAACCAATGTCTCATCTCTCAAAATATTGTAATCACACTCCGAGTGCATCTTCTCCATTTGGAGTTTGAGAGAAGCATTCTCATCCCTCAAGGCACTCAATTGAGAAAGAAGAGTATCTTTCTCGGTATGCAAAGGATTAAGTTCAACATTATGCGATGCATACAGATTCTCTTTCACAGATTTGTGAAAATCACGATCATACTCAATACGAGCTTCAAGAGAGTCATTCTCTTTGCTTAACATACACAAATGAGAATCAAGAGCAATCTTTTCTTGATTCAATGCAATGGCTTGTGTATCATCACGAAGTTTGGATGATAAATAAGTGTGTGTGCGAGCATCTCTCTCAAGCTTGTTATTATTCACATTGAGAGAGTTCATAACCAACACATTATCATTTTCAATAAAATTAGCGCGTTGAACGAGAGAGTTACGAGATACCTCATTACCAACGATGCTCTCATCATCGCAAGATTCCTCTCTTCCATACTTTTCATCAAGATAATCCCATATCTCATTGGCCGTCTCGAACTCCTCCACTTTCTTAGCAATTTTCAGAGAGAGAGCATGGAGCAACGCATTCAATTCTTCGGCATCCGAAGTAATTAAGGACTTATCATGCACATCAAGCCAATGGAACATGTTCTTCCTCCATTTTGAGAAGTGGTTGCCTTTGAAGACGGGAGGAAGGGAGAGGGGTTGTTGAGACTTAGAAGTCATGCTTGCAAAAGCCACCAAACCATGGCTCCGATACCAACTTAAGGTACCCTGCGGGGCTACACATACACACTAGTTGGGGATAAATAGTGTAATAGCAAGTAAAGTGCTTAATTAAAAGTTACTAAAATTAAAGCATAGTAAGCAGTGGAAAATAAACAGAGTGCTCAACAATAACAATCGCAAACACAAGGTTTTTACCCTGTTTCCCCAAAACTTGGGTACGTCCAGCCACACCAATATTCACAATATTCCCACAAAGAGTAGCGAATACAGATCTCACAAGGAGATACCTCACCAAGAGGATTTTGCCCTACACAAGGACTCAACAAACCCTACACAGGGGTCAAATTCCCACCTAGAGAATTACTAACTCCCACTCAGAGAATTAGGGTTACCCCTACACTAGGACACCAAACTCCCACTAAGAGTGTTACTACCACAAAGTGAGTTATTCCCACTAAGAGAATATCCTAATCCCACAAAGAGATAAACTCCCACAAAGAGAGAAAGACTAATTCCCACAAAGAGAATTAGTGTTTCGAACATAAAACAAAACGAAACAACACTTACCTATGCCTTGATATGATCTTACCAATATGAAGAAGAAGGCACGCAAGTGAAACTCAAGTGCTTGAGATGAGGCTTTGATTGCACTTGATGATCTTTCTCTCTTCTAGGAATTAATCCTAACACTTCTCACTTGAGTGTATGAAATGAAGAGAAGAAAGATGTTCTCCAAGAAAGGAATGAGAATTGGATCCATTGGAGAATTTCCCTACGAGCTAGCTTCAATGCATGAAGAGAAATATGCTCATGAGAGGGAAATGGGAGAGATTAGGAGTGGCTATTGATTCTCAAAGATATTCAATAATAACCAAGAGTTCTAAATGAACTAAGCCAACTCCAATATGTAGGAAGCCCAAAGTAACCCCTAAAACCAGCCAAAAACCCAAAGGGAAGAAATCTGCAACGTCTAGATTTTGGCAGTTTATGGCACAGACAGTCGACTGATGAACAAGTGACAGTCGACTGATCAACGGCTAGAAAAATCCCAACGGCTATAATCTGAGCCAGGACATTAGATTGTAGAAGACTAGAAAGGCGACTGTAAAACAGACAGTCGATTGTATAACCTTCATCAGGCGACTTCTGTAGGGATCGTCTAACCCTTGCAATACTAACAACACACACTAGAGGGGGGGGGGGGTGAATAGTGTAATGGCAATAAAATTGTCCAAATAAAATTTAACTTGCAAATGCGGAATTATAAATGCAAGAGGAATTAAATGGCACAATCAATCCAAACGCAAACACCAAATTTTACCCTGGTTCCCCAAACTTGGGTACATCCAGCCACACCAATATTCACTATATTCCCACACAGAGAAGTGAATACAAATCTCAAAAGGATATACCCCACAAAGAGAATTTATGCCCTACACAAGGACCCAACCAATCCTACACAAGGATCAAGACTCCCACACAGAGAATCACTAACTCCCACTCAGAGAATTAGGGTTAGCCCTACACTAGGACACTCGAACTCCCACAAAGAGAGTTAATTCACACAAAGAGAATTCCCTAGTCCCACCCAGAGACAACCTCTCACAAAGAGAGAAACTCCCACAAAGAGAGTATCCTAATCTCACAAAGAGAAATAGGAAAACAAATTACACCGTGTAAAGTAAATACTCTTACCTATGCCTTGAGATGCTTACTCATGAATGAATGCAAGGCATGGAAGAGGATCTCCAAGTGTTGGAATATGCTTGAGAGCACTTGTATGATTTTCCTTGAGTTGGAATTCAAAGCATGAAGGAAGATGAATGCTCAATAGAGGGAAATGAGGGAGCTTGAGAGTGGCTTAAAGATCTCTTGAGATTTTCAATAGAGTCAAGAGTAATCAAGAATCAATCAAGAAGTTTAAGCAAAGGCAGCACACTCATATATATAGGAATCCTATATCAAGCCCAAAAACCCAAAGAAACAGCCAAATAAGCAAATCTGCAACGGCTAGAAACTGGGTGAAAATGACAGGAACAGTCGACTGATGATCATAAGACAGTCGACTGATCAACGGCTAGAAAATATCCAATGAGTATAATCTGAGCCAGGACAGTCGACTGACGAAGTCAATACAGTCGACTGACAAACAGGACAGGCGCTTGTTAATCCTTCAGCAGATGACTGCTGCATGGGATGGATCGAAACAGAGAGCTGCACTCTTTCTCCAATTCTTCGCACAGGCGACTTATGTTAATAATACAGTCGACTGTCAAATAGTCAGGCGACTGTACATTCTTCATCAGTCGACTACTGTAAAGTATGGAGAGAAGACAGAGAGATGCAGAGATTGCACTTATGCTAGACATGCGACTGATGGACAATATCCAGGTGACTGTAAATATACAGGCGACTGGAAACCGATTGACAGACGACTGTGCGTAAAGATCAAGTTTGAGTCAATAGAGATGTTGACTTGAGCAGTGCTTATCAGGCGACTGTAGAAGGATCTACAGGCGACTGGAAATCACCCAGTCGGCTGTGTTTCCCGCAACAGGCGACTGACGGAAAGAGTGAACCTATTGGGTTGGATTCTATGATAATCCTAAGGTTCACTAAGATGGTTAAATGCATGAACATGAATGAGCAAACCATCTAGCAAGGCATTACATCAACCCTAGACTCAAAAGAGAGAGAAAGCAATAAAGTAAATTACATGGATTACAATGCTTTCTTAAGAGTCTAAGTCTTAAATCTTGATGCCTTGATAGCTCTCCATCATCTCCAAGCTTTGGCACTCATTGAGTCCAAACTTAGGCCCTTCTTCACATGATGTCCATTCTTACACCAAGTGATTAGTCTCCAAGAAAGATATCCTTGAAATAAACTGAGAGAATAAGACATGAGATTCATTAGCAACAACATAATGTTGTGATCATCATCAAAATAAGATTGGTATGAAACACCAATACTCAATAATCTCCCCCTTTTTGATGATGACACACATTATGTAAATCATAAAGAATTAAAGCACAATGCTAATGATCTCCCCCTACTTATATGCACCAAATATACAATGAGCTACACAAATGTAAATACTCATAATACCAATAACAAGGTGACATATAATAGGCATGGATTACATAAACCAATTGCAAGGAATAAAAGCATGCAAACAAGAATGGTTTATCTAATCCCATATATCTCTCCCCATAGAGATATCTCTCCCCATATGCATATGTATATATCTCTCCCCCTATAGATATGATCACATAATGCATATATCTCTCCCCCTTGACATCGTCAAAAAGGTGGACATCAAAAATATCCCCCTTTGCCATCTTAACAAGATGTGACAATATGCAAGAAAAGAAAGATATGTATGATACCAAATTTAAAAATTTAGTGGGTATCAATTCACTATCCCATGCTCCCCTTAGATCATATAAATGGTCAACTTTTGACTTCTAGGATATAATACCAATTAATTAATGGTGCCATGGGCCGAACGTGTATCAAAGCAAAAGATATGGAAAAATCAAGCTTCAAAGAAACACATGGATATTGCCAAAAACAATGAAACATGAAACATGTTGGCAATAAACAAGATGTTTGGTTTGAGACCCAAAATAACCAAATGTAAATAATGATCTCAAATAACCTCCTAAATGAGAGTTAAAATATGTCTTAAAATAATTTTAAACATATAATATATTAACTCCCCCCATTGACATACACATGGATCAAAAATGCATGCATGTCAATAAACCCCAAGGTCCCAATTTTCATGAAAAGAAATAAATTTGAAAAATATTTTCAAAATCATGAAACACACACAATCAATGGGTATGCTTAAAATAAACATAGAAGCACAATACCCATGCAATATGCAAATGTGTGAGGAACCTAAACATTAGGTAACCAAACCCAAGAGGAGTTTGATTTCCTAACGTAATCGCACGAGGTGATCACATCCCTAACTAGAGAGTTGGTGTAACTATCTCTTTCTTGCACACTACCCTTAGTGGGAATCCGCAATCTCAAGGACTTCCTAGGCAATGGTTTTGCCTTTGCAAGAGGGAAGGATGTGGCATGCTTAGGTGTAGAAACAAGTTTCTTAGCATGCATAGAATGAGGATTTTGCTTCTTAACAAAAAATGAAGATTCTTCATTCTTCCTCATCATCTTGTGATCTACATGCTTCTTGTGGGTGTTATTGTTGTACAAGAGAGCATGGTGATTCTTCTTAGAATCTTTAGCAATATTTCTTGAATTTGCTCCAAAAGAAGAATCAGAGGTGGGTTTGGGAACCACATTTTGAATATAACCCAAACCTCCTCTATGATTTGCCGGATGTTGTTTTTCCAACAAATCGTGGAGTGAATTCCTAGAATACACAAAGTTTATAAGCTTCCGGGATTCCTCTTCACATTTCAACGTAAGTTGTTGAATGTGAGCATCTAAGCTAAGGTTTTGAGAAATGAGATTTTCATTAGAAATACTCAATTCCTTAACTTGAGAGAGAAGTGTGTCTCTCTCACAAGTGTCATAAACATGCCTTTCATCATGAACTACACTTGCAATAACTAGTTCATGCTAACTACTCTTAGCAATCTTATATTATGCTTTTAATCTATTGTAAGAGTTGATGCACTTACTATCATTTTCGGAGACCAAGTCAAATTTGATCTTGAGCTCCTCATATGAGATCTTTTCTTCCTCGATCTCAACAACAACATCATCATCCTTGCAAGAGCTTGATGACGACTTTTCCTCCTTAGCCGTGAGGCACGAATCCTCATAGGAATTGTATGCATCAAGCCAAGCATCCAACTCTTCTTCGTTTAATCCGGAGGGGATTGGTGTAGGACCATCCATGGCTACAAAGCAAGCGTGAGCATCCTCCTTTGTATCCTCTTCTTCGTTACTAGAAGTGTCCTCACTCGAATCATCAAAGGTCCCGACACGTCCCTTCTTGTGATTTTTGGACTTGGACTTTCCTTTCCAATACTTCTTCCCTTAACCCTTGTAAGTTTCTTTGATGGGTTTGGAAGGGCATTCGGTGGACAAGTGACCTTTTCCACTGCAAGTGTAACAAGTAGGAACCTTGTTAGAATTGGAGGCAAACTTTGACAAAGACTTACCTTGCTTGCATTTGAGGAAAGCTTTGAATTGCTTGTCAAGATCCTCAATTTCTTCTCCACTTGCATCTTCTTGCTCATCTTCTTCGCTAGGAGCTTCTCAATGGAATTTCCTCCTCTACTTGATTGGCTCTTCCTTGGCATGGAATGCAACCCCCTTTTGCTTCTCTAGCTTCTCAGGCTTCGTTGGTTGAATCTCCTTCTTGTGTTGAAGCTTCACTTCATACGCCATGAGATTTCCAATGCACTCCTCAACGGTATATTTGGACGTGTCATATGACTCCAAAATTCCATTGGCCTTTGACTCCCAACGAGGTGTAAGAGAGTCTAGGATCTTCTCAACACGATCCTCTTGGGAAATCGTCTTCCTGAGTCCCTCCAAAGCGTTCATAATATCGGTGAACCTTGTGAACATCTCTGAAATGCTTTCGCCTTCCTGCGTCTTAAACATTTCATATTTAGATCTAAACACAGTTTGTTTAGATTTCTTTACCTTCGTTGTCCCTTCATGACAAATCTCCAAGGTGTGACAAATATCATTCACTGTTTTGCACATGGAGATGCGGTTGAACTCACTAGCAGAGAGAGCGCAATGTAATGCATTCATAGCTCTCGCATTGAACTTGATTGAGTCCTTCTCTGCCTTTGTCCTTGAAGCCGCAGGAGTAGTGGGCTTCTCAAATGGCACCTCCGTGATGTCCCATAGGTCTTGACCCTCCATGTAGATCATCATTCTGATCTTCCAACTAGGGTAGTTGGTTTCGTTGAAGAGCGGGGGTCGAACGGTTGAGTGACCTTCTTCATGAGACGTGGAAGAGGCGTTGAATGCCATCGTTGCAGTATACTTTAACCTCGCTCTGATACCAATTGTAGGGATCGTCTAACCCTTGCAATACTAACAACACACACTAGAGGGGGGGGGGGGGTGAATAGTGTAATGGCAATAAAATTGTCCAAATAAAATTTAACTTCAAATGCGGAATTATAAATGCAAGAGGAATTAAATGGCACAATCAATCCAAACACAAACACAAACACAAAGTTTTACCCTGGTTCACCAAACTTGGGTACATCCAGCCACACCAATATTCACTATATTCTCACACAGAGAAGTGAATACAAATCTCACAAGGAGATACCCTATAAAGAGGATTTATGCCCTACACAAGGACCCAACCAATCCTACACAAGGATCAAGACTCCCACATAGAGAATCACTAACTCCCACTCAGAGAATTAGGGTTAGCCCTACACTAGGACACTCGAACTCCCACAAAGAGAGTTAATTCCCACAAAGAGAATTCCCTAGTCCCACAAAGAGACAACCTCTCACAAAGAGAGAAACTCCCACAAAGAGAGTATCCTAATCCTACAAAGAGAAATAGGAAAACAAATTACACCCTATAAAGTAAATACTCTTACCAATGCCTTGAGATGCTTACTCATGAATGAATGCAAGGCATGGAAGAGGATCTCCAAGTGTTGGAATATTCTTGAGAGCACTTGGATGATTTCCCTTGAGCTGGACTTCAAAGCATGAAGGAAGATGAAAGCTCAATAGAGGGAAATGAGGGAGCTTGAGAGTGGCTTAAAGATCTCTTGAGATTTTCAATAGAATCAAGAGTAATCAAGAATCAATCAAGAAGTTTAAGCAAAGGCAGCACACTCATATATATAGGAATCCTATATCAAGCCCAAAAACCCAAAGAAACAGCCAAATAAGCAAATCTGCAACGGCTAGAAACTGGGTGAAAACGACAGGAACAGTCGACTGATCAACGGCTAGAAAATATCCAACGGCTATAATCTGAGCCAGGACAGTCGACTGACGAAGTCAATACAGTCGACTGACAAACATGACAGGCGCCTGTTAATCCTTCAGCAGATGACTGCTGCATGGGATGGATCGAAAAAGAGAGCTGCACTCTTTCTCCAATTCTTCGCACATGCGACTGATGTTAATAATACAATCGACTGTCAAATAGTCAGGCGACTGTACATTCTTCATCAGTCGACTACTGTAAAGTATGGAGAGAAGATAGAGAGATGCAGAGATTGCACTTATGCTAGACAGGCGACTGTTGGACAATATCCAGGTGACTGTAAATATACAGGTGACTGGAAACCGATCGACAGACGACTGTGCGTAAAGCTCAAGTTTGAGTCAATAGAGATGTTGACTTGAGCAGTGCATATCAGGCGACTGTAGAAGGATATACAGGCGACTGGAAATCACCCAGTCGGCTGTGTTTCCCGCAACAAGCGACTGACGGAAAGAGTGAACCTATTGGGTTGGATTCTATGATAATCCTAAGGTTCACTAAGATGGTTAAATGCATGAACATGAATGAGCAAACCATCTAGCAAGGCATTACATCAACCCTAGACTCAAAAGAGAGAGAAAGCAATAAAGTAAATTACATAGATTACAATACTTTCTTAAGAGTCTAAGTCTTCAAGCCTGATGCCTTGATATCTCTCCATCATATCCAAGCTTTGGCACTCCTTGAGTCCAAACTTTGGCCCTTCTTCATATGATGTCCATCCTTACACCAAGTGATTAGTCTCCAAGAAAGATATCCTTGAAATAAACTGAGAGACTAAGACATGAGATTCATTAGCAACAACATAATGTTGTAATTATCATCAAAATAAGATTGGTATGAAACATCAATCCTCAACAACTTCTGCAGGGATGGAAGAAACACAGAGAGATGCAACTTACTCCCATTATGCATACAGGCGACTGATGACCAAAGTACAGTCGACTGTAAAATAGACAGGCGACTGTATATCCTTCATCAGTCGACTGCTGCATATGATGGAGTAAATATACAGGCAACTGTAATAACTTCATCAGGCGACTGTCTTGCACATTGCGATGAAGCCCAGAAAATGGAAGAAGCGCACAATCGACTGTCGACCAATTCACAAGCGACTGTAAGAATACATGCGACTGTAAATTGAACATAAGCCGACCGATGCGAAAAGCTCAAGATGACTCAATAGAAAATTTGACTTGAGCTATGCATCATAGTCGACTGTAGAAGGCTCGACAGGCGATTGGAATCACCCAGTCGAATGTGAAACCTTCAGCAGGCGACTGTGGGAGAGCCAGAGACTCCAAATGAGTTTTTGGTCAAGATGAACCTATAGGGTTGGATTCTATGATAATCTTGAGGCTCACTAAGAAGGTGAAATGCATATACATGAGAGTATGACCATCTATCAAGGCATTACAATAATCCTAGACTCAAAAAGAGAAATGCAAGTAATAGAAATTACATGGATTACATATTGCATCTCCTAGAGTCCAAGTCTTCAAGCTCACGATACCTTGATGCTCTCCATCATCTCCAAGCTTTGGCAATGCTCCTCTAGATGTCCATCTATCATCATGCTCCAAGCTTTGGCTTTATAAGATGATCTTCCTGACTTCATCCAAGCTTGAGCACTCCATCACTCTTGGAGGCCTTTAAGATATCCCTCGTAATATCCTCCAAGCATTATGCTTTGTCTTATCAACATATAATCATTAAGATAAACTGAGACTAAAACATAAGATTGATTAGCACACTAACATAATGTATTGATCATCATCAAAACTATGTTAGTCTCGAACTCAAGAACTAACAATCTCCCCCTTTTTGATGATGACAATCCATTATGTCAAAATTTAATAAACATTGAAATAAACAATGTGTGCTAACAAGCTCCCCCAATCAATATGCAAATGTGCACAAAATATAAACATATAAAGCATAAATCATATTGATGGTTGTTATGCAAAAACATACTAATAGATAATAATGCATAAAAAAGCACAAGGTATATTTTTACATAACATATTTCTCTCCCCCATTGGCATATCAAAAAGATGGGTAATAGCCAAATAGGAAAACCAAGGAAAGAGAGATAACCATCCCATATGCACAAACATAATGTAAATGAAATTCAATGCGACATATGAATGGAAACATAATGCTAGCAAGCAAAAATTCAATACTCCCCCATAATCATTCAAAACATGCAAACATGGGAGTAATGGACACACTCACAAAAATGTGGGTACAAAATGTAAACATACAAGCATGGTACCCAAACAATGAATAACAATGTGAGTGAGCTAGCAAGTTGGAAACCAAACAAAAGTGGAGTTTGGTTTCTGTATATAGTCACATGAAAATATAACATTACACACATATGAATCTATATACGCGTTCTTATCAAGCCAAGAAACATTCTTAGGAATGCACAAAGAAAGTGATTTGTGATTCTTAAGAAGTGGTTTGGTTAAGGCATGAGTAGGAGGTGAGGGTGCACGCTTATGAGGTGGAACATAAACATTGGCGTGCCCTGTGTGTGAAACATGAGACTTAGCACTAGATGCATCCACACAAGCAATTCTACCATGCATAGGAACATGTGAATCATGCAAAGATTTATCATTAACACTAGCATGCAAGCAAAGTAAGTTATTTCCATGGGTAGATTTATCATGCATATCAACATATGAAGAAGCATTCAAACCAATAGGTTTTTGAATGGGCTTCTTATGCAATGAGGTGTACATATATGCATGATTCTTCTTTGGCTTAATATTCAAAGTTGATTTTTGACCAAAAGAAGACTTGGATGTGACTTTCTCATTAAAATGCTCCACCATAAAATTTATTTGGGTGCTTCTAAGAGAAGAGCTTGGTTTGTTCACCTTCAATGAAGAGGATCCCAAAACCCTGACCTTACTCAATTTGAAATTTTCAATTTGAGTAGACAATAGCTCACATTTCTTTAAAAGTGAAGAAATGTTGTCATCCCTCTTGGATAGACATGAGCTAAGCTCACAACATTTAGACTTGAGAGCCAATGTCTCATCTCTCAAAATATTGCAATCATACTCCGAGTGCATCTTCTTCATTTGGAGTTTGAGAGAAGCATTCTCATCCCTCAAGGCACTCAATTGATAAAGAAGAGTATCTTTCTCGGTATGCAAAGAATTAAGTTCAACATTATGCGATGCATACAGACTCTCTTTCACAGATTTGTGAAAATCACGATCATACTCAATACGAGCTTTAAGATAGTCATTCTCTTTGATCAACAATACAAACTTTAAGAGAGTCATTCTCTTTGCTCAACATTCACACATGAGAATCAAGAGCAATCTTAACATGAGAATCAAGAGCAATCTTTTCTTGATTCAATGCAATGGTTTGTGTATCATCACGAAGTTTGGATGATAAAGAAGTGTGTGTGCGAGCATCTCTCTCAAGCTTGTTATTATTCGCATTGAGAGTGTTCATAACCAATGCATTATCATTTTCAATAAAATTAGTGCGTTGAGCGAGAGAGTTACGAGATACCTCATTACCAACGATGCTCTCATCTTCGCAAGATTCCTCTCTTCCATACTTTTCATCAGGATAATCCCATATCTCAATTACCGTCTCGAACTCCTCCACTTTCTTAGAAATTTTCGGAGAGAGAGCATGGAGCAACACATTCAATTCTTTGACATCCGAAGTAATTAAGGAATCCTCATGCACATCAAGCCAATGGAACATGTTCTTCCTCCATTTTGAGAAGTGTTTGCCTTTGAAGACGGGAGGAAGGGAGAGGGGTTGTTGAGACTTAGAAGTCTTGCTTGCAAAAGCCACCAAACCAAGGCTCCGATACCAACAGTAAGGGACCGTGCGGGGCTACACACACTAGAGGGGGGTGAATAGTGTAATAGCAAGCAAAGTGCTTAATTAAAAGTTACTAAATTTAAAGCACAATAAGCATCGAAAAATAAACAGAGTGCTCAACAACGACAATCGCAAACACAAGGATTTTACCCTGGTTCCCCAAAACTTGGGTACGTCCAGCCACACCAATATTCACTATATTCCCACAAAGAGAACTGAATACAGATCTCACAAGGAGATACCTCACCAAGAGGATTTTGCCATACACAAGGCCCCAACCAACCCTACACAGGGGTCAAACTCTCACCTAGAGAATTACTAACTCCCACTCATAGAATAAGGGTTAGACCTACACAAGGACACCAAACTCCTACTAAGAGAGTTACTCCCACAAAGAGAGTTACTCCCTCTAAGAGAATATCCTAATCCCACAAAGAGATAAACTACAATAAAGAGAATTAGTGTTTCGAATATAAAACAAAACGAAACAACACTTACCTATGCCTTGATATGATCTTACCAATATGAAGAAGAAGGCATGCAAGTGAAACTCAAGTACTTGAGATGAGGCTTTGATTGCACTTGATGATCTTTCTCTCTTCTAGGAATGAATCCTACCACTTCTCACTTGAGTGTATGAAATGAAGAGAAGAAAGATGTTCACCAAGAAAGGAATGAGAATTGGATCCCTTGGAGAATTTTCCTACGATCTAGCTTCAATGCATGATGAGAAATATGCTCATGAGAGGGAAATGGAAGAGATTAGGAGTGGCTATTGATTCTCAAAGATATTCAATAATAACCAAGAGCTCTAAATGAACTAAGCCAACTCCTATATTTAGGAAGCCCAAAGGAACCCATAAAACCAGCCAAAAACCCAAAGGAAAGAAATCTGCAATAGCATGATTTTGGCAGTTTATGGCACATGCAGTCGACTGATGAACAAGTGACAGTCGACTGATCAACGGCTAGAAAAATCCCAACGGCTATAATCTGAGCCAGGACAGTCGACTGTAGAAGACTAGACAGGCGACTGTAAAACAGACAGTCGACTGTATAACCTTCATCAGGCGACTACTGCAGGGATGGAAGAAAAACAGAGAGATGCAACTTACTCCAAGTATACATACAGGCGACTGATGACCACAGTACAGTCGACTGTAAAATAGACATGCGACTGTATATCCTTCATCAGTCGACTACTGCATATGATGGAGAAAAACAGAGAGAGATGCATATTTCTCACTTACGCCATTCAGACGACTGATAGCCATTTCACAGGTGACTGTAAACATGCAGGCGACTGTAATAACTCCATCAGGCGACTGTCTTGCACATTACGATGAACCCAGAAAATGCAAGAAGCGTATAGTCGACTTTCGACCAATTCACAAGCGACTGTAAGAATACATGCGACTGTAAATTGAACATCAGTCGACTGATGCGAAATGCTCAAGATGACTCAATAGAAAAGTTGACTTGAGCTATGCATCATAGTCAACTGTAGAAGGCTCGACAGGCGACTGGAATCACCCAGTCGACTGTGAAACCTTCATCAGGCGACTGTGGGAGAGCCAGAGACTCCAAATGAGTCTTTCGTCAAGATGAACCTATATGGTTGGATTCTATGATAATCCTAAGGCTCACTAAGAAGGTGAAATACATATGCATGAGAGTATGACCATCTATTAAGGCATTACAATAATCCTAGACTCAAAACGAGAAATGCAAGTAATAGAAATTACATGGATTACATATTGCATCTCCTAGAGGCTAAGTCTTCAAGCTCACAATACCTTGATGCTCTCCATCATCTCCAAGTTTTGGCAATGCTCCTCTAGATGTCCATCCATCATCATACTCCAAGCTTTGGCTTCATAAGCTGATCTTCATGACTTCATCCAAGCTTGAGCAGTCCATCACACTTAGAGGTCTTTAAGATATCCCTTGTAATATCCTCCAAGCATTATGCTTTGTCTCATCAACATATAATCATTAAGATAAACTGAGACTAAAACAAAAGATTGAGTAGCACACTAACATAATGTATTGATCATCATCAAAACAACGTTAGTCTTGAACCCAAGAACTAACAATCTCCTCCTTTTTGATGATGACAATCCATTATGTCAAAGTTTAATAAACATTGAAATAAACAATGTGTGCTAACAAGCTCCCCAATCAATACGCAAATGTGCATAAAATATAAACATATAAATCACAAATCATATTGATGGTTGTTATGCAAAAAAATACTCATAGATAATAGTGCATAAACAAGCACAATGTATATTTTTACATAACCTATTTCTCTCCCCTATTAGCATATCAAAAAGATGGGTAATAGCCAAATAGGAAAACCAAGGGCAAGAGAAATAACCATCCTATATGCATAAACAAAGTGTGAATGAAATTCAATGCGACATATGAATGGAAAAATAATGCTAGTAAGCAAAAATTCAATACTCACCCATAATCATTCAAAACATGCAAACATGGGAGTAATGGACACACTCACAAAAATGTGGGTACAAAATGTAAACATACAAGCATGGTACCCAAACAATGAATAACAATGTGAGTGAGCTAGCAAGTTGGAAACCAAACAAAAGTGGTGTTTGGTTTCTGTATATAGTCACATGAAAATATAACATTACACACATATGAATCTATATACGCGTTCCTATCAAGCCTAGAAACAATCTTAGGAATCCACAAAGAAAGTGATTTGGGATTCTTAAGAAGAGGTTTGGTTAAGGCATGAGTAGGAGGTGAGGGTGCACGCTTAAGAGGTGGAACATAAACATTGGCGTGCCCCGTGTGTGAAACATGTGATTTAGCCTTTGATGCATTCACACAAGCAATTCTACCATGCATAGGAACATGTGAAGCATGCAAAGATTTAGCATTAACACTAGCATGCAAGCAAAGTAAGTTATTTCCATGGATAGATTTATCATACATATCAACATATGAAGAAGCATTCAAACCAATAGGTTTTTGAATGGGCTTCTTATGCAATGAGGTGTACATATATGCATGATTCTTCTTTGGCTTAATATTCAAAGTTGATTTTTGACCAACAGAAGACTTGGATGTGCATTTCTCATTAGAATGCTCCCCATAAAATTTATTTGGGTGCTTCTAAGAGAAGAGCTTGGTTTGTTCACCTTCAATGAAGAGGATTCCAAAACCGTGTCCTTACTCAATTTGAAATTTTCAATTTGAGTAGACATTAGCTCACATTTCTTTAAAAGTGAAGAAAGGTTGTCATCCCTCTTGGATAGACATGAGCTAAGCTCACAACATTTAGACTTGAGAGCCAATGTCTCATCTCTCAAAGTATTGTAATCACACTCCGAGTGCATCTTCTCCATTTAGAGTTTGAGAGAAGCATTCTCATCCATCAAGGCACTCAATTGAGAAAGAAGAGTATCTTTCTCGGTATGCAAAGAATTAAGTTCAACATTATGCGAAGCATACAAACTCACTTTTACAGATTTGTGAAAATCACGATCATACTCAATACGAGCTTTAAAAGAGTCTTTCTCTTTGCTCAACAATACGAGCTTTAAGAGAGTCATTCTCTTTGATCAACATGCACACATACGAATCAAGAGCAATCTTTTCTTGATTCAATGCAATGGTTTGTGTATCATCACGAAGTTTGGATGATAAAGAAGTGTGTGCGCGAGCATCTCTCTCAAGCTTGTTATTATTCGCATTGAGAGAGTTCATAACCAACGCATTATCATTTTCAATAAAATTAGCGCGTTGAAGGAGAGAGTTACGAGATACCTCATTACCAACGATGCTCTAATCATCGCAAGATTCCTCTCTTCCATACTTTTCATCAAGATAATCCCATATCTCATTAGCCGTCTCGAACTCCTCCACTTTCTTAGCAATTTTCGGAGAGAGAGCATGGAGGAACGCATTCAATTCTTCGGCATCCGAAGTAATTAAGGACTCCTCATGCACATCAAGCCAATGGAACATGTTCTTCCTCCATTTTGAGAAGTGTTTGCCTTTGAAGACGGGAGGAAGGGAGAGGGGTTGTTGAGACTTAGTAGTCATGCTTGCAAAGACACCAAACCATGGCTCCGATACCAACAGTAAGGGACCCTGCGGGGCTACACACACTAGAGGGAGGTGAATAGTGTAATAGCAAGCAAAGTGCTTAATTAAAAGTTACTAAAATTAAAGCACAATATGCTATGAAAAATAAACAGAGTGCTCAACAACAACAATCGCAGACACAAGGATTTTACCCTGGTTCCCCAAAACTTGGGTACATCCAGCCACACCAATATTCACTATATTCCCACAAAGAGAACTGAATACAGATCTCACAAGGAGATACCTCACCAAGAGGATTTTGCCCTACACAAGGACCCAACCAACCCTACACAGAGGGCAAACTCCCACCTAGAGAATTACTAACTCCCACTCAGAGAATTAGGGTTAGAACTACACTAGGACACCAAACTCCTACTAAGAGTGTTACTCCCACAAAGAGAGTTACTCCCACTAAGAGAATATCCTAATCCTACAAAGAGATAAACTCCCACAAGGAGAGAATGACTAATTCCCACAAAGTGAATTAGTGTTTCGAATATAAAACAAAACGAAACAACACTTACCTATGCCTTGATATGATCTTACCAATATGAAGAAGAAGGCATGCAAGTGAAACTCAAGTACTTGAGATGAGGCTTTGATTGCACTTGATGATCTTTCTCTCTTCTAGGAATGAATCCTAACACTTCTCACTTGAGTGTATGAAATGAAGAAAAGAAAGATGTTCTCCAAGAAAGGAATGAGAATTGGATCCCTTGGAGAATTTTCCGACGAGCTAGCTTCAATGCATGAAGAGAAATATGCTCATGAGAGGGAAATGGGAGAGATTAGGAGTGGCTATTGATTCTCAAAGATAGTCAATAATAACCAAGAGCTCTAAATGATCTAAGCCAACTCCTATATATAGGAAACCCATAGGAACCCATAAAACCAGCCAAAAACCCAAAGGCGACTGTCTTGCACATTACGATGAAGCCAGAAAATGCAAGAAGCATACAGTCGACTGTCGACCAATTCACAAGCGACTGTAAGAATACATGTGATTGTAAATTGAACATCAGTCGACCGATGCGAAAAGCAGAAGATGACTCAATAGAAAAGTTGGCTTGAGCTATGCATCACAGTCGACTGTAGAAGGCTCGACAGGCGACTGGAATCACCCAGTCGACTGTGAAACCTTCAGCAGGCGACTGTGGGAGAGCCAGAGACTCCAAATTATTCTTTGGTCAAGATGAACCTATATGGTTGGATTCTATGATAATCCTAAGGCTCACTAAGAAGGTGAAATACATATGCATGAGAGTATGACCATCTATCAAGGCATTACAATAATCCTAGACTCAAAAAAAGAAATGCAAGTAATAGAAATTCCATGGCTTACATATTGCAACTCCTAGAGTCTAAGTCTTCAAGCTCACGATACCTTGATGCTCTCCATCATCTCCAAGCTTTGGCAATGCTCCTCTAGATGTCCATCCATCATCATGCTCCAAGCTTTGGCTTCATAAGATGATCTTCATGACTTCATCCAAGCTTGAGCACTCCATCACACTTGGAGGTCTTTAAGATATCCCTTGTAATATCCTCCAAGCATTATGCTTTGTCTCATCAACATATAATCATTAAGATTAACTGCGACTAAAACATAAGATTGAGTAGCACACAAACGTAATGTATTGATCATCATCAAAACAACGTTAGTCTTGAACCCAAGAACTAACAATCTCCCCCTTTTTGGGGATGACAATCCATTATGTCAAAATTTAATAAACATTGAAATAAGCAATGTGTGCTAACAAGCTCCCCAATCAATATGCAAATGTACACAAAATATAAACATATAAAGCACAAATCATATTGATGGTTGTTGTGCAAAAACATACTAATAGATAATAGTGCATAAACAAGCACAAGGTATATATTTACATAACCTATTTCTCTCCCCCATTGGCATATCAAAAAGATGGGTAATAGCCAAATATGAAAATCAAGGGCAACAGAAATAACCATCCCATATGCACAAACATAGTGTGAATGAAATTCAATGCGACATATGAATGGAAATATAATGTTAGCAAGCAAAAATTCAATACTCACACATAATCATTCAAAACATGCAAACATAGGAGTAATGGACACACTCACAAAAATGTGTGTACAAAATGTAAACATACAACAATGGTACCCAAATAATGAATAACAATTGACGTGCGTTTATATTTCATATATTCACGCACGTCTTCTTTTGTGTTTTCCCGTTATTTTCCGCCGTCTCGTATCCATTTTCTAGTATTTTCTAGTTTCTTTCACTTCTCCGTGTTTTTGCGTGTTGGCAGGAGTTTGCCAGCATAGGGGACACATAACAAAGATATCACATGTCCCTGGAGCAACGGGAGGAGTCACGCGTGATTCGGGGGTCAAACGTCAAAGATTTCTATCTTTCAACCCCACACCCGATCGGTTGGATACAGCCAACCGATCGGGTGATGCACGCGTGCACGACCCGGACAGCAGCTGAAGCGAAGTGAGCATCAACCGACTTGGGTCGGAGACCGGTTCAGCCCGATTGTCTTCTCTAGAAATTGAAGCTGAATTCCAACCGATCGGGTGACCTTCACCCGATCGGTTCATTTGTAGCTGATTCCTTCTAGAGGCGACCCGGAGAGCTCTCCCGACCACCAGCAGACCGTGCAAAAACGTCTGAAGTTTCTGTCTTTTTGGGCGAAAATTCCAACCGATTGGTTGATCACCTGATGAACTCAAGATCCAAACGGCTAGAAGCTTCCGCCAACCGATCGTGTCGAGTGACCGGGTGATGTTTCTGAAAATCGATGTCGAAGATCGCAGCAGGTCACCCGATCGGTTGATTCTTCACCCGATCGGGTGATGTCGTTATATATATATATATATATATATATATATATATATATATATATATATATATATATATATATATAAGCCCTAGGTTTTCAGAAACGAGGGCTGTTGTATTTTTTCTGTTTTCTCTCCATTTTGTGACGGCTGGAATTTATTTGATATTTGTAAGTTGTCTGATCTTTATCAAACTTTAATATAGTGTTATTTGCATTGCTTTCACTACTTTTCAATCGCCGGATTATGTTTTTAACGGTCGATTTTCATTTAGATTGCTTTTTACCTAAAATGTGTGAGTAGTTCCCAAATCTGGGATTTTGGCGGAAACCCCTTCGTGGGTTCTCTCTAATGCGTCCATAGGACTAGGATATCGATAGGGAATAGGAATCTATTGGGTACGCGGGGTGTTTTATTGTCATCGGCGGGAAAAAGACCGCCTTTGACCGTTGGGCCAAGGGGAATAAACTTGGCGGTTGACTCCCTAGCCATAGCTCACGCCCTTAGCGTAGACATCGAATCCTACCGCGCGGGAGCGGAAGGAAGAGATGTTGGGAATCATCGTTGCGAGCTTAGTGCTCCCGGAGTCGGTCAGTGTTAATGGACATGGGAATGCCCACTGACCGAACCCGGGTAGTCCGGCCTATCATCCTGGGCACCGATCGGAATATCGGGCACATGGGATGCTGGTATCACTCTTAGAGGCAACGTCTCACCATTAGACCCTAATTCCGATCGTTATCCTATCCGCCGGTTGTATTAGCGAGAATGATATGATAGGGTGGAAACCGAAGTCCAGGGGTTCCCTTTATATTGTTTATCCCTCGCATTCTATTTCTGTGACAACCTATCTACCGATTCGGGCTAGCTCACCCATGGGGTGAATTTGGTCCTTTCTGACATAAGCACAACCACGCCTCCCTGAGTTTGACCCCCAAGCCACACTACAACACCGTGCGCTTGCGGTTATAAATATTTAAATCTCACGCCCCCAATCCAATATTGCACTTGCATAATCACACACATCTTGGGGACGTCAACAATGTGAGTGAGCTAGCAAGTTGGAAACCAAACAAAAGTGGAGTTTGGTTTCTGTATATAGTCATATGAAAATATAACATTACTCACATATGAATCTATATACGCGTTCCTATCAATCCTAGAAACATTCTTAGGAATCCACAAAGAAAGTGATTTGGGATTCTTAAGAAGGGATTTGGTTAAGACATGAGTAGGATGTGAGGGTGCACGCTTATGAGGTGGAACATAAACATTGGCGTGCCCAGTGTGTGAAACATGAGATTTAGCATTAGATGCATTCACACAAGCAATTCTACCATGCATAGGAACATGCGAAGCATGCAAAGATTTCTGATTTACACTAGCATGAAAACAAAGTAAGTTATTTCCATGGGTAGATTTATCATGCATATCAACATATGAAGAAGCAGTCACACCAATAGGTTTTTGAATGGGCTTCTTATGCAATGAGGATTACATATTTGCATGATTCTTCTTTGGCTTAATATTCAAAGTTGATTTTTGACCAAAAGAAGACTTGGATGTGCATTTCTCATTAGAATGCTCCCCCATAAAATTTATTTGGGTGCTTCTAAGAGAAGAGCTTGGTTTGTTCACCTTCAATGAAGAGGATGCAAAACTGTGTCCTTACTCAATTTGAAATTTTCAATTTGAGTAGACATTAGCTCACTTCTCTATCTCGCGATAATTTTCGCATTCTTCTTTTTCATTTTTATTTTCTTATTTTTATTTTTATTTTCTATTTTTATCTGTTTCTTTCCCACTTTTGCTTCACGGGTGTTTGTTGCTTTTAATGCGCAGGAACACAAGGAGTCTTGACGACTTGATTCATGTTGATCCTGAGATAAACCCCACCCTAAGGCGTCTGGCCGCAGTGAAGAGAAGAAGAGAAGAGTCTGAAGCCATGGGGGGAGAATACCCCACCGCATAAGTCCCTGCTGGAGTACTCGATGCCATCCATCGAGTCCACCTCTGCCATCCGACCTCCTGCTATTACGGTACAGAGGTTCGAGCTTAAGACGTACTTAGTGACGTGGATCCAGCAGGATCAATTCTCTGGGGCACCCATGGAGAGCCCCATCGAACATCTGGACTCCTTCTTAGAGAAATGTGATACCTTCCGGATAAATGGTGTCACAGCTGAAGCAATCCGTCTGAAGCTATTCCCCTTCTCTCTGTGGGATAAGGCCAAGCAGTGGCTAAGGGGAAAGGACCCGAACACTTTCAACACTTGGGAGAAGCTTTCGAATGCGTTCTTGAAGAAATTCTTTCCTCCGGGAAGACCATGAAGCTGAGGAGTGAGATCTCCTCCTTCTCCCAGGCCAGCCACGAGTCCCTGCATGAAGCTTGGACGAGATACAAAGAAATGCAGCGGAGATGCCCTCATCACGAGCTTCCGAAGTGGCAGATAATTAATCTGTTCTATAACGGACTGAGGGATGATTTAAAATCTTCGATGGATGCGGCGGCTGGAGGGTCCTTCATGTCTAGCAGTGAAGAAGATGCCGGACAAATTCTTGAAAACAAGGCATCGAACAATGAGCGGTGGTGTGACGAGAGAGCCACACCTAGGTCTGGGGGTGTCCACAGGGTCGAGGACGTCGACAAATTATCCAGCAAGTTTGACTTGCTATCGACCTAGATCTCAGCGTTGATGGTAGGAGCCGGTGGTGCCGGTACATAACAAATTGCGGCGGTGGAAGCAGAAGTCATGGGGGACTTCGAGGGTGGTGACATCTCACCACCGTTGGACCAAACAAGCACACTATTATATAATCCTATGGGAAATGTGCCGTATCCACCATGGACTAGCTCCAATCCGGCCTACTCTCCAAATAACCAGAACCACCTCAATCTTAGCTACCAGGCGCCTTATCAGCAACCGCAACCACAAGTATATTAGCCTCCTAGGCAACAACAGCAGCAGTTTTAGCAGCAGCAGTTTTAGCAGCACCAGTTTCAGCAGCAGCAGCCCCCACCATCATACCAGCAGTATCCACCAAGGAACCAGCAGCCCATGCAGCAGCAGCAGTAGCAGCAGTACGACCAGCAGCGTGCTATCTCCCCGGTTGAATCCCTATTGACTCAGTACATCTCAAACCAGCAGAAAATAAATTTGAAGCTGGAAATGGGGCAGATGGCTCTCACTGACCAAGTGACCCAGCTGGGGTTACAGGTGACGAACCTTCAAAGGTCGCAAAATCATTTGGAGGTCATCCCCATGATGATCTTCCTTACCTTTTCAGGTTCGGTGTAGATTTGGCCAAGGGCTTCCAATTCATTTGTGATGTCGGCAAAGCGTCCGTACATCGACGTAATGCTCTCATTTTCCTGCATATGAAACAAGTCGAAGTTTTGCACGGCAACATATAACTTTGAATGCTTTACCTTATCCGTTCCCACGTGGGTAACAATGAGATGGTTCCAAATTTGATATGCACTCTTATATGTGCATATCTTGTTGAACTCATTCGGATCCAACGCACAATGAAGAGCGTTCATTGCTTTAGCATTGTTGACTTCGGCGGACCTCTCGGAAGTCGTCCATTTCTCGAAGTCCTCTTCGGCTGGCTCGACGTACTCCTTGTGGAGAGTTCTCCAAAGAGAAGCACTCCTAAGGAATGTCTCCATCCTACACTTCCAATAGCCAAAATTAGTACCATTGAATCGTGGAGGACGTACCGTAGATTGACCTTCGAAAAGAGTGGACGCTCCATCATGGTCGTGATTGTTGTACGTAGGCGGAGGAGGAACGTTGTTGTTGTTGGATGCCATAGATAAAACCTTGCGCTCTGATACCAATTGTAAGGACCCTGTCTATGGAGAAAACACTAGAAGGGGTGGTTGAATAGTGTTTATGCAAATTTAATAGGAATTTACGCCAAATAAAATGCAATCCAACAAATAGTGCGGAATAGAAAAACGACCCAAAGAGAAACACATGCAAACGCAGAGATGTTTCAAGGGTTCGGATTACCCAAGTCAACTCCCGACTTGTTCCCGGTAATCCTACGTCCCTACCACCCGGATACCACCGGATACTCAAGATAGAACCCTAACTTGAGGTTTCCTTAAAACCCACTTGTAGCAACCCTACAAGTGCAATCGAATACAATCGATGACCTTGACTCCCACAACCAGGGAGCAAGCAAAACCACTCTCACAACCGAGAGCACAATTCAAATAACGAAAGTTATGAAATATGAAAGCAACACTTACAATCACCTAGGCCTTGAAGTAGAACTTGAAGGAGAAGTGTGATGTGTGTTGAAGAACTCTCTTGGAAGAGAGGAGAAAGCCCTTTCTCTTGACTGCACCAATTGCCTAGAAGATCAATCTTTGGTTCTAGGTTGGAGAACAAGAGAACAAGATTTGAAAATACTTAGGGCTTTGGATTTGAGAGCTTTGATCTTTGGAAATGAAAGCTTGAAAGATTTTGCAATGAATGAGTTAAAATTCCAATGAAACAGTAGAATCTCTATTTATAGCTTTCTCAAACCCACAAAACAGTTTAGGCAAAAACCCAAACGAAATCCGTGAGAAAAATCTCAACGGATATAATCTGAACTCGCGACAGTAAACTGTTGAACAATCCACAGTCGACTGTTGCACAATCAGCAAGGGTAGGTGAGAATTCATAACGGTAACTTACCACGTGGACAGTCGACTGATGAAGCAAAGACAGTCGTCTGTTAAACCAACAGGCGACTGTAACTTCTTCGACAGGCGACTGGCCGAGAGAAGAGTAAGTTAGACAAATACTGGAAATCTCACAAGATACAGGACAGACGACTGATGCAAGGAACACAGTCGATTGTTAATCAGAACAGGCGACTGTATAACCTTAAACAGACGACTGTCATAATCAAGAGAAATTTCCAGAGAGCTGAGTCAAGAAAATGACTTACAGACATGCGACTGTTGCAGCATAGACAGTCGACTGATCTAATAGACAGTCAACTGTATATACAGTATAAGTCGACTGGCCGTAGAAATCAGATCAAACAGAGTTTGGGCAAGGAGAGACAGGCGACTGATTTACAACACACAGTCGATTATCACTAGGACAGGCGCCTGTGAATAGTTCATCAGTAGCCTGTGCGAAATAATCAGAGAAGGCCCAATACTATATTGTAATAGTCTGTGCATAACAGGCGACTGTAGAATAAAACACAGTCGACTGTTTTAGGGATATGCGACTGTAAACTGTTAAGCAGTCGGCTGTTATAAACAATCCTAGCACAAACAAAAGAGAATTGAATTGGGACCAAAGGACAAAGGTCTAAAGATGTCCTATGACAGAATGTAGTAGTGTGTGAGTGCTCCAACAAGGTTCTATTTCTAAGCTACATGCTAGAAGAGATAAAAGGAAAATTACATTGACGAATAATCTCTTCTTTCCATCGTATGAGCTTGAATTCTTTACGGAGCTTCAATCATCAATCTACGATCATCCAATTCATGTCATTTGCCTTCAATGACGTTTGTGAGTCATCCATTGCTTGTTGATCTTCATAATAAGCTTAGGCAATGGATTAACTGCAAAATAGGGGATTAGTCACAAGTATTTATGTTTGCTCATCATTAACACCAAGTAGGGAGAAGTCCAATACTCAACAGAATAAACTTGGAGGTTGACTCCCTAGCCATAGCTCACGCCCTTAGCGTACACATCGAATCCTAGCGCGCGGGAGCGGCAGGATGAGATGTTGGGAATCATCGTTGCAAGCTTAGTGCCCCCAGAGTCGGTCAGTGTTAATGGACATGGGAATGCCCACTGACCGAACCCGGGTAGTCCGTCGTATCATCCTGGGCACCGACCGGAATATCGGGCACATAGGACGCTGGTATCACTCTTAGAGGCAACGTCTCACCATTAGACCCTAATTCCGATCGTTATCCTATCCGCCGATCGTATTAGCGAGAATCATATGATAGAGTGAAAACCGAAGTCCCAGGGTTCCCTTTATATTGTTTATCCCTCACATTCTATTTCTGTGACAACCAATCTACCGATTCGGGCTAGCTCACCCATGAGGTGAATTTGGTCCTTTCTGACACAAGAACAACCATGCCTCCCTGAGTTCGACCCCCCAAGCCACACTACAACACCGTGCGCTTGCGGTTATAAATATTTAAATCTCACGCCCCCAATCCAATATTGCACTTGCATGATCACACACATCGTGGGGACGTCAACAATGTGAGTGAGTGACCGGTGCCCCCGCAGTGTGCGGTAAGGGCGCGGTGTCGGTTTACCGCAAGTGCACGGTTAGTGTATGGTGCGGGAATATCGAACTCAGGGAGGCGAGGTTGTGCTTGGGTCAGGTAGGACCTAAATCACCCCGAGGGGCGAGCTAGCCCGAATCGGTAAATGGTTGTCACGGGAAGAAATAAAGGGTATGAACAATAAAGAAATAAACCCGGGACTTTGGTTTCCGCTCCGACTAGTGGATCTCGCCGACACGGCCTACGGGTATGGATAACGATCGGGATTAGGGTCTAATGGTGAGACGTTGCCTCTGAAAGTGGTACCGGCATCCCATGGGCCCGATATTCCGGTCGGTGCCCAGGATGATACACTGGACTTCCCGGATTCGATCAGTGGGCACTCCCGTGTCCATTAACACTGATCGATCCCGGGAGCACTAAGCCCGCAACGATAACTCCCAACGTCTCATCCTGCCGCTCCCGCGTGCTAGGATTCGACGTCTACGCTATGGGCGTGAGCTATGGCTAGGGAGTCAACCGCCAAGTTTATTCCCCCTTGGCCCAACGGTCAAAGGCGGTCTTTTTCCCGCCGATGACAATGAAACACCCCGCGTAACCGTTAGATTCCTAATCCCTATCGATTTCCTAACCCTATGGACGCATCGGGAAGAGCCCCCGAAGGGGTTTCCACCAAAATCCCAGATTCGGGAACTACTCACAAAAATCCATGAAAAAGCGATCTAAATAAAAATTAACCGTTGGAATCATAATCGGACGATTGTAATGCGGAAGTAATAGAGTAGATAAGAAAATACTAAAATTTGAGAAAGATCTGAAAACTTACAAAAGAGTAACAATTACAGCCGTCACAAAGTGAGAAAACAGTAAAAAACTCGCAGCCCTCGTTTCTGGAACCCTAGGGGTTCTATTTATAGACTCTCGCATCAACCGATCAGTTGACAAGTCAACCGATCGGTTGATCCGTTACAAAATAATAACAGAAAACGGCGAGCTTTCACCCGATCACATGAACCGATCGGGTGAGTTCTTGAGTGACCGGTTGGATCTTGGAGCCGTCGGGTGAAGCGATCGGTTTGGTGCCACGTGTCTTCAGCTCCTCATCTTCAGCTACAGATGAACCGATCGGGTGAGAGTCACCCGATCGGTTGGCATTTTTCTCGAGAAAACAGAGAACAGGACCCCGCTGAACCGGTCTGTGAACCGGTCGGGTGACTTCCATGTGAGCTCCGGCTGAGACCGGGTGGTGCACGCGTGCATCACCCGATCGGTTGGAGATGACCAACCGACCGGGTGAGGGGCTGAAAGATGAATTCTTCGACGTTTGACCCCCTGGATCACGCGTGACTTCTCCTGTTGCTCCGGGGACTTGAGATATCATCGTTAAACGTCCCCTACGTGGCCAACATCCTGCAAACATGGATAAACAAAGAAAAGTGAAAGAAAACGAGAAAATACAAGAAAACGAATAAAAGACGGCGGAAAACACGGGGAAACACAAAAGAAAACGTGCGTGAATATATGAAATATAAACGCACGTCAAAATCCCCCAAGCTGAACTCTTCCTCGTCCTCGAGGAAGACGAGTGAGAGTAGGAGCTCGGAAGGGAAAAATAGAGAGGAAGAAAGAAAAAGAAAACTCTAAATCCTAGATCGTCCGTCAGAGCCACCAAAATCAAAAACGACACAACAAGCAAGCAAACGCCAAATCACACCACTAAACCTAGGAAAACGAGTCCAAATAAGTGTCGTGGGCCCACGCGGTGAAGCGCGAGTGAGTGCGGTCGCGTGCTAGCAAATGGTGTCGCTTTCTACAATGTGCTATGAGCTCATATACGCAAATCCAGGAAATGACCCAAATACCGATTCGAATTTGAAATTGCGGTGAATATTAGTTCAAGCATGCATGAGAAAAGTAAGAATAGAAGCGTACCATGCATCGGGGACTCCACAACTAGGGCCAAGGAAATCACGCCACTATAGCCTAGATACTAGCTAAAAAGTTCCTAAGCCAAGTGTTTTCGAAAACGATGGGGGTTGAGATGATGTGGAGTAGAACACTCGGTGCAAATTCTCGCCTTCCCTTTATTCTCGGTAGATAGGAAAAATATTCACACTTGCAATTTTTTTTGGGTTTTGGGTATTTGTATTTTTTTGGCTTTTTGGATATACAAAATTTTTCTTTTCTTTTCTTTTTGGGTTTTTCTTTTCTTTTCTCTTTTTTTTTTGGATTTTTGGGTTTTTGGCTATACACATGTGTACTCTCCCAAGTGGGAGAACGGTACACGACGAGGGGATTTGCACCAAGTAAAACAAAAAAGAAGTCGAAATCTAAACACTCGGGCAAAGGAAACTATTCTCGCTAAATAGAGCATAGGCTAAATGGGTTATCCTAGTCCTTAGTTGTGGAATCCCGACGCATGCGAATTGAAATATACGATATAAATATAGCATGCATATAGTAGAAACAACCGCATATTCAAATCGAAGCATGATAATCTAGGGGTCATTCCTGGACAGGTATATAAAGTAAAATCACAAAGTAGAAGCACACCAAATAGATAGGCATGACACATGACTCACGAGAAAGCTAAGTGGACCCACAATGCGTGAAATGCAAGAGGACTCGAAATCCTAGGGTTAGTGAGTGTGATTATCGATGCAATGCTAGGTGTGTGTGACTTTGTGGCGATTCATCATAGGATTCATCTCTAGGAGAAAGAGCTAAAAAGAAGAAAAGAAAAAATAAAAACACGATGAAAATGACACAAAAAACGAAAAAGAAGGACTCAAACGACGCACACAGTGCGACTCCCCCCAAGCTGAAGTTTGCATTGCCCTCAATGCAATATGAGTGAGTACGGGAGGGCAATGAAAGTGGGGGGGGGGGAATACGCACTGAAACAAAAAGAAATGAAAACGAGGAAAACACATAGATGAAACTGAAAAAGAAAGAAAGATCAAAATCAAAATCAAACAACACGAAAATAAAAATAAAACCACACGACACGACACTCAAAAAATGAAAAACAAGCACACACACAAAAATGAGAAAAACAAACAAAACACGACAGCACACAAAAATAGACGTCCCCCAAGCTAAACCAGACAGTGCTAGCGAAATGATATGATCAATGAAATCCAAAGATATGCAAGGGGGAGTCAAAAACAAAAGAGGTGAATTCAGAAAGCAACACGCAAATAGTCCCCCCCGACAGAGACAAAGCAGGGCCCCGAAAAGACAGATGTGCACAAATATGGGGGGGGCAAAAGTGGGAGAGAAAAATTAAGCAGGGGCACCACCCTCTGGGGGTGGTGACGGGGGCCTGCGCTGAGGACCAGGAGTCGTGGGGGGTGGAATGTGGAGCTCGGAGACGTCGGGTGGGTCTTCACGGATGTGGCGAATGAAGCTTTGAAGAAACGGGAGGTCTCGGTCGACGGACTCCTCGGTTATCCGACCACCCTGACCAGCTAGGAGGACCATGGCCGTGAATCGGTCGGCATGGTCATCGGTTTTGGAATTGCATCCCATATTCGGGATCGTAAACGTGAGGTGGGGAAGTGGTGCGTGGTGTGGTGGATGGGTTGGAGGTGGTGGGCTGTGTGCGACGGGTACGACGGGTGGGCCTAGGGTTCGAAGAGCTGGCGTCGGTGGGCTTAACACGGCGGGGAGGCATTGTGTGGGTGTCGTTCGTGTGCGTAGGTACGTAAGAGTACAATGAATTCAACACAAACATGAAATACGACCAACAAGCAAATGGAATATTTGGGGTAAGATTAAAATTAAGCAAAGGAGCGAGTTTACCCAAATGAGATGAAGATAGTTGCTCGTAGACGCCCCGATGCTACTCGATTGGAGCATGTTGTGAAGCCGCAGCGATCTCTTCAGCAAGTTTCGAAATTGGGGAAAAACGGGTGGAGGTTAGGGTTTTGTGTGTTGGTGGAATCGAGGAGAATGGAGAGAAATCGATGGTGGATGGGTAGGGGGATGGGGGAAAAGGCGATTGAGGTTGATTGAAGGGAAGAAAGAGGGCAGGCGAATGAGGGAGAGGTGAAACGGCAGATCCGGATTCGAAAATGGCGAGTGCGGATCGAACGGGCGGTTGGGAGTATTTATAGGGTTTTAAGTCGAACCGATCGGGTGACTTGTCACCCGATCGGTTGACGGTTAGGTCGAAATTTCTTGCCGAAGAATTGCTACAGGCGAACCGGTCGGTTGACTTGTCAACCGATCGGTTGGCCGCTCCACTCATTTTCTCGAGAACTTAGGGCTGCTCACCCGGTCGCGTCAACCGATCGCGCACGAACTCAACCGATCGGTTGATATTCCCCAAAAATTTCCGAGAGTTCTCCCCAGCTCACCCGGTCTGTCACCCGGTCTCCTCATTCTTCAACCGATCGGTTCATCTGGGGACAGATCTCGGCTTGTATATGATACATCCCAACCGATCGGGTGAGTTGTCAACCGATCGGTTGGGGCTTTCTTTCCTGCAAAAGCCAACAGATTGTCTAAGTCCCTGAACGGATCTTCTCGCGGCTGATTTTATTTATAAAAGTAGATAAAATAAAGTCAAAAATAACGCTAAAAATTGGGGAAAAAGTTTAGAACATGGGTTGCCTCCCATGAAGCGCACTTGTTTAATGTCGTTGGCTCGACGCCCGCAAGAGATGTTCACGGTGGTTGATACGGGTGATGCCTGAAGTTCGGCATCTCTTCTTCATTGGAGCTGAAGGCCCTTGGAGTAGTCAGCGGCTGGAGAAATATTTGCTCAACTACCCTCTCCTTGTTCTTGGGATCCGGGGGTTTCTCTTTCGTGTTGGCGCTTCCCGCCATCTTCTTTAGGATCCTGACCTCGTCTTTAGTGAGGTCCATGGGCTCTTTTCCCGTTCTCCTCGTAGGAGGAGCCTTGGGGAACCCGGGAGGGGTCGTTCTTGCTACACTCGCTTTTCCAGCAGCTTCTTTGTCCTTGGGGCCGTCTCCATCCTTTGAATTCCCCAAGTCATCGGGGGGGTTTCTTAAGAGAATCTCCCAGGAGCTCTCTTCAACAGCTTTTTCTTCTTCCATCTCCAGCAAACTACACCGAGGGTCGTCTGGGGGATCGGGGTACTTCATGGATAACCCCAGATCAAATTCAACTTTTTCTCTGTTGACGTTTAGAGAAAGTTTTCCGTTCTTCACATCTATCAAAACGCCAGCAGTGGCCATGAAAGGCCGTCCCAGGATGATCGGGGTGTGTGCGTCTTCAGGCATGTCCATGATTACAAAGTCCACTGGCACATGCACCCCTTTCACATTGACGGGTAGGTCATCCACAATTCCCACTGGATATTTGACCGACCGGTCAGCTAGTTGTAGGGTCATACCGGTGGGCTCCAAATCACCCATTCCTATCCTTCTATACATCGACAAGGGCATCAAACTAACACTCGCTCCGAGATCGACGAGTGCACGATGAATCTTTACTGCCCCGATCGTGCACGGAATTGAGAAGCTCCCTGGGTCTTTAAGTTTCGGCGGATTTGCCCTCTGGATAAGAGCGCTACACTCCGTTGTCAACACTACTTTCTCTTTTCTAGACCCTCTCGTCACCAAATCCTTCAGGAATTTTGCATAGGAGGGGATTGTTTCGATTGCTTCTAGGAAGGGGATTTGCAGGCTCAGGTCCTTGACCATGGCGAAGAACTTGCCATATTTCTCATCAATTTTGGCCTGAGCTAACCGTTGTGGAAATGGCACAACGGGTTTGAACAATTTTGGGCTCCCTTCCTCCTTCTTCTTTTTCTCTTATTCAGAGACTCCCTCCGGAGTCATAGGATCTGATGACGAAGCACCGGCGTAGTTTGATTTTTCGATCGGTCTCTTAACGACCAATGGTGCTTCCGGTTTGCTAGGGGGCACTCTAGTAGGAATTTGTGTACCGCTTCTCAGAACGATAGCGGACACATTTGCGTGCTCGTGCACGAGTGCCGATGTTTGGGTTGCTCCCCTCGGGTTCACCTCCGGTTGTGGCGGCAATTGGTTTTGTGAACTTGAAAGATTCGCCACTTGTAACCCCAGTTGGGTTACTTGGTCCGTGAGGGTCCGCTGACCCATTTCCAGCTTTTGGTTGATCTTCTCTTGGTTGGTAATATATTGAGTCAAGAGAGACTCAACCGGAGAGACGGCCCTCTGTTGGCCATACTACTGCTGCTGCTGGAATGGCTGCTGGTTCCTGGGGGCGTAAAATTTTTGCTGAGGTTGCTGCTGAAATGGTTACTGCTGAACCTGACTCTGCTGTGGCCTAGCCGGCTGATAAGTTTGTTGCTGCGGCTGCTGAGGCGGCGAGGGCTGAAATGGTGGCCGGTAACTGAAGTTTGGGTGGTTCCGGTTGTTTGGAGAGTAGGCCGGGTTGGAATTGGTCCTTGGCGGATACGGCGCATTTCCTGTGGGGTTGTAAAATAGTGTGCTCGCCTGATCCAACGGTGGTGAGATGTCACCACCGTCGAATTCCCCAAAGAATTTGGATTCTACCGCTGAAATTTGCTGTGTACCGGCCCCACCGGCTCCTACCATTAGTGCAGAGATCTGGGTCGAAAGCAAGTCGAACTTGCTTGAAAGTTTGTCGACGTCCTCGACTCTGTGTATACCCCCGGATCTTGGTGTGGCTCTCTCGTCACACCACCGCTCATTGTTGGATGCCATATTTTCCAGAATATGTCCGGCATCTTCCTTGCTCCTAGACATGAAGGAACCCCCAGCCGCGGCGTCCATAGAAGATTTCAGGTCATCCCTCAACCCATTGTAGAACAGATTAATAATCTGCCACTTCGGAAGCTCATGGTGAGGGCATCTTCTTTGCATTTCCTTATATCTCGTCCAAGCTTCATGCAAGGACCGTGGCTGGCCTGGGAGAAGGAGGAGATCTCACTCCTCAACTTCATGGTCTTCCCCGGAGGAAATAACTTCGTCAGGAAAGCGTTGGAGAGCTTCTCCCAGGTGTTGAAAGTGTTGGGGTCCTTCCCCCTAAGCCATTGCTTGGCTTTGTCTCGTAAAGAGAAGGGGAACAGCTTCAGACGGATAGCCTCTGTTCTGACACCATTAATCTGGAAGGTGTCACATTTCTCCAAGAAGGAGTCTAGGTGCTCGATCGGGCTCTCCATGGGTGCACCCGCAAACTGGTCCTGCTGGATCCATGTCACTAAAGACGGCTTTAGCTCGAAGCTTTGGGCCGCAATAGCTGGAGAACGGATGGCGGAAGTCGACTCGATGGATGGCATCGAGTACTCCAACAGAGACTTGTGAGGTGGGGTGTTCTCCTCCATGGATTCGGGATCCTCTCTTCTTCGCTTCTCGGTGGCCAAACGCCTAAGGGTGGCGTTAATCTCTGGATCGAGTGGAATCAAGTCGTCAAGACTCCTTGAACTCATGCGCATGAAAAACAACAAACACCCGTGAAGCGACAAGTGGGAAAGAAACAGATAAAATAAGAAATAAAAATAAGAAAAATAAAAAGAAAAAGGAGAATGTGAAAATTATCGTGAGGTAGGGACGAGAGCTAGACACGAGGGTTCAAGAGATCCTAAAATAACAAGCACGTTGCCTCCCCGGCAACGTCGCCATAAACTTGACCGGCGCCCTGTGGTGTGCGGTAAGGGCGCGGTGTCGGTTTACCGCAAGTGCACGGTTAGTGTAGGGTGCGGGAATATCGAACTCAGGGAGGCGAGGTTGTGCTTGGGTCAGGTAGGACCTAAATCACCCCGAGGGGCGAGCTAGCCCGAATCGGTAAATGGTTGTCACGGGAAGAAATAAAGGGTATGAACAATAAAGAAATAAACCCGGGACTTTGGTTTCCGCTCCGACGAGTGGCTCTCACCGACACGGCCTACGGGTATGGATAACGATCGGGATTAGGGTCTAATGGTGATACGTTGCCTCTGAAAGTGGTACCGGCATCCCATGGGCCCGATATTCCGGTCGGTGCCCAGGATGATACACCGGACTTCCCGGATTCGATCAGTGGGCACTCCCGTGTCCATTAACACTGATCGATCCCGGGAGCACTAAGCCCGCAACGATAACTCCCAACGTCTCATCCTGCCGCTCCCGTGTGCTAGGATTCGACGTCTACGCTATGGGCGTGAGCTATGGCTAGGGAGTCAACCGCCAAGTTTATTCCCCCTTGGCCCAACGGTCAAAGGCGGTCTTTTTCCCGCCGATGACAATGAAACACCCCGCGTAACCGTTAGATTCCTAATCCCTATCGATTTCCTAACCCTATGGACGCATCGGGAAGAGCCCCCGAAGGGGTTTCCACCAAAATCCCAGATTCGGGAACTACTCACAAAAATCCATGAAAAAGAGATCTAAATAAAAATTAACCGTTGGAATCATAATCGGACGATTGTAATGTGGAAGTAATAGAGTAGATAAGACAATACTAAAATTTGAGAAAGATCTGAAAACTTAAAAAAGAGTAACAATTACAGCCGTCACAAAGTGAGAAAACAGTAAAAAACTCGCAGCCCTCGTTTCTGGAACCCTAGGGGTTCTATTTATAGACTCTCGCATCAACCGATCGGTTGACAAGTCAACCGATCGGTTGATCCGTTACAAAATAATAACAGAAAACGGCGAGCTTTCACCCGATCACATGAACCGGTCGGGTGAGTTCTTGAGTGACCGGTTGGATCTTGGAGCCGTCGGGTGAAGCGATCGGTTTGGTGCCCGTGTCTTCAGCTCCTCATCTTCAGCTACAGATGAACCGATCGGGTGAGAGTCACCTGATCGGTTGGCATTTTGCTCGAGAAAACAGAGAACATGACCCCGCTGAACCGGTCTGCGAACTGGTCGGGTGACTTCCATGTGAGCTCCGGCTGAGACCGGGTGGTGCACGCGTGCATCACCTGATCGGTTGGAGATGACCAACCGACCGGGTGAGGGGCTGAAAGATGAATTCTTCGATGTTTGACCCCCTGGATCACGCGTGACTTCTCCCGTTGCTCCGGGGACTTGAGATATCATCGTTAAACGTCCCCTACGTGGCCAACATCCTGCAAACATGGATAAACAAAGAAAAGTGAAAGAAAACGAGAAAATACAAGAAAACGAATAAAAGACGGCGGAAAACACGGGGAAACACAAAAGAAAATGTGCGTGAATATATGAAATATAAACGCACGTCAGTGAGCTAGCAAGTTGGAAACCAAAAAAAAGTGGAGTTTGGTTTCCGTATATAGTCAAATGAAAATATAACATTACACACATATGAATCTATATACGCGTTCCTATCAAGCCTAGAAACATTCTTAGGAATCCACAAAGAAAGTGATTTGGGATTCTTAAGAAGAGGTTTGTTTAAAGCAAGAGTAGGAGGTGAGGGTGCACGCTTATGAGGTGTAACATAAACATTGGCGTGCCCCGTGTGTGAAACATGAGATTTAACATTAGATGCATTCACATAAGCAATTCTACCATGCATAGGAACATGTGAATCATGCAAAGATTTATCATTTACACTAGCATGCTAGCAAAGTAAGTTATTTCCATGGGTAGATTTATCATACATATCAACATATGAAGTAGCATTCACACCAATAGGTTTTTGAATGGGCTTCTTATGCAATGAGGTTTACATATATGCATGATTCTTCTTTGGCTTAATATTCAAAGTTGATTTTTGACTAAAAGAAGACTTGGATGTGCATTTCTCATTAGAATGCTCCCCCATAAAATTTATTTGGGTGATTCTAAGAGAAGAGCTTGGTTTGTTCACCTTCAATGAAGAGGATCCCAAAACTGTGTCCTTACTCAATTTGAAATTTTCAATTTGAGTAGACATTAGCTCACATTTCTTCAAAAGTGAAGAAAGGTTGTCATCCCTCTTGGATAGACATGAGCTAAGCTCACAACATTTAGACTTGAGAGACAATGTCTCATCTCTCAATCCGAGTGCAACTTCTCCATTTGGAGTTTGAGAGAAGCATTCTCATCCCTCAAGGCACTCAATTGAGAAAAAAGAGTATCTTTCTCGGTATACAAAGAATTAAGTTCAACATTATGCGATTCATACTGACTCTCTTTTACAGATTTGTGAAAATCACGATCATACTCAATACGAGCTTTAAGAGAGTCATTCTCTTTGCTCAACAATACGAGCTTTAAGAGAGTCATTCTCTTTGATCAACATGCACACATGCGAATCAAGAGCAATCTTTTCTTGATTCAATGCAATGGTTTATGTATCATCACGAAGTTTGGATGATAAAGAAGTGTTTGTGCGAGTATCTCTCTCAAGCTTGTTATTATTCGCATTGAGAGAGTTCCTAACCAACGCATTATCATTTTCAATAAAATTAGCGCGTTGAACGAGAGAGTTACGAGATACCTCATTACCAACGATGCTCTCATCATCGCAAGATTCCTCTCTTCCATACTTTTCATCAAGATAATCCCATATCTCATTGGCCGTCTCGAACTCCTCCACTTTCTTAGCAATTTTCGGAGAGAGAGCATGGAGCAACGCATTCAATTCTTCAGCATCCGAAGTAATTAAGGACTCCTCATGCACATTAATTCAATGGAACATGTTCTTCCTCCATTTTGAGAAGTGTTTGCCTTTAAAGACGGGAGGAAGGGAGAGAGGTTGTTGAGACTTAGAAGTCATGCTTGTGTTGGATATGGACGACATGAATACACCCATAAGGGGATGTATGAGGGAATATAGACCTCAGATGTCACGTGCACGAAAGCGTGTACGAAGGGAACCTTTCTCGTGTGAAAAGGACCACTCGATAAGTGGAAAAAGTCACTTTATAAGTGCATAAAGGCACTTGATAAGTGAATGAAGAAGAGGATAAGTAAATGTGCTAATATAGGCTAATAAGCTTATATTTAGTTATTTCCTACAATAACTACCCCTAAAGCCTATAAATAGGACCCAAGAGTAAGGCATTTACTCTAATCTAACCATGCCATAAGTTTGCATAAGGAAACTTGTGTTCTTCTTCTCCCTTCCATTAAAATCCTCTTCTAAATAGAGATTTAGGCGGTGAAACGCTGCTTCGATCCTCCGTGACGAAGTACTGACCGTTGTGGCGAATCCGAGGTTGAAGTTCAGAGACTACGGCGCAGCATACGCTAACGTAAGTCTATATTATTATTTGATCCTAACGTCGTTGTTTTGACAGGATCCTACATTGGTATCAGAGCCATACGGGTTCGCCCCGGTCTAACCGTAGCCCCGATCTCACCGATGAACGTGGTGTTGTCTCTTTCACGAATGAGTCTCCTTCCATTATGGATATGGTAGGAACATGTCATGACGGAGAGAACGCAATAGTTGTTCTTTTCACGTTAGGGTCTTCTGCCATTACGGATATGGCAAGAACTCTCCGTGACGGGAAGAACTTACCGTTCATCTCGCCAAACTCGCACTCCTCATGGATGCTGAGTCTTCATTCAATTGAGAATGTGAACTCTCTTCATGTAGAGCGTGAAGTTTGCGGCCTTGAAAACACGTTCTCTTCATTTTTTGGCACACGACCATTGAAGCAAAACCGTTTTCTCGACGAACGGGTGCTTCATCAGAAAAGACGATGGTGGTTATTCTCAACGGAGAAGATGACATTTTTGGTGCATGATCACCATGGCCATATGGGCTATGGAGGCAATGCATCCCCCCTCCCCATGCGGAGGGGGTTGGCTACGGCCAATAACTACCACGACAACCCCTCCGGTGGGGGGTGTGCGGCCAACCCCATGCAAGGGGGAGGCCGGCCATGGCCATATGGGCCAACGCCAGCCATGGCCGGCCCTGGCCAGGCCATGGCCGGCCTAGGCCAGGGCCAGGGGGCCCTGTCCGTGGCCAGAGCCAGGTCTGGCCGAGGCCAGGCCAGGGCCAGGAGGACCTGGCCGACCGAGGCCAGGGCCAGGGGCCGGCCCAGCCGGCCCTGGCCGGCGCCAGGGTCGGCGCCTTGGCCTCTGCCAGGGCCTGGGGCCAGGGCCAATGCCCTGGCCTCAGGCCAGGGTCTCCTCAGGCCAGGGCCTGGCCGGCCCTGACCGGGGGCCAGGGCCCGACCGGGAGCCAGGGCCCGGCCGGTGCCCTGGCCTGGCCGGGGGCCTAGCCGGGGGCCTGGCCGGCCCTGGCAGAGGCCAGGGCCACGGCCGGCCCTGGCAGAGGCCAGGGCCACGCCCTGGTTGGCCCTATTTTTCATGGGGAAGGGGGGGCTTGCATGACCGGAGGGGGTGGCTTGCATGGCCGGTCTCTACGGAGCCGTCGGCAGTTGTCTGCGGCAAAATTCTCCTGTAGGGGGGAAGCGCCTGGATCCATACGGGAGCCAGCGGCGGTGGCTTACAAAAAACTCCCCTCAAGGAAAGTTCGGCCTTGGCCAAGTTGCGATGGCAACACTCTCTTCGGAAGGAAGAAGAATTCGACCTTGGCACGGCCACGACACGACCCCGGTAATGGCCGGGGAATTGTCGAAATATTTCGGCTATGTCACCCTCTAATAGGGTGTAGGCCCTGCAAAATACGTTTGAAAAAATACCTTTTCAAAATACTGCAAAATACGTTTGCAAAATACGTTTGAAAAATATGTTTTCAAAATACGTTTTTCAAAAACGTTTTTCCGCTGCAAGTACTATAAGAGTACTATCATTTGATAAGTGAGGGGGAAATATTGAAAGTTGTTCTAGATGGTGATTGGAATCATAGAGACCTTTCCGATTCTAGAGCAACATTTTCAATAATTTTCGAAAGTAACTTATCAAATATAATAATATCATTCCAAGTGGGATTTTTTCCAAGTGGGAGTGATATTAAACTAGTCTGAAATTTCACATTCGATTGATTCAGTATCTCAATGGATCATGATTCGACCAATGGTCTTTTGGACTAGTTTGTGGGACACCTCAGCTCAGTCTGGGGGTAGTGAACCATGGACTAGCCATTTCCCCGGTCGGTCCGCTGGCCGAGACTAATGAATCATGAAAATGTAACATTATGATGACTAAGTATATGAAATTAATGCAATGTTTTTGATCGAACCTTCTTTTCATGTCTTTTGCAGCATTTTAAAGCTAAAATGTCTTCTGCCGCTAAGAACATCGTCGCTGAGTTAAACAATGGTGAAAAACTCAACGGTGATAATTACAAATTATGGTCCATTAAGATACAATTTGTTCTAGAGGAGCAAGACGTGCTCGAAACTCTGAAGAACAAAATGATTGAACCTGAGTTGGGCACTACGGCCCAACATAGACGAGACAAGGAAGCTTTTGATATTTGGTCTCGGAAGAACAAGATAGCTCACATTACGTTATTGGCCAGTATGGCTGAGGACATAATGCGCATCTTTCGAGAGCATGACATAGCCATGGACATATGGTCCAAGCTTGAGGAGAAGTTTGGTGGCACCTCGGTGTCCAAACTTCGTTCTTTAACTATAAGATTTGATTCATACAAGAAACGTCCAGATCATTCCATGGGGAAATATCTGCGACATATGGCAAATCTAATCTCAGAGTTAAAGGATGCATGTCATGTACTCACTGATGAGCAATAAATCCAAGCAGTCATACGTTCCCTACCAAATGGTTGGGACCAAATGAAGATGCATCTCACTCATAATGAGAGCATCAAGAACTTCAGCGATGTTTCTAAGCACCTCGAGTTAGAGGAAGAGCGGCTTGCGGCTGCCAAGCCAAGTGCAGAAGTGCACATGGTTGTTAGTTCCTCACACAGGGAAAAGAAACGGAAAAATCGTTCGAAGTTTACTAATGAACGTAATAAGCAACCTGAGTCTACCAAGAAACCCAAACATAAGGGTGGGAACAAGAAATGGCACAAGAAGAAAGACTTGAAGAGGATCAAGTGCTTCAAGTGCAACAAGTTAGGTCACTATGCCCGTTCTTGTACGGATGGAGGTGACAAGGTAACTTGTAATACTAGTTACATATGTGTTTCTAGTTCAATAATTCTTGTAGAATCTAATCCATTTTGGATAATTGATTTAGGTGCCACCGACCACATAGCAAGGGACAGACGGTCCTTCGTGGAGTATCACCGGATACCCCAAGGAATAAAGTGGATATATGTAGGAAACAACACACGTGTTGAAGTGAAAGGCGTTGGGAATTGCAAGCTCGTCTTGGACAACGGTTGCACTATCTTACTACATGATGTCCTCTTCGCTCCGGATATTCGAAGGAATATTATATCTGTGGTCGTGTTAATGGGTCTTGGTTATAGTTGGTTTTTTCATGATTGTAAAGTGGACTTGTTTTATAATAATTCTTTAATTGGTACTGGGTATGTTTTCAAAGGATTTATTGTATTAAATACAATGTATGACTCCTCATTTTGTAATGAAAATTTCCTTGTTACAAATTCTTCGACTTATGAGTCAGATATAATTTGTTGGCACGCAAGGCTTGGTCACATAGGACCAACGCGTATGGATAGACTTGCCAAACGTGGCCTTCTATCCAATGTTTCAAAGGTCGATATATCGACATGCGAACATTGCCTTGTATGGAAATCTTGTCGCAAGCCGTTTGGAACCGGCACAAGGGCCGAGGTTCCATTACAGCTCATCCATTCGGACATATGTGGTCCGATGAATGTCAAGACAAGACGCGGGAAGTCCTATTTCATCACTTTTATTGATGACTTCACCCGATTCGGACATATCTATTTGATATCCCACAAAAGTGAAGCATTAACCTGCTTTAAAAACTATATGAGTTGGGTGGAAAATCAATTATATCGCACAATTAAGGTCTTACGAACCGATAGGGGCGGTGAATATCAATCAACATGTTTTAAAGAACTTTGTGATGAAAAGGGCATAGTTCATCAGGTAACTATGCCTTATACTCCGCAACAAAATGGTGTTGCAGAAAGGAGGAATAGAACTTTAATGAAAATGGTCCGTTCAATGATGGCGCAAGCTAACTTGCCAATCACCTTTTGGGGTGATGCATTATTGACGGCTGCTTTCATCTTGAACCGCGTACCCTCGAAATCAGTTAGCTCCACTACTTATGAGTTGTGGAACCAAAGGTCTCCTGACTTAAGCATTTTAAAACCTTGGGGGTGTGCATCCTATGCACATATTTCCTCCCATAAGTATGGCAAACTTGGGCCAAGGGGGAGGAAATGTATCTTTATACGATACGCAGAAAACTCCAAAGGTTATGTTTTCATTGGTCAGGAAGACAATGGAGGACTAATTGAATTTGAGTCGAGGGATGTCACTTTCTTGGAAAACAAGTTTCCAAGACAGGGCGAGATAAGCCAGGACTTATCTCTATTTGAGATTTATGATCAAGAAGGATTACCTCATTCGAGTGGGAGAATTCTTGGTGAAGACGAAAATACGTTTCACACTTCACCAATGGATGATACGAATGACGCGAATCCTATTCCAAACGGGAATAATGATCCAAGTGGGAGCATTTCTAACAACATTCCAAGTGGGAGTGATATTAGAATTGATCTAAATTCAAGTCAACAAGGACTTGAAGAATCTCAAATACTACGTAGTAATCGTACAAGGTTGGCTCCTCTAAGATTTGAGGATGAATTTCCGCAAACCTTTATGACTTTACTACAAGATGATGACGAGCCTGCTACTTTCAAACAGGCCGTATCATGCCCTGCAAAAGACAAATGGATGGAAGCGATGAAGGAGGAGTTGGAATCCATGAAAGTTAACCAAGTCTGGGACTTAGTTGACTTACCCAGAGGACGTAGAGCTATTGGGAACAAATGGGTTCTCAAGATCAAGCATAAGGCTGATGGCTCTATAGACAGATATAAAGCTCGCCTTGTCGTGAAAGGTTTTACGCAACAGGAAGGGATAGACCATGAAGAGACATTCTCACCTGTTGTGCGTTTTACCTCGATTCGCTTGATTCTGGCTATGGTAGCTTGCTTAGACCTCGAATTACATCAGATGGATGTAAAGACTGCATTTCTCAATGGAGAATTGGACGAGGAGATCTATATGGAACAACCAACAGGGTTTGTAAAAGAAGGAAACGAACATAAGGTTTGTAAACTTCGTAAGTCCATATATGGTCTTAAACAATCCTCGAGGCAATGGTATATACGATTTCAAGAAGTTGTCTTATCAAATGGTTTTTCCATGCTTGATGAAGATAACTGTGTATATATCAAGAGGATTAAAAGCAAGTATGTTATTATGTCTCTATACGTAGATGATATTTTAATAGCCGAAAATGACTAGGGCTTTGTGATGGATATCAAGGCTTGGCTTTCATCAGTTTTTGAGATGAAAGACATGGGAGAAGCCGCATATATCCTTGGAGTTAAGATTTCAAGGAATCGTTCGAAGAAACTTCTTTCTCTTTCACAAGAGACTTATATAAAGTAGGTTCTAGAACGTTTTAATATACAGGACTGCAAGTCCATTGATACTCCTATAAGCAAATGCGATAATTTATGTCTGAAATCGTGTCCAAAGAACCAAAAGGAAAAGGAAATTATGGAAAAAGTTCCATATTCCAGTGCAGTTGGTAGTCTTATGTACGCTATGATGTGTACAAGACCGGACATCTGTTTTACCATTGGAATGGTAAGTCGTTACCAATCCAATCCAGGGCAAGTACACTGGAAAGCGGTTAAGAGGATAATGCGGTATCTTAAAGGAACTGCAGACTATGCTTTATGCTATCAAGGAGATGCCTTGAGGCTCGAAGACTACACTGATGCTGATTGGGCGGGTGATCTCGATGAGCGACGATCGACCTCAGGATATGTTTTTCTACTCAGATCTGGTGCAATATCCTGGAGTAGCAAGAAACAATCCTGCATCGCACTTTCAACTATGGAAGCCGAGTTTGTAGCATTTAGCATGGCAGTCCAAGAGGCTGTTTGGCTTAGGAAGTTCTTAGACAGGCTAATTGATGCAAGTGACTCAGGTGCTGTTCCAATACACAGTGACAGTCAAGCATCTATAGCCTATGTCAAAGATCCAAAATTCCATTGTAAGACCAAACACATTGATATCCGCTACAAATTTGCAAAAGACTATGATAAGACCAAGAAGGTAGACATAAGGTACATATCTACGCATGAGATGATATCAGATCTGTTTACGAAGGCGATCCCCAGAGATGTGTTTTACAAACACTTATCATCTCAAGGGTTGCGTAAGAGCTGAGTTGTACAAATGTAAATTCCCATGTCTGTAAAAGATCAAATTTAATAAAAGAATAAGTTCTTTTTCAAACATTGCAAATGAGTTTCTAGAAAATGTTTGTGTACATTTTAAAATCTCAGCTATATTGTCTAGTATGTCGGACAGATTGAGGTTGGCTCTCTCACATGAGCAACTGCCTTTATTATATCAGACGGATAAAATAAAGATGATACATGTTTAAAGTCAAAATCGTCAGACGGATGATTTAGAGTCATGACTTAAACAAAATGGTCGTATGAAAGATCTGCATCATATTGATGCTTACAAAAGATCTAAGAGGATTCTTAAATCCTATCTGTCTTATGCGGGATGTGGGTCCAGAAGATTATTTGAGTAGTAAAAGGGACTCAAAATCAGACATTATGGTGTCTGATCATCATCCTTACAACATCATTAAGACATACGCTCCCTGGGAAAGGAGTGATGTTGTAATACGTATTCATACTACGTATGCATTTGACCATTGGGTTAGAATAGTAATTGTGTTTACTATTATGTGAGACCCAAAGACCACATGGGTCTTAACTCGTTATCCTTATGGACTCTAATTGGTTCCTTTAGATTTGACTGGGTGATTGCTATCTTAGCATGTTGCTTATGGACTATGGTCAATTCGGTCCGGCGGGGCATGTTAGAAAAGCGAGTCAAGTCAAGATCGAAAGGATCCCAAGAAGAGGAAGATTAATTTCATATTCACATTTGGACTTTAGAGATTCAAAGCTGGCCAGCCAATTGTAATCCAGATGGGATTCAATTGTTGAATATAAAGTATAAGATATGTGAAGAAATAATCTAGGGTAAAGCATGCGTTAATCTACTCAACTTTGCACCTTGAGGAGTGTTGTGTATCTCTAACAAGTGCACAAACAGTGGACTCTATGCGCATGACGGTCACACGACCTATTTCTCGGTATGATAAACAGAAGAGTTAAAGGAAAAGATGTTTCCTTACAATCCCCTCAAGTGTGAGTGGGAGATGTTGGATATGGACGACATGAATACACCCATGAGGGGATGTATGAGGGAATACGGACCTCAGATATCGCGTGCACGAAAGCGTGCACGAAGGGAACCTTTTCTTGTGTGAAAAGGACCACTCGTTAAGTGGAAAAAGTCACTTTATAAGTGCATAAAGGCACTTGATAAGTGAATGAAGAAGAGGATAAGTAAATGTGCTAATATAGGCTAATAAGCTTATATTTAGTTATTTCCTACAATAACTACCCCTAAAGCCTATAAATAGGACCCAAGGGTAAGGCATTTACACTAATCTAACCATGCCATAAGTTTGCATAAGGCAACTTGTGTTCTTCTTCTCCCTTCCATTAAAATCCTCTTCTAAATAGAGATTTAGGCGGTGAAACGCTGCTTCGATCCTCCGTGACGAAGTACTGACCGTTGTGGCGAATCCAAGGGTGAAGTTCAGAGACTACGGCGCAGCATACGCTAACGTAAGTCTATGTTATTATTCGATCCTAACGTCGTTGTTTTGACAGGATCCTACAGCTTGCAAAAGCCACCAAACCAATGCTCCGATACCAACTGTAAGGGACCCTGCGGGGCTACACACACTAGAGGGGGTGAATAGTGTAATAGCAAGCAAAGTGTTTAATTAAAAGTTACTAAAATTAAAGCACAATAAGCAGCGAAAAATAAACAGAGTGCTCAACAACAACAATTGCAAACACAAGGATTTTACCCTAGTTTCCCAAAACTTGGGTACATCCAGCCACACCAATATTCACTATATTCCCACAAAGAGAACTGAATACAGATCTCACAAGAAGATACCTCACGAGAGGATTTTGCCCTACACATGGACCCAACCAACCCTACACAGAGGTCAAACTCCCACATAGAGAATTACTAACTCCCACTCAGAGAATTAGGGTTAGACCTACACTAGGATACCAAACTCCTACTAAGAGTGTTACTTCCACAAAGAAAGTTACTCCCATTAAGAGAATATCCTAATACTACAAAGAGATAAACTCCCACAAAGAGAGAAAGACTAATTCCCACAAAGAGAATTAGTGTTTCGAATATAAAACAAAACGAAAAAACACTTACCTATGCCTTGATATGATCTTACCAATATAAAGAAGAAGGCATGCAAGTGAAACCCAAGTACTTGAGATGAGGCTTTGATTGCACTTGATGATCTTTCTCTCTTCTAGGAATGAATCTTAACACTTCTCACTTGACTGTATGAAATGAAGAGAAGAAAGATGTTCTCCAAGAAAGAAATGACAATTGGATCCTTTGGAGAATTTTCCAACAAGCTAGCTTCAATGCATGAAGAGAAATATGCTCATGAGAGGGAAATGGGAGAGATTAGGTGTAACGACCGGAATTTTTCAACACATCACTTTACGTATTTTACGTATTTAAAAAAAATTTTCTTTATAAATGATAGTCGAGAGTTTTATTACAAAACGGATTTCAAAAATTCTTATTAAAATATTTTTAAGCACGAGACTAATTATAATATACTTCAGCATTTTCAGATTTCCCCAAACACTCAAAATAATTTCGATAAAAAATCGTTTTCAATAATTACCGTTTTGGCTTAACGAATTAATTTTCTATTCAAAAATTTTCAAAACACTTTCAAACTTCTACAGTAGTATCCTATGATCATTTAGGGCTCCCTACATTAATTTCGTAATTTTCTGATATCATTTCAATAGAGAACCCGCAAACCCGCTTTCTAAACGTTTTGGCCTGAAACTAGTATCTCCGTAGCTCAAATCCCAAAACGGACTTCGTATTCGTGATCCTCGTGACAACACGATTCCATGGGTATGTTTTTGTAATTTTTCAGAGTCGTTTGCAAAATCGAGTTTGTATTTCTCCGTTTTGCTAATTACAATCGCTAATGACCTAATTAACCCTAATCAAATCCCATCTACCCACCCCTTTGTGGTTAAATATGAAATCATTCAGATCTAACCCTCCCATCTACCCTCCCATCTACCTCCTCATCTACCCCCCTCATCTACCTCCACTAATTACAAGTTTCCCATTCTAAATACCTACATAAATACCCCCTTCAAACTATAACACTCAGTAACCCTCTGCACTCTAAATTTTCGTTCAATTTTTGCCTCAGGCAACCGCAGTTCATCTCTCTGTTCACTCTCTCCCTCTCTCCGTTTCTCTCTCTCTCGTCGGAGGCCTCGACCCGCCGCCGTCGCTCCGTCGTCAACCGCCGCCACGCTCCGCCGAGGTCGCCTTCCTCCTCCGTCGTCCCGCCTTCCGCCGCCTCCACACCCCCGCTCCGACGAGCTACGCCGAGCCTCTCCGGTGATCGAGAACGACGGTGGGTGCGTGCGTAAACCCCCAGTGGCACGGTCGTAATTACGGGGTTATTTTCGAATTTACGAATTTTTAAATATTAATAATTGAGTATTATTAGTTTAAAACCTATAGCTAAATATATAGGCATCAGAAAAATGTGGGGATAGCTCCAGAAAATCGGAAACATTATTTCGGATCCAATGGTGCTGGTCTCATCTTGATCAGACGCTTAATTTTTCCAGAATCATTTTTAAACCTAAAAATTAAATACGTATAATTAATTTTAAATTCCGTAACTCTCTGTTTTCATGTACAAAGATACGTGATAAAATTATATGTAGTAGTAATCTTCGAGACGGTCGTTTTAACTGCTCATTCAAGTAATTCCGGCAAGTATTGCTCCCGAAATAAATTACGGAAGTATTACGCTACTTAGGTTAATCGAGTTTTTAAAATGATTTTCAAGCTTCTGAAAATTGTAAATAAATAGCATAAGCTTCTGAAATTGTTTTCCTTTTGCAGTAAATTTATAATAGTTATTTTAAGCTTATATAAAAATTTTTAACGATTTCCGACACCGTTTCAACCGGTTTTGAAAATCAAAACGATCAATATTTAGATAGGAAAGTTGTATCTTCTAACTGATTGTTTTTGTGATCACAGGTACAAACTCTTGTGCACCAACTTCAGAGGAAGACTTAGATCCATTCCCGGCCTACGACTACGACATTGAACTTAGTAAGTCACGACAGATTCTAAGTTTAGAAAACTAGTCTACTGTGCTTATAAGAACCCGTTGACACCCCTATAGCCTCGAACGGCTATTTGACTTGAACCGAATAAGAGATCTAACCTAGTATGAAAGTAATCTACCAAAGATTACTTTGTCAACTTTCAACTTTGGTGGTTGTAGCACACCACTACCAACTTGGGTAAATTGTGCGTTAAAGCACACTACCACGTGCTCAAAGCATGGAAGTAGCATCTTTTGGTGTTGGACTTGTCTTTATCCTACTTCCTGGTATTCAATGAGAAAGTCAACCTGTTGACTTGGTTTGACTAGCAACATGTGGAACATCATGTGGAACATTCTGTGGAACATCTTGTAAAGAACTTGCACTTGACACATCACTGGGGTATTGGGGTAACTCATAGTTAGAGAGAGTATGGGAGTGACTAGAGTTTGATCTTCCTGTCCTGCTGCCTGAGTTTCGGCATACCGTCCTGCTGCCTGAGTTTCGGCAAAATACCTGTCCTGCTACCTGGGTTTCGGCATTCGTCTGGGTAGCACCCGGGCAAGAGATGGACTGAACGGTCACATATTGTACTCTCCTACTTGAGTCACGTAGTCCTAGTATAACTTGCACAGTTACTTTCTTTATAGTACATACACTTCACTTTCTACACTTATACAGTCACCGTACTTTTACTTGTCGTACTTTTAGCTATAGCAGTAGCCTGTTACTCCTACGCTTTGCTTTCTACACATGTACAGACACTGCACCGTACTTTACTTTACTTTACTTTCACTTTGGTCTGCTTGTACATAGCTATCTTGTCATACTTGCACAATACCTCTTTTTCTTTATTTAGAATTGTTGTGACTTACCTTCGGTTCCACTTGTGGCACCGACAGACGACGACCTGATCGAGGAGATTGCTCCAGAGTTCGAGGAGCCTACCTTCGACCCAGAGGCCTCAGATTTTTAGTTATTTGTGTTTGTGTACGTATGATGCTATGTATTTCCTTTCTGCATTTCCTTTCAGTACTTTTCCTTTTATGTATCTATGTGAGAGAGTGATGCTGCTGGTTGTATTTCTATTTGGACTATAATAACGTTGTACGCTGGTTTGAGTATTGTGGTACATCTCTGAGTTATGGCTATGCTGATTTCACTGGTAAACTGCAAGACCTGCAAATATCAAATAAGTAACTGGTCCCCGATAGCGGGTTGTTACAAGTTTGGTGGCCCATGCAGGTCCGTGCAAAATACCTCGTGAACAGTATAGTGAAACAAGGATGTATCGTATACGATACTCGACTAAGCTGACATTTCTCTATGAATGTATGTTGAACACCCGAACGATGGACGAAAACACCTCAGGAAGCCCCAATTGAGCTGATCAGTCTGGAGCCAGCAACCAGACTAACAACAGACCAGCTCCCACATTGCATCAGATTTCTGACCTCGCATTACGAGAGATGGTCCAAGCTATCAAGGGAGAACATCATCCTGTAGGAGGCATTAAACAATTCCACTCCCTCCACCCAAAGACCTGGAATGGTGAGGATGGTCTGATGAAGGTGGAAGAATGGCTAGAGAGTACCGAGGAGAACTTGAGAGCCACCCAGATCGAAAAGCATGCCTGAGTGGACACTGCCAGATCCTAACTGACGGATGGAGCCAGGGTTTGGTGGGGCTCTGAAGAAGGTCGTCTTCAATGACCGATCGAATGTGCGACATTCATTGAACTTTTTCACACCCAATATTTCTCTCCTGAGGCTTAGATGGAACTTCAGGCGCAATTTGTTGGGTTGAAGCAAGGTTCCATTACAGTGGAACAATATGATGCCCGATTCAGCTTGGTGAGCTGCTTTGCTCCTGAGATGATTGCCACTCCCATGGCCCGAGCCCGACGTTTCAAGCAGGGTCTCAACATAGAGATCCACCGGAACTTAGTTGGACGCCCACTGTGTACTCACACCGAAGTCCTGGCCGCTGCTCGTGAACATGAGGTCATCGAGAGAGAAGAAAGGCGTCATATGGCTGCTCCTTTCAGAAGGCCACCACCTCCAAACCCTGCTGTTGGACCCAGCCAGCCACCTCCACCCAATCAGATGTACCGACCCACTCAGCAGATGCAGTTCAAGAGGCAGGCCCCACCACTACGTCAAGCGTGTCATCATTGCGGGAAGCCAGGGCACTTTCGTTCAAAATGCTGGACTCTTCTGAACCTTTGCCTGATCTGTGGGTCGAAGGACCCCGCTGCAAGGGACTGTCCTGAGAGGAAGTCTCAGTCTTCTAACCCTGCTCCAGCCAATGCCCCTGCCAGGAATCCACCACAGCGACCACCCCCACCTGCTCAATAACGGCAACCACTCCTACCTCAGCAACAAGTGTACCAGCAGACCCAACGACAGGCACCACCCCAGAGACGCCAAGCTTACACCATGACAGTAGAAGAAGCCGAGGCTACGGACTAAGTAATCACAGGTATGAGATTTCTCACTAAGCTACATACTCTATTATTTAGAAATCGTAAGCTTAGACATGATTCTCATCACCGTAGGTACCGTCTTAGTAGCCGTTAAACCTGCCCTCACATTATTCGACTCGGGAGCTACACATAGCTTCTTGGTGAGTCGTTTCGTCCAAACACATGCCGTCTCTGTTGAACCTCTGACTTCCCGTTGGAAGGTCGAGACCGCTGGCGGTTCCCTACCAGTAACCAGCGAATGCCTACACTGCTCTGTAGTGATTTTCGGACGAGATCTCTTTGTCGATTTCATGGTAATAGAGATGCCAACTTTTGATGCTGTTCTTGGGATGGATTGGTTGGGAACATTTCATGCCATCATCGACTGTCGTCAAAGGAGGGTAGAATTCGAAATACCCAACCTTCCAAAGTTCGAGTTCCTTAGCGGAAGCCGATCGGAAGGACCGGTGAAGTATCGAGCCAGGCTTTTGGAAGCAATGGCGACTGCAGCAGAAGACGAGCAAGAGAAGCCTAAGATAGTGCGATAATTCTTAGACGTATTTCCGGACGACCTTTCAGGTTTGCCTCCGGATCGCGGCCTTGAATTTACCCTTGATCTTTTGCCAGGTGCATAACCGGTATCCAAGGGACCATATCGTCTGGCACCGCCTGAGCTTGAAGAGATTCGAGCTCAGCTAGACGATCTCATACAGAAAGGATGTATACGACCCAGTGTATCCGCATGGGGTGCCCCAGTGCTGCTCGTGAAGAAGAAGGATGGATCGCAACGCATGTGCGTCGACTACCGGGAGCTGAACAAGATGACGGTGAAGAACAAGTACCCGCTGCCCCGCATAGACGACCTGTTCGATCAACTTGGAGGATCGAGCGTGTATTCAAAGCTGGACCTGAAGACCGAATACCATCAAGTGAAGGTGAAGAAGGAGGATGTCCATAAGACTGCATTCCGGACCAGATATGGACACTACGAATTCTTGGTAATGCCATTTGGTGTGACTAATGCACCTGCTATATTCATGAGTCTCATTAACCAGGTTCTATACAACCATCTGGACAAGTTCGTAGTGGTCTACATCGACGACATCCTCATCTACTCGAAGGACGCCGAGGAGCACAGAGCTCACCTGAGGAAGGTCTTGGAGACTCTAAGACAACACCAACTGTATGCCAAGTACAGTAAGTGTGAGTTTTGGCTCGACAAGGTGGCTTTCCTGGGCCACATCATATCTGGAGAAGGGATATCCATCGACCCTGAGAATGTAGCTGCTGTTCAGAACTGGCCAGCCCCAAAGACTGTGACTGAGATTCGAAGTTTCCTGGGACTGGCTGGTTACTACCAAAGATTCATCCAGGACTTCTCGAAGATCGTATGGTCCATGACGCTATTGACGAGAAAGGACGTTGTATTCGTTTGGTCGAAGGCTTGTGAGGATGCATTCCAGGAGCTGAAGAAGAGACTGACTTCTGCCCCAATTCTGGTCATCCCAGATAGAACCAGAGGGTTCGAAGTATTTTGTGATGCTTATGGCAAAGGACTTGGGTGCGTACTGCATCAGCATGTCCGAGTCGTCGCTTATGCATCCAGGCAATTGAAGATCCATGAGAAGAACTACCCCACTCATGACTTTGAGTTGGCGGCAGTTATATTTGCTCTGAAGATATGGATGCACTTCCTGCTGGGCGAACATGTGAAGATATTATCAGATCACAAGAGTCTCAAATACCTGTTCACCCAAAAGGAGCTCAACATGCGCCAACGACGATGGATTGAGCTGATGGCAGATTATGATATTGACCTCCAGTACCATCCTGGAAAGGTCAATGTCGTACCGGATGCTCTGAGTTGCCTTCCTGCAGTGATGACTCTTACATCACAATGGCATCTTCGACACGAGATTCGAGCCATGGAGATGGATGTCATTCAGCCTGGAGTGACGTCTTTGTTACTCAACCTTCAGATCTAGTCTGACCTGGTGGACAAGATCAAAGCTGCCCAAGCCAGAGACGAGAAGCTGCAGAAGATCAGAGACATGGCGTTAGTAGGTCAGAGGTCAGAATTCAAGATTCATGAGGACGGGTCTTTGAGATTCGGCAACCGCATCTGCGTGCCATCTGGAGATGTCAGAGAAGCTTTATTGGAGGAAGCCCACAGCTCTCCATATTCCATTCATCCAGGCGGGACCAAGATGTACCAGGACTTGCGGCAACACTACTGGTGGCATGGGATGAAGAGGAGCACCACACGCAGTGTGGCGAAGTGTATAGTGTGCCAGCAGGTGAAGGCTGAACATCACCGGACTGCCGGTTTGTTACAGCCTTTGCCCATCCCAGAGTGAAAGTGGCAGCACATCACGATGGACTTTGTGACGGGACTACCCAAGAGCACGAAGCACAACGATGCTGTCTGGGTGATTATGGATCGATTGACCAAGTCAGCACACTTCATTCCTTTCAGAGTGGGCCAGTCAACCGAGATGCTTGCCAAGAAGTACATGGAGAAGATCGTGAAGTTGCATGGTGTCCCTGTCAGTATTGTTTCAGACAGAGACACTCGATTCACATCTCATTTTTGGAAGAGCTTGCAGGAGTGTCTGGGGACCCGATTAAGCTTCAGTACAGCTTATCATCCTCAGACCGATGGCCAGTCAGAACGCACCATTCAGATCCTGGAGGACATGTTGCGTGCGTATATGCTGGACTTCAAGGGGTCTTGGGAAGATCATCTACGCCTCGTGGAGTTTGCCTACAACAACAGCTATCAGGCCAGCATCAGTATGGCGCCTTTTGCAGCGCTATATGGCAGGAAAAGTTGTTCCCCCTTGAGCTGGGACGACATTGGCGACCAAGAGCTCATCGGTCCAGATTTGATTATGGAAGTAGTGGAAGTAGTTCGGACCATCAGAGAGAAGCTACAGTTGGCGCAAGATTGATACAAGCATTGGGCAGATGCAAGGCGCCGACATTTAGAGTTTCAGCCTGGTGACCATGTATTTTTGAAGATCTCGCCGAATCGTGGGATGATTCGCTTTGGACGAAGAGGAAAGCTCAGTCCTCGATATATTGGTCCATTTGATATCTTGGTGCGAATGGGCGAGGTGGCCTATCGCCTTGCCTTGCCACCTGCATTGGAAGGAGTGCATGAAGTCTTTCATGTCTCGTAGCTCCGACGCTACGTGAGTGATCCTAGTCATGTTGTGGATTACTCCGAGTTAGCCATTCGTCCAGATCTATCTTATGAGCAGCAACCAGTCAAGATCATGGATCGACGACAGAAGACCCTCAAGAATAGAGTGATCAATCTTGTCTGGGTCTTGTGGCGTCATGACTCACCTGGGGAGTCTACTTGGGAGCGAGAGGATGAGATGCAGGAACGCTACCCTTAATTGTTTACCGAGTCTGAGGATCTTACTAGTCTTGAGTCTAGTACAACGTTGATGATAGTATGTATTCATAAACATCATCTCTTGGTTCCTAGATGCTGTGATATCACATTATATTCTATAATATTTTTCTATCATTTATTTGCTTGAGCTTCTTCATAACATAAATTATCTATTATATTAAGTTTGAAATTCCGAGGACGGAATTATTTTAAGGAGGGTAGGATGTAACGACCAGTATTTTTCAACACATCACTTTATGTATTTTACATATTTTAAAAAAATTTACTTTATAAATGATAGTCGAGAGTTTTATAACAAAACGGATTTCAAAAATTATTATAAAAATATTTTTAAGCACGAGACTAATTATAATATACTTCAGCATTTTCAGATTTCCCCAAACACTCAAAATAATTTCGATAAAAAATCGTCTCCAATAATTACCGTTTGGCTTAATGAATTAATTTTCTATTCAAAAATTTTCAAAACGCTTTCAAACTTCTACAGTAGCATCATATGATCATTTAGGGCTCCCTACATTAATTTCGTAATTTTCTGATATCATTTCAATAGAGAACCCGCAACCCCGCTTTCTAAATGTTTTGGCCTGAAACTAGTATCTCTGTAGCTCAAATCCTAAAACAGACTTCGTATTCACGATCCTCGTGACAACACGATCTCGTGGGTATGTTTTCGTAATTTTTCGGAGTCGTTTGCGAAATCGAGTTTGTATTTCTCCGCTTTGCTAATTACCATCGCTAATCACCTAATTAACCCTAATCAAATCCCATCTACCCACCCCTTTGTGGTTAAATCTGAAATCATTCAGATCTAACCCTCCCATCTACCCTCCCATCTACCTCCTCATCTACCCCCCTCATCTACCTCCACTAATTACAAGTTTGCCATTCTAAATACCTATATAAATACCCCCTTCAAACTATAACACTCAGTAACCCTCTCCCCTCTAAATTTTCGTTCAATTTTTGCCCCAGGCGACCGCCGTTCATCTCTCCGTTCACTCTCTCCCTCTGTCCGTTTCTCTCTCTCTCGCCGGAGGCCTCGACCCGCCGCCGTCGCTCCGCCGTCAACCGCCGCCGCGCTCCGCCGAGGTCGCCTTCCTCCTTCGCCGTCCCGCCTTCCGCCGCCTCCACACCCCCGCTCTGACGAGCTACGTCGAGCCCCTCCGGCGATCGAGAACGACGGTGGGTGAGTGCGTAAACCCCCAGTGGCATGGTCGTAATTACGGGGTTATTTTCGAATTACGAATTTTTAAATATTAATAATTGAGTATTATTAGTTTTAAACCTATAGCTAAATATATAGGCCTCAGAACAATGTGGGTATAGCTCTAGAAAATCGGAAGCATTATTTCGGATCCAATGGCGCTGGTCTCATCTCGATCAGATGCTTAATTTTTCAAGAATCATTTTTTAAACCTAAAAATTAAATACGTATAATTCATTTTAAATTCTGTAACTCTATGTTTTCATGTACACTAATAAGTGATAAAATTATATGTAGTAGTAATCTTCGAGACGGTCATTTTAACTGCTAATTCAAGTAATTCCGGCAAGTATTGCTCCCGAAATAAATTACGGAAGTATTACGCTACTTTGGTAAATCGAGTTTTTAAAATGATTTTCAAGCTTCTGAAAATTGTAAAAAAAAACAGCATAAGCTTCTGATATTGTTTTCCTTTTGCAGTAAATTTATAAAAGTTATTTTAAGCTTATATAAAAATTTTGAACGATTTCCGACACCGTTTCAACCGGTTTTGAAAATCAAAACGATCAATATTTAGATAGGAAAGTTGTATCTTCTAACTGATTGTTTTTGTGATCACAGGTACAAACTCTTGTGCACCAACTTTAGAGGAAGCCTTAGATCCATTCCCAGCCTACGACGACGACATTGAACTTAGTAAGTCACGACAGATTCTAAGTTTGGAAAACTAGTCTACTGTGCTTATATGAACCCGTTGACACCCCTATAGCCTCGAACGCCATTTGACTTGAACCGAACAAGAGATCTAACCTAGTATGAAAGTAATCTACCAAAGATTACTTTGTCAACTTTCAACTTTGGTGGTTGTAGCACACCACTACCAACTTGGGTAAATTGTGCGTTAAACCACACTACCACGTGCTCAAAGCACGGAAGTAGAATCTGTTGGTGTTGGACTTGTCTTTATCCTACTTTCTGGTTTCCAATGAGAAAGTCAACCTGTTGACTTGGTTTGACTAGCAACATGTGGAACATCATGTGGAACATCTTGTAAAGAACTTGCACTTGACATGACACATCACTGGGGTATTGGGGTAACTCATAGTTAGAGAGAGTACGGGAGTGACTAGAGTTTGATCTTCCTGTCCTGCTGCCTGAGTTTCAGCATACCGTCCTGCTGCCTGAGTTTCGGCAAAATACCTGTCCTGCTGCCTGGGTTTCGACATTTGTCTGGGTAGCACCCAGGCAAGAGATGGACTGAATGGTCACATATTGTACTCTCCTACTTGAGTCACATAGTCCTAGTATAGCTTGCACAGTTACTTTCTTTATAGTACATACACTTCACTTTCTACACTTGTACAGTCACCGTACTTTTACTTGTCGTACTTTTAGCTACAGCAGTAGCCTGTTACTCCTACTCTTTACTTTCTACACATGTACAGACACTGCCCCGTACTTTACTTTACTTTACTTTCACTTTGGTCTGCTTGTACATAGCTATCTTGTCATACTTGCATAGTACCTCTTTTTCTTTATTTAGAATTGTTGTGACTTACCTTCGGTTCCACTTGTGGCACCGACAGACGACGACCTGATCGAGGAGATTTCTCCAGAGTTCGAGGAGCCTACCTTCGACCCAGAGGCCTCAGATTTTTAGTTATTTGTGTTTGTGTACGTATGATGCTATGTATTTCCTTTCTGCATTTCCTTTCAGTACTTTTCCTTTTATGTATCTATGTGAGAGAGTGATGCTGCTGGTTGTATTTCTATTTGGACTATAATAACGTTGTACGCTGGTTTGAGTATTGTGGTACATCTCTGAGTTGTGGCTATGCTGATTTCACTGGTAAACTGCAAGACCTGCAAATATCAAATAAGTAACTGGTCCCGGAGAGCGGGTCGTTACATTAGGAGTGGCTATTGATTCTTAAAGATATTCAATAATAACCAAGAGCTCTAAATGAACTAAGCCAACTCCTATATATAGGAAGCCCAAAGGAACCCATAAAACCAGCCAAAACCCCAAAGGGAAGAAATCCACAACGGCTAGATTTTGGCAGTTTATGGCACAGGCAGTCGATTGATGAACAAGTGACAGTCGACTGATCAACGGTTAGAAAAATCCCAACGGCTATAATCTGAGCCAGGACAGTCGACTGTAGAAGACTAGACATGCGACTGTAAAACAGACAATCGATTGTATAACCTTCATCAGGCGACTGCTGCAGGGATGGAAGGAAAACAGAGAGATGCAACTTACTCCTAGTATGCATACAGGCAACTGATGACCACATTACAGTCGACTATAAAATAGACAGGCGACTGTATATCCTTCATCAGTCGACTGCTGCATATGATGGAGAAAAACATAGAGAGATGAATATTTCGCACTTACGCCATTCAGACGACTGATAGCCATTTCACAGGCGACTGTAAACATGCAAGCGATTGTAATAACTTCATCAAGAGACTGTCTTGCACATTACGAGAAGCCCAGAAAATGAAAGAAGCGTACAGTCGAATGTCGACCAATTCATAAGCGACTGTAAGAATACATGCGACTGTAAATTGAACATCAGTTGACCGATGCGAAAAGCTTAGGATGACTCAATAGAAAATTTGACTTGAGCTATGCATCACAGTCGACTGTAGAAGGCTCGACAGGCGACTGGAATCACCTAGTCGACTGTGAAAACTTCAGCAGGCGACTGTGGGAGAGCCAAAGACTCCAAATGAGTCTTTGGTCAAGATGAACCTATAGGGTTGGATTATATGATAATCCTAAGGCTCACTAAGAAGGTGAAATACATATGCATGAGAGTATGACCATCTATCAAGGCATTACAATAATCCTAGACTCAAAAAGAGAAATGCAAGTAATAGAAATTACATGGATTACATATTGCATCTCCTAGAGTCTAAGTCTTTAAGCTCACGATACCTTGATGCTCTCCATCATCTCCAAGCTTTGTCAATGCTCCTCTAGATGTCCATCCATCATCATGCTCCAAACTTTGGCTTCATAAGATGATCTTCTTGACTTCATCCAAGCTTGAGTACTCCTTCACTCTTGGAGGTCTTTAAGATATCCCTTGTAATATCCTCCAAGCATTATGCTTTGTCTCATCAACATATAATCATTAAGATAAACTGAGACTAAAACATAAGATTGAGTAGCACACTAACATAATGTATTGATCATCATCAAAACAACGTTAGTCTCGAACCCAAGAACTAACAATCTCCCCCCTTTTGATGATGACAATCCATTATGTCAAAATTTAATAAACATTGAAATAAACAATGTGTGCTAACAATCTTCCCCAATCAATATGCAAATGTGCACAAAATATAAACATATAAAGCACAAATCATATTATAACGGCCGCTTTCCGACCGTAGTATTTTCTATGCGTACGACTCTTTTCGTGTCCGTATTTTATTTGGCCTCTTCTTGGATCCGGGCTATACGATGTGATATATCGTTGTGACCATATGGAAGAGTGGTTATTTGTGGGATTTTTAGTGAACGTCAATTCATGGGTCGTTCTCCCACAAATTGAGTTTGATTGCAAGATCGTCGTAGCTTTATACGTAGTTGTCGGATCTATTATTTTTTCTGTTTGTTTTTTGTGGACCAAACACATAATTGACCACAGTATCCCCGAGCCTCTCTTCGTCACGGTCGTTCCCATATTTTTTCGTAATTTTTCGACACTACTAGCCCACCCAAATCGCGAATCAAAACCCAAGGAAATGGATCGAACCGCGCGAAATGGTCGTCTCGGAAGACAGGGCGCAACGGACTTGAAAGTCCGGTTCTTTGTTGGCGTGTTGCGTAACAAATAATAAGAAGTTGGTTTCCATAAGGTAGCTATGCCATAACTTGAGTGTGCTCAACAACTACAACATAGAGCCTATAGTTACCTAACTCTAAACTAATCTTGTCGAAGATTTTAAACGTAATTAACTACATGTAATCGATGGTTTAACATGATAACAATCTGTGAATATCACTAGGGGTGGATACTCCTGGATCCAGAGTTAATGTGGTTGCCTTGTTAAAACCTTTGGCAATGGAAACCCTAGTGGAAAAAAAGCCCAAATCAATTTCGAATTTCTGTTGCTAATTAAATCATTGGAGATTAGTACTTATCATGTGTTAAGTTTCTGCCACTACCCTCACCCATCTTTACCCTACTTCGTACCCCCCTCACTCACCCTCTCTCCTAGTCACCCCTAAACTATACCCCACTTAAAACCATCTATAGCAAATCATCTCCTAATAAGATCACAACAGGCCGAACCGTTTGAACCCACGCAAAACCCATACCATAGCCGACTTTGCTTCTTCACCAGCCACCCACAGCCACCCCTAGCCTCCCCACTCTGGCCACCAGCATCACCACCTCCTTCTCCTCCATGTCCACCTCTCCAAGAGCCCCAAAACCATAGAGTTTCTCCACTTTGGCCGAAAATTACGGTCACAGCAGCACCCACCGGAAAAACCCACGCCCACCGGCCGACCACCGCCGCCGCTGGTGACCACCACCCTGTTCAACTCCCCTTTGACCCTCTACCAACTGCAATTCCCCTTACGCTTTTCCCTCACCTCTAGCTCCTTGAAAACTCATCGAAACAAGCCGTATTGGCTGTTTTAGACAGATCTGGGTGCTGAACTTCAATGCCGGCGCACGATCACCTCCGACCACTTCCGGAGACCACTCCACCACCGTTGGCTTCATCTTGAAGTCCTTTAGCTTCTGCAATTTTCCATTGACGGTGTTCATCGCTTGTTTTCTGCTGAGACGCGCGACAACGACCGTTGTGCGAATCTGTCCTCTCCGACTTCTCACGGCCACCCACCGCCGTACGCTCACGCTGTCGGCCACCCACCGGGCTGAGCAACTTCCACTGATCGACTTCAATCATCGACAGCCTCCTTGAACTCTCAAAGTTCACGTGCGTCGCCGTACCCACGTGTTTTTACCCGACATTACCTCCATCGTGAAGATCCGTTGCGCTACCCGCAGCGGGAGATAGATCGTCGCTTGCTCGCAATTTTCGTGCTACCACCTTGCTGTCCAGAGGTGCCTCGCTATGATACCTATGGCCAAGGAGTTTCAGACAACACCGACACATCATCGTTTAGACCCGACATCCGCTTATTGACCGACGTCAAGAGGTTGGTCTCCCTAACGTGTAGTAAGAACCCATACGTAGCAAAACATAAAATCTAATCTAAAATTTGTCAACGTAAACTAAAGTTAATTTTTGCATCTTTAAAATGTTGTCCACCGTAGAAAATCGACGAACGAACTGAATTTCTGTGCACATAGGATAGACGTCGATCTAGGCCAAACAAATCATCAAAAGACGTGAATTTTTGACTGTTAGGGTAGTTTCGCCAAATTTAGGGACAAACCATAATAGGATTGACGAAAAGCATGATCTGACATCACCGTTATCCTGTTTCAAACGGACCATCGCCGGCGCGAAACTTCGACGGGATGCTCCGGACAGACGACGCACTCGCCATCGCATGCAAGTGTATACACTTGTACTCTCGGCCGTGTTTAGGCCACAGACTCTTAGAATTGTTAAAACGTAAACAAAGAGAACCAGACTTGAAATGATAGCGTCCAGGACCCCCTGACAGCTTAGACTTGACGACGAAGTCTAAGCACAAAACAACAACAAAAACTGATACTTAGGCCTATTCTGTATGTGCGTGTGTGTGGACCCCCTAGAAAGAACTATCCCTTTCACTTATCATGTCGTGTAATGTTACAAATAGCTTGTGGGCAATAGGGCACTCACCTAGAAGGATGAGTGATCCCTTGTACGGATACACAGCCTGCGGGCAATAGGGCACTCTCTCCAAGACAGAGGGAGTGATCCCTTGTATGGATACACAGCCTGCGGGCAATATGGCACTCACCTAAAAGGAGGAGTGATCCCTTGTACGGATACACAGCCTGTGGGCAATAGGGCACTCTCTCCAAGCCAGAGAGGGTGATCCCTTGTACGGATACACAGCCTGCGGGAAATAGGACACTTTCCAAGCCAGAGAGAGTAATCCCTTGTACGGATACACAGCCTACAGGCAGTAGGGCACTCACCTAGAAGGATGAGTGATCCATTGTATGGACTTGTCTTGTGCACTTGGGTGGGGTAGGGTTGAACGTGCACACGGGAGATGGTTTGATCCCCCTCGAACCGTAAGGCGTGAACCCTTCGAGTCACACGTGTCTTGTATTGTATTGTCTTGTCTTGTCTTGTCCCGTTTAGGTTAGTCCCGTAGTCGGTAGCACAGCTACGGCTACTGTTTGTCGTGTTTACTTTTCCTGCACTGTTTTACTTTCTATAACTGCCATGTTATAACCCCAGCATGTTAATCAGCCAGTAAATTGTTTCTTTAAATTACAGTACACTTGCAATAGAGTCTAACTCTCCTTTGTAGACTTTACCTGACGTACAGTTCCTTTTCTCTTGGGTGTTGTACATCAGGTGTCGAGCCGGAGTTCATGGACGAGGCAGACTTACCAGAGTACATGGAGCCCGAGGACGTTGACCCAGAGTACGTGCCTGAGGAGGACCAGAGCTAGAGGTTCCTCACTGTTGCTGTTTGAGAGTCCTCATGCTTTCTAGGTTGGGTGTGTAGCACCGTTTACTTTTCTTTCTAGGGTGGGTGCTTGCACCAGTAGTTTGTTTCCAGCTGTTGTAGCCGTGTTGGGCTTTTGCTTAGACTCTCAGTACTCTTCTGGATATCTGTTTGGAATAAAATGAATGCTTGTCTCTTTAGTACTTTTTGTTGTTCCGTACTTTTTTGCCGGGACCTGTTCCTTTATCTTGGAGTACCACACAGACGCTTATTAGGTCCGAGCCTCACAGCTCCGGCCTAAGCGGGCCTTAGTTCCGCTTCGCCTGCGTGGTTTTGGGAAACGGGGCGTGACAGGTTTTAGTGGTGGCCCATGCAGGTCCCCTTCCGGCGAATAGATCGAAACAATAAGAGTATCGCATTCATTTAATATCCAGTAAGAGTCTAAGTTGGGCTTTCCTGTCAATAGGATGGTGGGAGGACGTAAAACCCGAGTTGGACCTTCAGCGGACGGGACCATGGATGGCCAAGGAGGCGAGTTTCGCCATTTACTAGACGTTATGAGAGAGATGTTAGATGTTCAGTATCGGTTGGTTGAACAGGCACATCAGATTGCCCGTGCTACCCAGCCCCTCCGACTGCACCACCACCGCTACCGCCACCGCGAGCGAACCGACCAATGGAACAGTTCAGACCAGCAACTAGGCCTGCAGTGGGCCCCATTCAGTCGGTGTCTTTCAAGAGGCCAGGAGCACTTGCACAGAACGAGGTCAGGGATCGATGTCATTACTGTGGCAGGCCAGGACATCAGCAGAACACTTGCCGGAAGAAGCTGGGTTGTGTCTGGCATGTGGAGCTACCACGCACGCGGTTAAAGATTGCCTGAGATTGTGTTATATTGTGGTTAGAGCACCAGTTCCAGTGCAGAGTAGAGCACCTGCCCCAGTTCAGAGAGGAGCTACTACTCGTGGACCACCCTTGGCACCATAGAAGCAGATGTTTCGGCAGGCAGTGCAACTCCAGAGGCTGACGTACACCATGACAACCGCCGAGGCTGGAGACTGGGATGGTGTTATTGCATGTATATATTTCTTTTAAGGTCTAGTCTTCCTTTTTATAGTTTAGATCGTTTTGTTTGCATATGTGTGTTGTTCTTGCTAGTTATTGGGTAGTGGGTTGGCCGTAGTTCTTTTATACCTTAGGCACCATTCTAGTTTTGTCCCACCCGGCCCTGACCATGTTAGATTTCTAGAGTCCTTTTTTAGACATTCGCTCAGGACCACCAACTTCGGATCCAGCAGAATGTAATCTTGACTCGCTTAGGACTCTTCCCTGAGATCCTTACTACTTTCTGGTTCAATAAGGAAATCTTAGTGCTGAGTTCTCCTGATCTTTAGACTGCCCGATAATTAGAACCCCTGATTTCTAGCATCTTCCCAAACTTTACACTTTTGTGTTATCGGCCATAGAGTCCCATCGTAGCTTTCATGAATCACATCTGAGGCATATTCATCATGAGATCATGTTCCTCGCACTCGATTCACGTGATCGCTTCATTGTCATTATCGATAATTCTTCAAATCTCTCCATTGCCAATCCGGCTTCATTTAAAGGTAGTTTCAAAATTCATTATTAAATTCTTCGCTCAGTTTAACTTCTTTAAAACCTATTATTACATGTATTTAAATTTCTCGCTTTTCGTTTGAGTTAAAATTGTTTCACGGATTTTGAAACCTTTTTGATCAAATTTTTAGTTAATATCTCGTAATTATTTCTAATCGGTATCTTTTGTATTTTAGTTTTAAAACATTGTTACCTTTTTGAAAATTCAATAAATATATTATTCTTTTTCTAAACTACGAAATTTATTTCAACCGCTTACCGTCCGTACTTTCAGAATATTTTTCTAAGATAAATAGAACTTCAAATAATTTTTATATCTATCAGTTCTATTTTCATCGTGCTCATATTTCAAAAAAAAATCTTTGTAGAAACCTATTTTCATTTGCAAAACAATCGCTACATCACCTTACTCTTCTTTCCTCCGACTAACTTTTCCAAGTTGTAATTTTCTACACCTGCTCACCATCTTTACATATATATATATATATATATATATATATATATATGCAAAGTTAGGAAATTTTATTTAAGAATACAGAATACAGATATTACAATTTGGTTTGGTACTAGAAAGCTTGACTAGATGACTAGGGGAGAGGACACAAGCGTCGTCACCCGAGACCAAATAGTCAAGAATCTGTTCCCAGAACCAAGAGACAAAACCCAAATACCATACAAGTTACAGATGCTCAACAGAATTTGCGAAAAGAAGCTCATCCAATACCCCTGATATCCCAATTATCAAAAGCATACTCGGCATCAGCATCTATATCGTCAGTATTGCGCAAAGCAACGCGTACGTCAGCTGAGATGTCTTCAAAAACAGCAGTCTTGGGCTTACTTACGTTCTCAAATATACGTCTGTTGCGTTCGTGCCAAATATTCCAAACTGTAGCCGAGAAGACAGTTTTAGCTAGAAAACTGAGAGGGCCGCTATTCATGAATTGTTCCAATAAAATTTTCCCAATGCCGGCAAGAGATGCGTCACTTGTGGTCTTGGCGCCCAGCTTCAACATAGCCCGTGTGATGATGTATTTTGAATAAGAGCACTGGAAAAATAAGTGCGCACTTGTCTCAGGGTGATCACCTCTACACAACTCACAGTTAATCGACGCAAGATCCGCCCACTGCTCCATGCGAGCCTTTGTCTGCAGTTTATCAATGATAGCCCGCAAAAGAGTTAAGGAAAACTTTGGTATATGCTTATTGTACCACACAAGCTTGAAGAATGGGAAGGGAGAAGCTTTGTTGCGGACAGTATCCCAGGCATCCTTAAACTGAAAGTCAGACCCATTTTTCCATTCCCAATAATCAGCGCCAATAGTAATTTTCTGATGCTCAAGAAATGGCTTGACTGGTAGCATTTCCGAGCAATAATTCCACGAAGAGCCATTCCAATAGTCAGAGACTCTCTTACTGCTAGCACCATCCGGGATATTACATTGCAATTTTATCGGTCCACACGGTAGCCAGTTATCATGCCAAAATAAAGTATCATTACCGTCTTTAACCTTTCTCAAAATAGCTCTCTGCGAGAGGCTTCTGCAATGAAGGAGGAACTTCCACGTTCCAGATTGGGTAGCTGATCCTTTAGCTTCATAGAATGTTGCTGATTGCTTATATTTTCCTCGCATGTATTCCGCCCAAAGCCATCTAGATTTTAGTAGCCTCCATGTGAGTTTAACACCAGCTGCAAGGTTAAGATCAGTCAATAATCTTAACCCAACACCTCCCTCCTCCTTAGGCCTGCAAGAGTCACTCCAAGCCCAAGATTTTGCATTGCCCCAAATGAACTTTCTACACATTGAGTTTAAAGTACGCAAAACACTTGTAGGGAATCTATAAACTTGCACCCAAAACATGATCATGCCATAAATTACTGTTCTTACCAGCTCAATACGTCCTGCCAACGATAAAGTGGCAGAACTCCAACCACACATCCTCTTCCTGCACTTATCAATGAGCCTGTTGTACATTTGTGCCTTGGGGTACTTGGAAGACAATGGTAACCCCAAGTAAGTGGTGATAGCATGTGCTTGTTTGACTCCAAGAAAATTTGCAAGTTCACCTTTGTTTTTAACTCCTTTACTAAATATGGAAGTACTCTTGTCCCAATTTATTTCCAGGCCAGTAAAGTTCCGGAAATCATCAAGTAGAGTTTTAAGACCCTCGAATGATTTTTGGTTAGCACGGCAGAAAACCAGTAAATCATCAGCAAAAAGAAGGTGAGAAATAGTACACACTCGTCGCATAGGCTGGATCTTTCCCCTAGTAATGGCCTTGGCTAGAAGAAGAGTGAAACATTCCATAATAATAACGAACAGATAGGGGGAAAGTGGGTCACCTTGTCTGAGCCCCCTGTTTCCACCGAAGAATCCCACCGGAGAACCATTAACCATGACGGAGAAGGAGGCAGATGAGATGCATTCCCTGATCCAACCAATGAATTTATGACCAAACCCCATTTGATGTAAGATGAAATACACAAATTCTCTGTTCACACTGTCAAACGCTTTTCTTAGGTCAAGCTTTAAACACGCCATGGACCCCATTGGGTTGCTAAAGTCTCTGATTTGCTCGTGGGCTAGGAGAGCACAATCAGAAATCAATCTACCTTGTAAAAAGGCAGATTGATTCGGAGAAATAAGATCATGAATGAAACTCTGAAGCCTATTGCAAATGATTTTGCTGATAATCTTGTAAATAACATTGCAGTAGGAAATTGGCCTGTAATCTCCAAGATAATTGGCATTAGTCGTTTTCGGGGCCAGAGTAAGAAATGTGTGGTTAACCTGTTTAAGCAAGGAACCCGATCTGAAGAAAGATTGAACCGCGGACACCACATCAGCTCCAATTATATTCCAATTGTTTTGAAAGAAAAAACCGTTGAACCCATCAGGACCAGGTGCTTTGGAGGAGCCAATACTGAAAACTGACATTTTGACTTCTTCAGCACTCACATATCTTTCAAGCCATAAAGCTGTTTCATGTTTAATCTTCTTCTTAGGCACAAGGCAGGGGAAGACATTCCAGTAGCTGCTTTGATTGTATAGAGCATCATAGTAGGTAGCAGCCTCAGATTTTAGATCTTCATAAGTTTTGACCTGAACACCATTCATATCAACCATGTGACATAAGTTATTACGGCATTGCCTGGATTTCATCGCATTGTAGAAGAAACTTGTATTTCTATCCCCAAGATCCAGCCAATCCTGCCTACTTTTTTGACGGAACATCTCCTCTTCCATTCCTAAGAGAGTAGAAAGTTTATTGGCCAAGAGTTGTTCCTTCTCTTGAAGATTCCAGTCATAATGAAGAGCAAAATTATTCCGAATTGCTTCCAGCTGGGCACGGCAAGTGTGGATGTGATTAGCTTTTTGATGGGATCGTGCCCAAGATTTGAGCTCCATTTTAACCTTTCGCAGCTTACAGATTAGACGAACCATATGGGAGCCATGGCCAATATGAGCCCAAGAAGATTCCATAATGTCATAGAATCCCGACAAATTAATCCAGTGATTAAAGAATTTGAAAGGCTTTGGATCAGAGGCTACCTGGGAATGCAGATTGACTATCATTGGGGCGTGATCACTGGTATGTGGATCCAAATAACCAAAATACGAATCAGGAAGCTTGTTAATCCAGACATCATTGCATAGGACCCGATCCAGTTGAGCTTCAATACGATGTGAACCCAATCGTTTATTACACCAACTCATCCGAGAACCAGTATATTTGAGAGTCTGCAAACGGCAATCAGTGAGACAGTTGTTGAAATCATAAAGCTTGTGTGCCTCCACCCTACGCCCACCTGCTTTGTCTTTGGCCACCAATATGCAATTAAAATCACCACCAACGAGCCACGCCTCATTGTTCAAGCTAGCCGCATCCTCTTTAAGCTGTCTCCAAAGGAATTTCCTCTCATTAAAAAAGTTGCTTCCATAGATAGCAGATAAAGCAAAGGAGAAACCCCCCATATTAGTACACCGAACAGTAATGTGCTGCATAGATGTTGAAAGCACACTAATTTGCCACACAAAGGGATTAAAACCCATTAAGATTCGGCCCCCACTATGAAACTGGATGTTATCAACAGTTGTCCAGTTTTTTGGGATGCAAGGAGTGTTGCCAATATTACCAGTCCGTAATTTAGTCTCCAATCGGACTAAGATAGTAGGTTTGATAACTCTGATACGATCTCTAAGATCCATACGCCTCACAGCATTATTCAAACCACGCGTATTCCAAATTAATAAAGACATATAAACAGAATTGGTTTGGAAAGCCAGCCCCCTTATTTCAACCTGCTACTCCTCCGTGTCGCAGGGCCTGCACTAAGAGCTCCCAGCTTCTTGTTTTTAATAAGATCAACTTCCTTCAGAATAGCCAAACGCTCATCCTCCCATTCAGGATTGACAAACATTGGATCATGAGGGAGGGTGGGGACCTCAGTTTCTTGAGAAACCGAATTCATCAAGGCCTCTGCTTCATTACCAGGCAAAGCATTCCCATATGCCGCATCCACAGCACATGAGTCATTTAGCCTGGAGGCTGCACCATTAATTGACGGCCTGGGCACTACAATCTCTGGGGAATTGTTAAATTTAAGGATGTGCAAGCAACGCATAGCATGTACCATTTTACGTAGCATCTGTAAGCGGAGGCCAGTGTGAATTACCGGGGCCTGTAGCCTGGTTCCGAGATCCGAAGTGGAGGCAGCCTCCTTGCTGAGGCCAGATGCCCTGCCTTTATTCTGAAGCATGTCAACAAAAGAGCTCAGTGTAGATCCTTCACCGATCTGAAGATTTTATGAAGAAGTCTCCATGCTGCATTGAAGAATTTGCATTTTACCCTTCCCTTTATCCAAAGCATTTAGCTGTTTCTGTTTTGGGCATTGCAGATCAGAGTGCCCAAAACATACACACAGGCTGCAACAAGGGGGTTCTACCTCATATTTTGCCTCAAAAGTTAAAAGAGATCCATCATCAAGTTCCGCTACAACTGATGTGGGTAGCGGCTTTTTTGCATCAACCTCAACCAGACATCTCGCATAGGTGATGCGCTCTATTTTAGCAGTGGCACGGTCAAGACACAATGGATTACCGACAACAGAAGCAAGGATATTTAATGCCTCCATAGTCCACAAATTAACAGGTACACCGTGCATCTGCATCCAAACCGGGACAGTAGATAGTATGTCTCGATCATGGCGTAGTCCAGTGCTCCAAAGCTTGAGCACAACCAAGCGCCCATCAAAGAGCCAAGGCCCTCCATGCAGAATACGTTCACATTCTTCACTGGATTCAAACCTGAAGTAGAAGAAGCCATTATCCTTGCTATAAATCTGGACCCTCTTCCTCGGCTTCCACAGCCTCTCAATCCAAGCTAGGATTTGCCCATACATGGGAGTGTCACCGAGGACATACCCAACCAATGTGGATTTCCATTGCTCATCCCCCTTGACGAAGAAATCATTGGGAATTCGGGCAACACAGACCCCATCATCCCTAATCTTTGGCTGGACAAACTTCATGCCGATTGACTCGCCATATGACCGTTTATTAGAGCACACATCAGCCCAACTCAGTTTCTCAGCAGCAAGGTTAACCGATATAGATTGGGGAGATGTCTTCACAGGCATTCCAACAAATACCTTATTTGCATCTTCTCTCCGAGACAGGGAACTTGTTCCCATCCTCGGGGCCGCAGCCCTTGAACCCAGATCTCTTGAAAGCGCATTACCATAGCCCACCTTAGGACGACGATTCTTGAACGTCTGTAGGTGGCTACGCCCTTGGCCATTGGATTGCCGGCCAGGGTCCTTTCTCCTCGTCACAACGTGCCATTGATCTTCACCTAATGCATCATCACCAGTTTTTGAAATGCTATCACCCGTAATTGCCGCCTTCACAATCATAGGACGAATTTTTGGATCGCCCTGCTCATCACCTGAAGATGCCGCCCTACTCATCACCACCCTAGGAGGAACTCCATCACCCTTTCAAGATTCCCCAGTGGATTTAGCGATGCCATCACCTGAACCAGCCGCCGACTTCACAACCCTAGAAGGAACCCCAGGATCGCCATGCTCACCCCTCCGAGATTCACTCATGATTTTTATTTTATATATATATATATATATATATATATATATATATATATATATATATATATATATATATATATGGCAATCTTCCATTGCGAAAAAGTGGTGCGAAATGCCGTGCGAAAAGATTTTTTTTATTTTTTTGAAATTTTTTTTTTCAAAAATTCTTTTTTTGATGTTTAATCCATACAATTATATACCCCAGGGAAAATAATGGGTGAACCCGTTGGGCATTAGAGCACCCATCCACCCGTTACAAATTTAACGGTCTCAAAACGTGCGAATTTGTTGAAATGCCTTGATCGAAGGCCAAATGACATTATTTCTCAACCATTATTTTTTGAGGGGGATATAACAACATATAATGAGGGTGGAAAAAAGAATTTTTGAAAAAAAAATTTCAAAAAAAAGATAAAAACATTTTCGCACGGTGCGAAATGTTCTCATTTGAAGATTTACATATATATATATATATATATATATATATATATATATATATATATATATATATATATATATATACTAGTCATTACCTGTGCCCATCGGGCACGGTTTATTTAATGGCTGAGTTTTTCTCCCCCACAAATTTCAAGTTCCCCCAAATTTCAAGTTTTCCCACAAAATTTCAAGTTTCCCACCAAATTTAAGTTTTCCCCCAAAATTTAAGTCCCCCCATAATTGTCATTACCACCAAGGACAAACTTGCCACGTAGGACAAAGCTTTGTCCTAGTAGGATAAGATTCAAAATCTTCATAGAACTGGAAAAAAAATGGCCGGAAGGGGTGAGAATAAAAAGTTTGGGTGTGTGTGTGGGGAGAGTCCATCGGTAAAAATACAAAAACCGGGGTTGTATGTGCAAAATTCCCCACCTCCTCTTTTATCCCTCAAAATCTCATCTCTTATATTTTCTCTTATTCAATTTCCCTGTTTTATATAATAGATATCCAAATTCTCTTATCCAATTTCTCATGTCCAAATTCTCTTATCAATTTCTCTTGATAACGTCTGTCTTTTATATAATAGATATCTCTTATCCAATTTCTCTTGTCCAATATCTCTTATCCAATTTCTCTTGATAACATCTCTCGTTTGTAATATAGATATCTCTTATCCAATATCTCTTGATAACATCACTCTTATCCAATTTCTATTGTCTAATATCTCTTATTCAATTTCTCTTGATAACATCCCTCTTTTATAATATAGATATCTCTTATCCAATTTATCTTGTCCAATATCTCTAATCCAATTTCTCTTGATAACATCCCTCTTTTATAATATAGATATCTCTTATCCAATTTCTCATGTCCAATATCTCTTATCCAATTTCTCTTGATAACATCCCTCTTTTATAATATAGATATCTCTTATCCAATTTCTCTTTTCCAATATCTCTTATCCAATTTCTCTTGATAACATCCCTCTTTTATAATATAGATATCTCTTATCCAATCTCTCTTGATAACATCCCTCTCTTATAATATAGATATCTCTTATCCAATTTATCTTGTCCAATATCTCTAATCCAATTTCTCTTGATAACATCCCTCTTTTATAATATAGATATCTCTTATCCAATTTCTCATGTCCAATATCTCTTATCCAATTTCTCTTGATAACATCCCTCTTTTATAATATAGATATCTCTTATCCAATTTCTCTTTTCCAATATCTCTTATCCAATTTCTCTTGATAACATCCCTCTTTTATAATATAGATATCTCTTATCCAATTTCTCTTTTCCAATATCGCTTATCCAATTTCTTTTGATAACATCCCTCTTTTATAATATAGGTATCTCTTATCCAATTTCTCTTGATCACCTGAACCAGCCGCCGACTTCACAACCCTAGAAGGAACCCCAGGATCGCCATGCTCACCCCTCCGAGATTCACTCATGATTTTTATTTTATATATATATATATATATATATATATATATATATATATATATATATATATGATACCGTATTTTACACGTAATCCTTCTTTCATCTATTTAACTATTTGAGCAATATCTTAGTCCCATCTAACCAGTTATCTCCTTATCATCGCCTTATCCAAACTCATTCTTTCCGATCTTATTTCGTTTCGCTTTTGGTTCGGTTTCCTTTTCTTTTGTTTAGGCATTAGTGCTTGTAGTTTCCTGTGTCATATCTAGTTTAGTAGTGGGCATTTGGTTTTGTGATGTCGTCGTGGTGTATGTTTATAGGTAGAGTGTGTGGACCTGTATGAGTGTGCTGCCCTTAGGATCTTAGTGATTGCCTCTTGTGTCATGTGGGTATACTCAGTGTAGACTGTGATATATGTATGAAGTTGTCTGAATGATGATATTCTTATCTGTGTAGATAGCGTCATAGCAGGCGATTTCTTATACTTAGTGTCACGACCCGCTTCCCATAAACGAAAGGCGAGGCATGAAAAGTCCGCTCAGACTTGAAGCTGTGAGGCTACAGTCTGTAAAGCGTTTGGTATAACCAAGTAGAGGTCCTTGTAATTGCGAAACAGAACAAAATAATAATAAAAGAGAGATAGTAATATTCAAATCTCAGAATGTCCACAAATAAGGTTCAACATCATAGAAAAGCCATCAGGCTTAAAAGAGTCTAAAAAGGGCCCAAGCATGGCCAACAGAAATAACAAATGTACAGAAAAGGAAAGGCGCTATGCACCAACAACCTAACAAGAACTAAGCAGAAAGTAACATCGAAAGAAGTCTCTACGACTGGTCGCCGGTGTCCTCGTACTCCACGTCAACAGAGGACCCAGGCTCAACGTCAACAAACACCTCTTCCTCAGCAATGGGCTCTGGCTCAGCAACTTACATGCGACACCCAAAAGAGATGAGGGTGCATGTCAGCAAGTCTACAAGAGACTTGTGCAAGGAAACTAAAAAGAAAGGAAACAACCTAGCAGTTCTAAAATATGCGATGACATGGCAGTTTAAGGTATGGATCCAACAAGTAAGAAAGTACAACAAGTATGACATGGCAAGGGTAGCAAAGCTACTAAACATTCACATGGATTTACAAAACAAGTGAGCACGTCGTGCACAGGGTTTACGCCTTTTGGCTGGAGCGGCTGTACAGGCCAACTCCTAAGCTCAAGTGATCGTTTAACCCTACCCATCCACGTGTAATCGGGCATTGGCTTTTGACCAACACATGCAGCCCGCTTCTGGTTCATGAGCCAGGAAGTGTATTTGGCATGGGGTTGTGCCTGCAACGCAGGTGCCTAGCCTCAACAAAGAAGTATAGTAGCGTGTGCTACGAATGCAACTTTCAAGCATGGAATGACATGTTATGATGCATGGCATGGAAAGGGTACAATTAAAGTGCGTACAGATATGGAATTTAAATGTGACAGGCATGGTAGAGTACAAATAAAATGCATACAGATATGGAAATTTAAACGTGACAGGCAAAATGTATGAATGACATGGCATGGTGTCAGATCTAGCTTCGTTGTCAAGCTAGATCTTAAAGTTGCGTCTAGGCGACTATCATTTCATCGCCTAGTCTCTTTTAAGCTAAAAACAAGGGATAGCCTAAAACATGGCCTAAAACACAAGTTGGCAAGTTTCACTTGCCTGCAATCAGCTGTTCTGCAATCACCGTTCAATCAGTCCAATCTACCTATGTGCTCGGATTCACCAACCAACAGTCCCAGATTAGATTATCATCATTAATGATTTACTAAGCAATTAAAATACCGATTTTAATCTTGATTAGCATGCATTGGTTGGGGGTCCTAAGAGTTTAGAAAATACCCTTACATGCCGCGAGAGCTACACTGGCGTCGGGTAGCGACGCCCGGGGTTGGAATAAAGAAAGCACTCCTAATCTAGATTCCAAAATAAGATTCCACGATCGCCAATCTTTGAACAACGACGTGATCAGTGAATAGCGTCCAAATCAGCGAGCAAAGTGGACGGTAGAAGATCTACGGATCATAGGAAGCCGTAACGATGAACGGGGATGACGGGGTTGGCGTACACGAAGACTACAATGTTGGGCATCGTAGGGACTGCTCGTGACGTCGAGGAACACCTCTAGGTGAGGTAGGGGGCTGTCGGAATGATCCAACAGCGAGAGAGGGCGACGCGAAGGCGAAACGACGCGTTGCGACGTCGTTTGAAACGCGAATAGCGAGAGCTCACTATTTCAAAGCTTGGACGGCCCGTGGGGGCTGTCGTTGGCAGCAGCATGTCCAAGGGGTCGACGGGGGCGAACTCCGGCGGCGCAGCGGCGGCGGCGGCGGTGGCGGCCGTTGCTGCTGCGTGCTGCTGCTGCTGTAGAAAACATCACCTGTGGGCTTTTTCCGGCGACGCAGCGGCGATGCAGAGGGAGGAGGAAGGTCGGGGGCGAGGTCCCAGGGTCGGTCGATGATGGTTGCGGGCTGAGGGACGCGAAAAGTATAGGGGCGGCTGCGTTTGTGTTGCTGCGTGCGAAAGAGAACTAGCGGCGGCTGTGTTTGGTTCTGGGAGAAAGAAAGCTAAGCCCTATGTCTATTTAAAGAGAGGGGTGCTGCCCTCACATGGGGTGAGGTAGTGCTAAAGATGGGGGACTAAAAACGTGGGCTAGGGGCTGTTAGTTTGGGTTGTTTGATAAAAAGATGTGTTATTATAAATTATTAAAACCCAATATCAAGACAAGAATCACACACCCTCTCTCTCTCCTCTAGGTGTGTGTGTGCAGCCAAAGCAAGAGTGGGCTGGGTCAATCATGAATTTAGGATGTATATTATTATAAAAATTATATTGGGGGAAAGAAATCATGTGATACTAAGGGTTAAACCAATATTTAAGCTGGGGAAAATGTGAAAGTGGGTCAAACGAAGCCCAAAAATTGTAAAATAAATACTGGGGTGACCGTACCGTCGAGATAAACAAAAATAAGAGACGGATCACAATTACGACGACGAGAAATGAAACTAAAAATAGAAAGGCCTCACGACAAAAGTGAAAATCGTGACGTCTCGTCAAACAAAGTCAAATCATGGGAGAACGACCCATGAAATGACGTTCCAAAATAATTTCATAATTTAATACTCTTCGAGAGGGTCCCAACGGCATATCACACTATAGGGTTCGAATACAAACAAGGTCTAAAATAAATACGTGCACGGCTAGACTACGTGCACGAAAAGCGTACGATCGAAAACAGACCGTGACATCCTACCCACCTTAGAATAAAGTCCGTCCTCGGACTTTCTAACTATAAATATTTCTAGTCACTCTAGTAGCTACCCCAATCATATCACTTTATAATTCAAACCAGATACAGTCACTTCAAGTGCTTATATATGCACTAGGTAGTCAAGCAGTAACACTACCAACATGTATATATTTACGCCCATTCTAAACTTACACCTATCATAGTCAGTCAAATTCATACACGTACTTCAATCATTCATATAATCACGTACATCCCTATATAACTATTAAACACTTATTACATACCATGGTGCACATACTCACAAACAATTAAATAGTTCACACCAGCAAATACAATTGTAATACTCCACGTTTAGATAACTACCTATGAACAAAACAATAAGGATACACTACTCCCTATATCTCCTAGTGTACATCCAATGCCAACATATCAACACAAGTAACCACACCACTCAATATTAAATCATGTTATTATATCTAAGATACATTTACCACTACTATAATTTCACAATATTATAGTCATTCAAATGCATGCAAATATTTCACCATATATTCACATCACATACGGTCCTATAACTATATTCACGACACGCCACACATACCATAGTCACCAATACCTATAACTAAGCACATACTTACCCGTGCATAGTGCACACCCACACACGCTAACATTTCATTCATATATTCCAATCATACCACTATATACTCAGCACATCTACACACCTAGTTTAGCACACAAGCAAGTCCTTAGTAAACAGCTATACCACAAGACCAAAACCTATAACTATATACTGGTATAGTGACCCACAATCATGTGTGTAACACAACCAGACACAAACAATCCTATCACTATACATACATCATCCATCGCTATATTCATGGTACTACACGCAAACCACAGACATATGTAACAATATACTTAGAGTATACCCACTCAAGCTTGAGCGAGACACAAATCACATATCAGAATACTCTATATACGTAACACGGTATCTATACCTATACCAATACCACTCCAATGTATACACATCTACCAACATAACCATATACATACCATAATGTCAATCACACTTAATATTTAGTCAGGTAACACCACATAGTTCAATCAGTTTATTTACCATAATAATATTACAAACATCGGCACACGTATAATTATAATACCCTCCCTAATATATGCATTCATCGTATAGTCACCCACATGTAACATATATATTCACACCATATCCATCTACCTATAATTTGTATACCAACACATCTACTTATCCACACATAGTTAATATATTTAATAATCGTGGATACCTCATGGTATACACGCACACAACATCCCGTAAAAGCAAGCAATACCAATCAAAATTATAATCCTACTACCATACGTATATCACATATATATTCATGCAGCAAATACATGACTACTTACGTCTAAGCACAATACATATCTATGTACGAGCACACACTCACACGTACTAATATATAGGTCATATAATAGGCCTACTCACTTAACTATAAGTACACCTATTATCATTACACCTAACATACACCTGACTTACTTATATATATACTAGTCATAACCCGTGCCCATGGGCACGGTTCATTTAAGATTTTCCCATGTGAAATCTTTGTTCCCCAAAAAATTATTTCTACAGCCAAAATTTAAAACAACAACAAATAACCGTAAAAATATGTAGCATCACAGGCGCATTTGGAATAGGCACCTTCCGCGTGGAATAACAACTTCTGTGCAGGCGACTTCGACACGGAACAAAAAATTCGGCGTGGAACAACAAATTGGCGTAGAACAAAAAATTCGGTGTGGAACAACAAAAAAGCGTAAAACAATTTAGCGGGCGCCTTCGGCGCGAAACAATATATTAGCGTAAAAAATTTAGCGGAATGGGTGCCTTTGGTGCGGAACAACAAATTCGGCGCTGGCATCTTCGATACGAAACAACAAATTCAGCACGGATGCCTTCGGCGTGGAACAAAAAATTAGCATAGAACAACAAATTCGGCATGGAACAACAAATTAGTGTAAAAAATTCAACAGGGCACCTTTGGCGCAGGTGCCTTTGGTGCGGGTGCCTTCTGCCCTAAGGATGTGGATGCATCCTGATCATTGTTGATGACTGGCCCTAGGATTAAAAAACAGTTTTGTTTTATAGAGTAGATTTTTTTTCTTCGAACATTTTTTGGGTACTCAAAGAAGGATTTGTAGCATTGCTCGAATAAGCCTTTGCACAATTTCAAGTATTCGTCATGTGGTATAATTTGCGGTTTATTTAGCAACCATTGTGTTGGGAAATAATTTACAGGTTGCATGTTTGAAGCCCAGTGCTTGCGATTTAGTTTTCCTTTCGCAATTTCAATAGTAATGTCATGGAGTTAATTTGGCATGAAGCTGTGCGTTGAAAATTGTCTACAGTAACACCAAGTTGAGTTTTAGTCCATTGGTCAACTGTGTTTTTCCTTACAAATTTCAAAAAATTGATTTTTTTCAACCAAATGGATCCCCCCCTCAAAAATTTCTCAAAACTCATCTCAACTTTTCATTCTCCAAGATCATATCTCAGCCACTCTTTATCTTGTCCTAGTTAGCCCTAGGATTAAACAACAGTTGTCAAATGTATAATAGATGTATGTGTGTGTATATATATGTATAGTCATAACCCGTGCCCTAAGGGCACAGTTCATTTAAACTATTCTCCTTTGTTCACACTTGTCATGTCATTATTTTAGCTAAATTCACGTTTGTTCATCCTAAATCCAACCACATCGACAAATAAAAATATTATTGTATCATTAAAACATTAAGAATTCATGTTAAGAGGGTTACTTTCATGCTTTTGATGGAGCATTCTGAACTGCTCAAGTAAATGAGAGCCAACATCAGCGCAATGGTTTTGCATCTTCTCCTCGTCAAGAACGTTTAGCACTGCAAGTCCCCCCCCCCAACCGAGCAAACAGGGTGGCCCCAACATCTTCTCTCTGGCGTTTCACCACTGTTCATGGAGTAAGCCATTTCTAATCCACTGTGATATGCAAGAAAATCAAATAACTCGATGGAAATTTGGGCGCACCGTTTTATTAGCTCTGAAAATGCGGTCTGAATATCAAATGGGCTGGACTCATGTTTTCATTGCTACTGATTTCACCTCCCACTGGTGGCATTGGCATCGTTGGCACCTCCGGCATCGAAGGCTGATCCATCAGAGACTTCTCTGGCAACATTTTTGTTAGCATCAACGCATCGTTGCCATATCTAGCATCGGAGGCTGAGATTTCGTCGGAGTATTCATCGGTATCATTTTCGTTGGCATCTCCGGCATCGGAGGCTAAGATTTCCGACATCAAATAAATCGGAGGTTGAGATTTTCGTTGGTATCGTTGGCATCAAATAGTGGGTTTGAAATGGGGAATGTTGATATTTTCGTGGGTTTGAGATTTTCGTTTTGAAATGAGGAAGGTTTGAAATGAGTACATAAATTATTTTGATTTTCCCCCAACATCTTTCTAACGTGGGTTATTCAAAAGTGGGTTATCAAACATGATGAGATTGTTCAAATGTGGGTTATTCATGATGAGGTTTTTGTTATTTGGGTTTTTAAAATTCAAAAGAACGTGTCCTAGTCACCAAGAACAGTCACCATTTTTTGTTCCAGTCATATTTTGGGTGACACGTAGGACAAATTTCAACATAGTACATGACGACAAAAAAACCCATAGACAGGATAAGGATGATCTTATATATTGTATAACAACAATGATATTGGATACATGAGTATAATTTGTTATCATGTACAAAAAACCCCACATAAATCTGTAGAAGGTGAAGCTTTCCACCTTTGGATTGCTTTCTCTAGCCGTCCAGGAAGCGCTAATGATTCCTTCATTCCAAGCTTAGTGAGAAATACTACATAAAGTACGTGCAGCAAGAACACAAAGAACCCGCAGTTGAGCATCAGCTGTCACAGAATTGAGCGCAAGTAAACAAATTAATCAACTAACATTGTAAACATCCTCTATGCAATAAAAAATATCAATGAGAATAGAATTAAAAACAAATAGAACTAATTGAAACATAGAATAGAATTAGAAAAGGATGATCCTCAGGTTGGTACCCAGATAAGGATGATCCTCAGTGACAGAATAGAAAAGTTGTTCACGAATATTCCAGGTTTGGATGCTCCATGTAGCACATCCCCTCTGATGCACTTGGAGTCCCTACACCCAAACAATGTATGCACATATGAGTAAAATCTTTAAATATACATGCCTTGCCAACAGCTTCATGGGCCTTGCCAACATATTCCTTGCCAACATCTTCACATATCCATGCCACCAGCTTCAGATATGAGTAACAGCTTCATTTTGATACTTTACCACAAATCCTTCTTTTTTCCTCAATGTGATGCTTGTGTTCTCAGTAAAATATCAATAAGAAGCCTGTGAAGCTACTTTTTTTCCAGTTAGCTATCAGTGAGAAACATGCGAAGCAAAATATCGAAATATCAAAATATCACTGATCCAGATTAAATCAACTATCACTTTGTAAACCTATGGATACAAATTGAAACAAAGTATAATAGAAATAAAAAAATTAAATACTGTCTGTTCACTGCTCCAAATCCCTACAAACAGAAGCCAATATTCAGCAATTCTCTGACCCATTTCTCGACAACGAAAGATCAATTCAGACGTGATAGCACAACAGACCCAAACAACTGCATCTCAAATCCTCTCCGACATCGGCAACAAAAGAAGTGGCATCCATTCTGCGGTGGAAAGTATTGTCCAGGTATGACTGATGGGGTGTGAGTTGATTTTTAGGGAATGAAAGAGGAAATAAGATAGAAATTGTTGTGAACCCTTCATCAGAAATTGTTAAAATCAATTGGTTTTTACACTTTTGCATTCTCGTCTCTTGAGCTTCCCATTGTAAAGAATGGGGGCATCATTGCATCAATGAAACAAAAAGTTCACCAAATGTTAAAGAGACCCAATAATAGCAGCTGCCCATATCCACTGCTTTGATTTTTATTCATCCCATCCTTACCAAACACAATAAGCTTGAAATAACAATACCAAAAGAAAAAATTCTTCAGATAAAAAATTGAAAAAGACCGACTTGTTGTTGATATTTTGGTCATTGAAATCCATTCCCTTCACCTTACGACAACAACCAGATCGATTAAATCAAACTGAACCGTTGATTCATCAACTTTAACATTTGGTTCAGTTTGATTATACACCAGCGTTAATCCAATAAAAAAAGAGTTTGAAATTAAACGGTTAAGTCTGAAATTATATCCGGCAGCAACTATATTACATAATCAAACTGAATCGAAAGAAATAAAGAGAACCCATTATTTGTATCCCATTCTTAACACCTCAAAGATCAAGGATGAACACATTAATTAAACAAATGCATAGGAAATTGGAAAAAGGTTGCAACTTTAGAATAATAACAGGGAAAGGAGTTAGACCGGACACATAAAATCCCAAGGTCAAGGCCATTAGAGAAGAAAGAATAAATACTCTGTAAAGGAATTTCACGAAATAGAAGAAGAAGAATGTAATATACCTTTTTTATTCAATCAGAAACATGCATTTGTTGTTGAGGTGGTAGTTTGGGTTTGTGGTGGTGATTATTGTGATATATTCTTGAAGGAGTGCTGATGTTTGCTTGTTGAGGTGGACTTGGATGCTGACTACTCGTTGGCCTCACTCTTGCTGGTTTTGTTGTCCTCACCCTTGTTGCTGTTTCTGTTATTCTGCTATTGTTCTTTGATCTCCTCTAAGTACATCTCTTCAACCTAATTATTTAGCCGATACCTAATTATGCAAGCTTGCAAGGGCTCTAAACATACAATATCCCTAGCATTGAAGCTCAAAGACATCTATGTATTTCTTCATAACCTGATAATGCATCAGGAAAGGTGTTAGTGCATATAGGTGGATCTGAGCCAAACGTTATGAGTTTATCACCAGTCTGTCATGTTCAACATGCTCTAAAACAAAGCACTTGGAGCCTGGACTGTCCACTCATGAAACTGTCCACTCATGAAAGAACCTTCATACTTTATTACAAAATTCGACATCTGCATCATAACAATTAAATATTAAATGGCTGATGAAATACCACAAATAGTGAAAATTATTTTATTTAACTCCCCAGTTACAAACTCTCTTGTCGTTATACAGAGCATGGACTTCAAATTTCCAGATACATGATACTTGGAGAGTTGGCAATAGTGGAAATTATTTTATGTCCAAGCAATCCAAAGATGAAACAAAAATAGAGCCTGCTGTTGCTTGTAACCAAATATCCAAACATCTAACCAATTACTGCAAAATTTCTTTATGTATAATACATACTATTATATTTTGGGCGACCTGACCTGAAATGTCCGTACTCATGGTAAAACCCCAACCACTCATGCACCGTTTAGAGCCAATATTCCATGGTTCCCTTACAGGTATGGAAGTTGACAGATTGGTGTGCATGCACGAATACGTGTTCTTCTTCGGTACTCAACTTGCTTAATTGAACACCCAAATATATACAACTAATATAAACTTCTTAATATTCATACATTAATTATTGTTTCATAATTTTAATTTGAATTAAAATGGGTCCATTTTTCCAACAGTTACTACTTGAAATAAAAGATCAGCCTTCACAAAACTGTAGAATATCTTGGCTTACATTGCTCTCAAAGTCACTCGATTCTCCATCAAGAAATCCTTGTCCAGGAAGAAGAGTCTGAAACAAAAGATACTTGTTTATGTTCAAACATCCAACTCAACTTTTGATTGATACAATGATATGCATATACCAAAAGATGCCAGGTGACGATTTCAGGGACATGAAGATGATGATAGAAGGCCTCCCTCCAGCAACTGAGCATTACTATCCCCGTCGATTGTGCCGTTGTCGAATTCAGCCAAGCTGCCATCGGAATTTCTACAACTATACAATAGAGTCAAAGGACCAACTAATGAACATCACATCCATACTTTGTATGCTCAAAATAATAACATGTTCAGGAATAAAAATAAAATAAAAAGACCAAAAACTAAACTAAATTCTGATATTAGATTCACAAAAATGAAGTACTTACACTTTGGATGCATGCCTTTTATTCAAATACTGTAGCAGCTCAGCATATCACATTGCAAGCATAATCAATCCGAGATCAGATATCTATTTAGAATATAGTAACCAAATATCCAATCGATGCACACGGACTGGCTGAAGACGATGTTATGATGATGTCCATTGTCCCAGGCTCCAGATCCATGATCGCCACCCCCAGCACCAAGTTCGAGCTGCATTTGGCTCCAGAATGTGAGGCAGAAGTACTTTCTAACACTCTGCACTTGGACCCCGTGAACACCCCTGCACTTGGATCCAGAAATATGAAGGATCTCTCTTGAGCGTGAGGAAGAAGATGAAAATAAAAGAGGAGGGACAGTTGCAGGATTTTACAACAGCCTTGACGGCAGGGCTTATGCAGCAGTTTTGGGGGAGCTGTGGCTTTGAGGAGAGGGGGCTTGGAGGAGTTGGGGCTTACGCATTGGGCTTGAGGTGGGGATTTTTGAATTTTGAAAAGGACACAACAAAATATTGGTTGTGTGCTCTCTAAACCCATACTCTAATTCATTTAAACATCCAAACAAAAAATAACAAAAATAAATACAAAATTAAAGATTAGTAAGTTAAGCACATAAAACGGAAAATAAATAAAATTAAGTGAGAAATTAGTGGTACATCAGCATCAAGTAACTAAATCAGTTTAAGAACTCATCAAGTAAATTATTTTTTCAATAAACGATCAAAAAAGATCAAAAAAACAATATGGAAATACATGAATTAATTTGGGTTCTTCGGAAATAGAGGTTAATAAAAAAATATGGAAATACATGCATTAATTTGGGTTCCTTGGAAATATAGGTTAATGAACAACAAAACCATGTATAATAAAACATGCATTAAATTGGGTTAGGACAGAATTTCATGCACCTAGGGAACCCAAGCAAAATAGTCAAGTATTAATCAAATATAAATGATCAACATGATAAAATATGTTGACAAAAAATAATCAATTCCAATAATATGCCACATAGTCACGATTAATAAATCTTAAACACAATTCAATAATCAATAAAAAAAAGTTAATAACAGATTATATTTAAACAGTCAGGATTATCCTTTTGACATTCTAAGCCAAAAATTTATAGGATTTTATCATTATGTGTTAATTTCAAAACTGAAACACCAAAAATTATAAATATTCCTAACAAATGAAAAGTGTCACCAGGAATAACATTGTCAAGATTCAAGTAATTGACATCCGCTGCCACCTTCCCAAAATCATATTGACAAAAAATATATGCTAAATATTTTACTCAAAAATCCAAATTTCAATACCTGTTATTATTGAGGGGGAGTCAATGGACTTTTTTTCCTTCCAATAGACTCTTGCTTCACAAGCTTCAACACATCTCCTCCTCAATGACGCATCTTTGCCTCCCTGTAACACAAATCCCTCATCAAATTGAAAAAAACCATGAAGAAAAAAGTTCCACAAAGAGCATTCACCACCGAACCCAGCAAAACATCCCTCAATTAAACGATCAATTTCCTCAATCAGCAAGAATTAACATCCCTCAATTTAGCAATCAAACATCAGAAACCTCTGTGTGACATCGCTCAATCAGCAAACCCTCAACCTCAAGAAAACATTCTTCAATAAGCAAGAAGTAACAGGCTGAATCAATGTCCTCATCGATCCAGGAGAATTCACCATTGAACTCAAAAAAATTCCCTCAATTAAGCGATCAAACATCATCAACATCTCTGTGATGAGCATTCCCCACCGAACCGCATCCAATACACAAATCTTAGTTCAAAAAAAGGAAAAAACATTGGGATGCTATTATAAGAATTAATAAAATAAAATTCAATCATTGGGATGCTTGCTGGACTAACTACAAATGAAACATAATTCAACCATCCCTAGCATTCGGATGCTATTATAAGAATCAAATTTTACATATACATCAAACTTTGCATGTCTGTAAGTGTGTATGGATCATATTTACCTCAAAGAACACATACTTGCTTAATTTAACATTAAACTAAAACATTGCATGCCTCCCATCCTGTATTATGAGAAGTATGGGGTTCACGTTCAGATTGAACTAAAACACCCTTATCTAACTTGCATATACCTCAAAGAACACATACTTACAGATTGTTCTCATTCTAAAACAGTGAACTAAAACTTACAGATGAAAACATTGGATGTCTGTGAATCATATTTATGCCTGTAAGTTCAAATTTAGTTCAATGATTTTTTTCAAATTGCATGTTCAGATTTTAATTTAACATTTTGAATTATGCATAATGTGTATTAATCACATTTAACATATATCTCAAACATTGAATGTCTGTAAATATGTGTATGAAGTATATTTAACATTGAACTAAAACATTGCATTCTCTCATACGGTATTACACATAATGCTGATGTGTTGGCTTTGAGGTTCATTTCAGGCGACATTAAACTAATTATGTTTAGAAAGGCTTTTTTCCACACACAAAATAAATTCCAAGACTTTTTTCATGAACTAAAAATGTTTAGAAAGTCACATTTCTATGAACTCTGAAAATTACATGCTCTCTGTAAACAACAAAGAAGCATAAAAATAGATGGTGAATTTTGGGTCATTCACCACCTACCTACAAAGAAGCAAACAACTGCAATTGCATTCTCATAAATTTTTTTCAGAGTAATTACCTGGCTAGCATTTTTATAGGCAGTATTAAAGATTCTAAGAAGTGCTTTATAGGCAGAATGTTAATTTGAAGATGTTAGCATTTTGAAGATTTACATGCAATCAAACATTTTTGGCAATGATTCAGAACAAAATTTACTTAAGTCAGTTTTTTTCCTTCCAAAATTTACATGCAATCAAACATTTTTGGCAATGATGCACTCGCAAAAAACTGAAATACTTTATGCAAACTGAAGTTTCAATGCTTGGTTTAATTTATGTTCAATATTGATAATGATCCTATTGGATATGGTGCGAGACTTAATAAAGCCAGAAAGTCTTTAAGAGGATCTTACAGAGCGCTATGGTAAGGATAAAATGGGTAATGGCTGCTAGAGTCGATCCAAGGATCCTGAGGAAGCGGCTAACTTATGGAAGATGGTGCAAGGATAAAATGATTAAAAGCAACGTACGCCTTGTTATATCTATTGACAAAAACTTCCAGGGGATAGGGATGAACTTGCAGGATCTTGTCCAGGTATTTTGGGTTCTAGACAAAGGATATCAAACTTTCTTGTAAAAGCATATAGAAGCGCAAAATCCCAAGTATGATCAATATTAGAATATTAAACAACAACATTAAATAGAAAAACATTAAATAGACATGCAAATTACTAAATTATGGTAATATAAATATTCATAAGACAGAATTTAAAACTAAAATAATATCAGAACCAACGGGGAGAATCATGTGTAGGGGCAGCTTCATCATGAGTATGTTGATCAGCCAGAAGGCTTTATAATATGCACAATGATCATAACAAATTTTTGCAGCAAAAGGTTATTGTTAAGCCGAAATCCAAGTCTCTCCATGTTCCTCCTTTCCCTCGATGGCACACAATGTATTTGCTAAAAATTCTGGTGTTCTTAAAGATCTTGGTTTATTTGCATTATCTTTAAATGGACAAATTGGTTTGCAGGAACAATTAACAAATTTATCCAAAAAGTACCTGTTATTGGGTCAAACAGATTTATGTGGCTGACCGGCCAAGATAGTTGAAGGGCAGTTAATCTGAAGAAAGAAAGAAACAAATTAAAATCTCAATTTATTTAAAAATTGTAAACATCAATTTATTTGCAAGTTCTAGCATAAAAATAGTCAAAGTAACTAAATCATTTTAAATAGCAAGTTTTGAGGTAAAAAATGTAAATAACATGGAAGAATTTGCAAATAAATTGATAACACAAATATCAGAACCCAAAGAGAACCAACCAGCTAGGCATGTTAAATGATTGAATAATCTTAAAACAAACACCAAAAATTCATGCTATCAATGCTGTTTGAATACAAAACATGGACCTTTAGCATGTGCATTAAAGCATTTATACCTCGAGAAGCGAAACTCTCGGCCTGCTCTGGCACCCCCATCTCGTTAATTACCAGCCGCACCGACGTCTGCACAAAAGCATGTGCATGTGTCTCATCAAAGTCCTCATACGGTCTCCTCCTCACAGCAAGAGCCACCGCCAGATTACGATGCCACTCCACATCCTTGGTTTCACTTTCTCGCGGCATTACCGTGAGCTTATGCAGAAATCAGACCGCATACTTGGCATCAAAAGACTCTTTCTCTATTGATCTATCTCCTTGAATAGATCACATTCCGTTCATAGCCTACCACATCGACCAAGTGGTAGTTCATAATTCCTGTGGGCTTAAAATTGCAAGGATTTTGACACCTGCAAGCAAGCCCGAGGAAGTGATATTATAATATGAGCAGAAATGTGAGCAGAAATCTTTTTGATATTTGTAAATCGGGGATATATCAATCCCTTATCATAGTGTTCCGGTGTCACCTGCGATACCAATGCTTCCGCGGTTACAGCAAATGGATAATGGTTCAGTAAGTGTTTACTGTATGGCGTCAATAAACAACTGATTTGTATATTTTTTGGATTCTAATACTATTCGTAGCACATATGCACAGAAGCAAATTTGTAAAACTAAGAAAGCTAAAGAGAATCAACCAATGTATGGTGCAAGTGTACTCACAGGCTGTGAGAAGCATGTCATCGTGTGCACAGATTGCTCCAGACATCACCAAACCAAGACCAAATCCTGGAAAGATATATGCATTGTTTGCCTGATAGAGAATGAAACGGGCAAGTCAATTCAAACGATCGGAATATCTCTATCTGCAAACACACAGATTCAGGGGATGTAAGTGCACAAAACAATCCAATACCTGGCCAGAAATGTAAGTTTTGCCCTCGTATTCAATAGGAGCAAACGGACTACCGCTAGCAAAGATTGAACGACCCTGCAAAAGGCTCACAACAGCATTACCACCAACAGTAAAGGGAGGATCTTGGTGGCTTGCATCCTGACCAGGTGCCCCCTTAGTCAATTTCGCACAAACTGACAGAATCTCATAGGATGATCTTTTAACTGATGATAGAACAATGCACATAAGTTAATTTCTATATTTGTTCTATAGAACAATGAACAAATATATACGGGTAAATGTAGCACATATAAGTAACAATATGCATCCTAGAAGTAACAATATGCATCCTAGATACACAATAGTTAAGAGAAGTGAAGAAATCAAATGAAGTGTTTTCATCAGTTTAATTTCTTCAATTTAGAGCAAACATATCATGGTAAATGTAGCACTTAGAAGAAACAATATTCCTCCTTTTGTACATACATTATACTGTTAACATTACAAAATGCATGGCAATATGAAGTCCAAAGTCCAACATGCACCAGTGTATCATGAACAACATGTTAGCAATTGGCTTTCCAGGGAGCACATAGCTGATCATAAATTGCACGAAAATATCATTTCCAGGTTGCTACACGAAACAAAGAAAACAAAAAATACATATGATCAATAGCTGTAGCTTCTCCACAGCAAGAGTTAGCAAGCACAGAATAGTAAGATTTCCAAGCTAGCTATAACCATATCCCTAATTATTCATATTTTGGATTAATGAGGATACACTGACATTATGATCATTGATTGATCGATTCAAAAACAATCTATGTATGTTGCTTCTTGAGCGGCCAAGAAATCAATGCCACATCAACACACAACATCAAAAATGATATGCTAATATTCTCATTTTTGAACCACATGAATCACTCTTCTGAGGAGGAATCGTTCCGACTTTCGGCACCATTAAGTTGTAACCAATTGTTTCAAGTTGCAAATCAAATATTTGTTGCTAAATTTGTAATTACAGAAATTTTGTGAAATCAAATATTTGTTGCTAATCTACTTCTCAAAACATTAAAATTCAAAACTAAAAATGAAAATAATGTTGTAATTAATAATTACAGAAATTCTCTTAGTTACTATAGAAGCAATTGTAACTTCAGGCAAACATTAAATTCAAAATAAGAAAAACAACTGAAAATACCTGATCTAGCTCAATTTAATATTCTAATCTAACAAAAGGCTAAGAATTTTGAACCAAAAATTGATAAAAGTCCAAAGATATTCTGACAAAACCACTGTGAATTCACAAATTAACGTCAATGGCTAACTCTTACCCATTTTTTCTTTCACTAAACTAAACCTTGACTAAAATGTGATACAAAACATCCGAGATTAATCAGCAATAACCCAAAAAAACACCAAATCTGTAAGAAATCGAAAGGGGCAAAATATGGAACCTCCGGCGAGCTGGATTGGCGAGCCAAGATGGCGATCTAGATTTCAGCGCACTTGGCAACGACTGTGTGGTCTCTACCCCCACTCTTGGCGAGAGGATGAGACCGGTGGCCTTGCAGGTTGACCTAGCCACGGATGAGCTCGATGCGAGTGAGGTCGTGTGACTCCGAAGAACCTGCAGAGAAGAAGCCCAATCAGCCGCTGATTTCCTTTTCGTTGGGGCCTTGATCTGAGGTTTTTGGGGGTGGGATGGAGCGAGAGGGAGAGGGAGAGGGAGAGGGAGAGGACGGGGTGACTTGATCTATCAATGCCCTATCAATATTTTCAACTTCAAATTTCAAAATTCCCCCCAAGTTTTTATTTTTCACTTAAATTTCAAAGATTCCATAATAGTTTTCAAATTTCAAAATTCCCAATGTATATAACTTAACCAATTTCTCATCTCCCAATTTCTCATATCTTATATTCAACATACAACAACAAAATGTATTACCCAATTACCCAAATTCTCTTATCCCTTATCCAAATTCTCTTATCCATATTCTCTTAACCAAAATCTCTTATCCAACAACTCTTATCCAATAACCCATGATAAGATCCATGTTTTATAATATAGATAGATAGATAGATAGATAGATAGATAGATAGATAGATAGATAGATATATATATATATATATATATATATATATATATATATATATATATATATATATATATATATATATATATATATATATACACACGCATATCAAGCATTCACAAGTATCTTCAAACTACATACACTACTAGTCTATACTCCAATACAATTTCCAATATATATTCAGACATTCCTAAGTGTTATATCTACCCACACATATATAACCAATATCATCCTTACAACTTCATATACATCATGAATAACACTGAGTATGTATATATCACACAATAGGCAAACATTAATATACTGCAGGGGAGTACACTCATACGTGAGTGATACGCCGGGGTTCACACACACACACACACACGGGTCCACACACTCTACTTATACATGCACCACACCGACATCACAATAAAATCAATGGGCTCGCTACTATGCTAAGGATGACACAGGCAACGACGAGCACTTCAATAGAAAGGAAACGAAACCAAAAGTGTAACGAAGAAAAGATCGAAAAGCACGAGTTCAGACAGGACGAAGATAAGGAGACAGCTTGGTTAGGTGAATCAGGGGTATATTTGTGAATGTTTAGGTGGGAAAAGAAAGATGTAATGATACTCTTATAGGATACAGGAAAATAGTGTGTAAAAGATATAAGTTAAAATACGAAGAGTACAAAACCGGTCGTACCTCAAAAGTTGGAGTTCTCTTATGCATAGAAAAATATTGGTGATCGATAAAATGAGTTGTTCGAAATAAATTTGAGTCGTATATACATAATAAGAAAAAATGGTTTATTAGCTTATTGAAAATCATTATAAGGAAGAATAAAACATTCACACGAACAGTAACGACGTAGGTTAGAAAATATTATATGGCAGTAATTTAATATAATTTTGGCAAAAATTTCAAAATTCAAAGAATGAATTAGATTAACTGAAATGTAGAAATTTAAGCTCATGTTAAACGCTTTCAAAGTCTTTAAACTGGAAAGAATTAAATAATATTGAAACTATTTTTAGGGGAACCAGGATTTGCCAAAAGAAACGGTTTTATACAAAGATTTTAAAGTACGAGTACGACGTACCTAGAACTGATATATAAAAATAATTGAAGATCTATTTAGCTTGGAAAAATATTTAGAAGTATGTATGGTAGGCGGTTAAAATGAATCTCATAGTTTAGAAAAGATGGTATATCGGATTTTCAAAATAGTAATAAAGTTTTTAAACCAAAATGTGGAAGTTTATGTCAGAAAATAGTTACGAGATAGTAATTAAACATATAACCAATAGACTTCAAAATCTACGAAGGAATTTTTTTTAACTCAATCGTAAATGGGGGAATTAAATATATAAGGAGAGGGTTAAAAAAATTTTTATACTGAGCTAAACTTTTAATCAAGGGAAACCGAAAACAACTTTGAAAGAATCAAGCTTTGCAACGGAGGACATTCGAAATATCAACGATTATCGTAATGTGGTGATCACGTGAATCGAGAGCAAAGAATGTGGTTGTATTGATGAGTGCGCCTAAATTACGATTCAAGAAAACTATGATGGAATTCTACGGTCATTAACACAGAAGTGTAGTGATCAGGAAAAAAATGATAGTATCAGGGGGTACAATTGTCGGGTTGACTAAAGGTCAAGAGAAACTTAACACTAAGGCTTTCTAACGAGCTAGAATATATTAGAGACCTCAGGGAAAGGTCCTAAGAGAATCATGTTCTGTTGGGCCCGAAATCGATGAACCCAAGAGAACGACTAAAGAAATTCTAGAAGTCTATCATGGTCAGAGCTAGGCAGGAACCACTAAGGTAACTCCTAAGACGATTATAGCAATTTCAAGCATGGAGTCTAGCTAACAAACAGGGACCTCTAACTAGCAAGCACAGACGTCTAACTAAGTCTTACTATAGTCCTGATCTAATGGATTCCCTACTAAGCTGAGACAGATGTTCAGGCAACACGTCTACTAGCCACCTAAGACATAGGAAAACGATTAGAACTAGGCTCAAGGCTTATGACTCGGATGTTGCAATTTATTTAATGGACATTCCATAGTTATTATTGTTGTTCCGATAATTCGCAGTTGCAAGACGGACCTGTATGGGCCACCAACAAAACCTGTCACGCCCCGCTTCCCAAAAATATGAAGGCGAGGCGTGAGTAGGTCCGCACAGACTTGAAGCTGCGAGGCTACAAGCCTGATAAGCGTCAATAAAAATTCAAATGGCAGGTTGATCACTCCATATTTTACACCTTTTTTCCGCATGTTTGCATGCCATTTGAATCGCTCAAATCACGTTTCTCACGATTTATCGACAACATTGCGATACTTTTCACGATTTGTTGTTTTTTTGTCGTATTTCAGGAGATTTGGAGCGATTTGGAGTGATTCCGAGATACACCCACTCCGGAGTGTCACCGACGACTTCCCTGAGGGGTATTTTGAGATTGGAGAGGAGCGGAAGAAGAAAGAACGTCGTAGGAGCGACGAGGAGGCAAAAATACGCAATTTGGGCATCTTCAGTATCTCACTCGGCCGAGTGAAGGAGTCACTCGGCCGACCAACGAGACCCCGCTCGACCGGCCAGATCGGACACGCTCCAAGCAGTATATCAGCGTGCACTCGGCCGAGCATCAGAAGCTTACTCGGCCGAGTGACGTATCCCGTCCGCCCGAGTGGCACCCAGACGACGGCCATCAAAAAGAGCCAACTTACTGTAATCCGTCAGTCTGAGCAGCAGAAGCCCGACTCGGCCGAGTGGCAATTGCCGTCCGCCCGAGTGAAGATAGCCCATCGGCCGAGTGACGACAACTCACTCGGCCGAGTGACGCCCGATGTGACGACCCCCAAGGCCCCAGAGTTACTGGAATCCGTCAGGGTCTCTCACTCGGCCGAGTGACCTTTGTCACTCGGCCGAGTGAGCAGCGCTGCCTGTAGCGGAAATCACGATTTTGGAGCTGCGCAGGGGCAGTTTGGTCACGAATTTTTGGGCAGTTTTAGGGGGTATTTAACCCCAGATTCTAACCTAGTTTAGAGAGCTTTTTCTATTGCTTTTGGCAGCCTTTTTAGATTAGATTTTTTAGAGTTTAATTCTTGTGATTGGAGAGGAGAGAAAAGTGTTATTTTATTGGATTCTTGGAAAGCTACAGTGGTTTGTCTCCTTCTCTATTAAAAATCCTATTTTTATTGCTATTTTGAATATTGCTATGAATTATTGTTGTTTCTATTGATTATTCTTCCATTAGCAATATGATTTGTGAGTAGTTTTAACGTCTTAGGGCGTGGGGATGAACCCTACGAGCCCAATTTCCGATTTGTGACGATTTGGTAGAACTATTGCTAGAATTGATTAGGGTTAGTTTGGGATTGATATAATACGGATAGCTAGGTGTTCATATCGATTGGGATTTGCAAGAGATTGGATCCCAATTCGATAGGAAACCCTAGAAATCCGAATTGGGTTGAAATTGAGTTTCCTTAGTATCGGTTTGCAAGAGATTGGACCGATACTAGGATTCTCGGTTGCAATTCTATACCGATATCCGTTTGCAAGAAATTGGACGGGTAGGAACTATCCCAACCTAGGTCGTAGCCAGAGTTTGCACGAGAGTGGGCTCGGGATGCGATTGAACGATGATGTTGATCCTAATGATAGCTTGCCTAGGCTAGGGTTTGCAAGAGATTGGACCCGAGCCTAGGTTTGCTATAGACCGGCAACAGTGCGAGAGCGTGAGCTAGGTTTTACATTCAGTTGCAACTAGTTCACCTGACACTCTACCCTAGCAATTGTGAAACCGATGAATCACAATGATGAGACACGGTGAGTAGTGGGGATTCCCTATTCCCTAGGCGTCTTTATTTGATTTTATATCTCTTTTTACATTGTTTGACGATTGTGACAACATCGCCGAAAGGCAATTTCCTACTTTTCTGTCCCCATAGCCAGGTTGTTCGGAGAAGGCACCATCATACGTCCTCCCTGTGTTCGATACCCGCTCGCTGCTACACCGTGCGCTTGCGGTAAAACTACACGGTCGCTCTTTTAGGGTGTACGCCCGGGCGCGATCAAGTTTTTTGCGCCGTTGCCGGGGAGGTGTTTCCCGTTGGTGCCAATTTATCACAATTAGGTTGAGTAGAAAAAAAAAATTTAAAGAACTTTTCACCCCCGCCACCATTACTATCATTTCTATATTCTTTTGTGCCACTGATATTTTTCTCCAGGTATTTATCTTTGTTGATCAGGTGTTATGGATGGTATTATGTGGACCGCAGATTTTGATGAGAAAGCATTTCAGAACTTATTGGAGGGCCTCTTGGAGTCAGCGAGGTTCACCGGTTTAGAGAGCATTAAAGCAGGTGATGCATTTGATCTACGATTTACAGATTTTGTTATGAACCATGTTTCAACTGCAGGAACAATTGAGGAGTACATCCATGTCAGTCTTGAGGGGGATAGATTAAATTTTTGGATTGCTCGCGGGCATTCCCCTCCACATGATGCATCCCCACAAGTTGACACACATGAGAAGCCAACATCACCATTCCAGAGAGAGCCTACATTGATAGTTCATGAGGAGGCCTTACACACGGAGCCAGAGCTTATCACTGAGGAGGTCGTGCTTCGGGACGAGGACACAGCCATTCATGAGGATCCCGAGCACTACCCTCCTCCATTAGAGCTTCCGCAGCCACCTCATCCTTCCACTGACGCAGAGGACTATCCCACAGAGCTTACTGCTCCCACTCAGGGAGATATTTTTACCCACTCCATTTCTGAATCATGCATTCCATTCGATATTTATTTTGATTCAGATATTTTTGACACGTCATACCTTTTGCAGCACACATACGATTATGGACCGGAGGTATGCTTGGACGTGTTACAGTTTGACGAGCCTATCGAGGAGGTCCACACCTATGATCCAGATTTACCTGAGCAGCTTAGAGAAGACACCATGGAGACAGTTATCACATCATGGGAGGATATTGGATTATTTCCAGGGAAGTATCATCCACCATTATTTATTTCATCTATTTCTATAGACGATCATCTTTGGAATACTTTTATTACGAGGGTGGATTTTTTGCGGCGAACTGATGCATCCTATTCTCTGCAGGGTACAGGTGGAGTCCTTGTGGGAATGCTGGAGGATGCATTGCTAGAGTTCGTTGGAGTCCGTGGACATATGCGTCTGGCGAAGCCACGGAAGCAGCAGTTGGAGAAATTGCCTGCACTGGCAAAGATACTGGATCCGCCTTTTGCTATAGGTGATATCAATCCAGTAGTGTAGAAATTTTTATGCTTTAAATAAACTCGAACCCTCTCGACAGCGAGAGGACCGTATAGATTTGTTTGAATAAATATCACCTCATATGACGGCAACAATAATCATTTACACCCCAAACCCATTATATATATTAATTCCCCTCTCCATATTTTGATACGCCACATCCTTTTGCTCACCACCATCGAGCATTTCTTTCAAGTGAATACTCACTTTCTTATTCATTTGACTTGATCACGCTTTGCAAGTCCATGAAATTTTTGATTGAGTCATTTGAATAGGATTGTTTGGTATAAGCTTGGGGGAAAGCGCTCTCATGCATCATTGTATGTGCATGTAGTTGCATTAGGATTTCATGTCATTCATTTCATCATTTTTCATTCGCCTCCCTCATATTTATCGTTGTTCCTCATATTTTTCTTTTTATGATCACATTAAGGGCAATGTGAAGTTTAAGCTTGGGGGAGTGCATTTCCATGCCATTTAGACGCATTAGTTGCATTTTTAGTTTATTTTAGGGTTTTTAGAATTTTTCAAATTTTTTGCATCATCTTTTTGATTTTTTCCATCTTATTTTCCCTTTATGTGTGTTCATGCATCATATTTTGTGCTTGTTTTTCTTTTCTTTCATCTCTTTTATTTTTTCTTATTTCTTTATTTTCCTATCTCTTCTGTTGCTAGATGCGTTCCTTATGATGATATCTCTTATTGCTTTAGCAACCATCACGATGCTTATTATTCCTTGCCATGCTACTTAGAGTATTCCATAGTCTTGCTATTCACATATGCTTCCAAATCTATTTCTTTTGATTACTCCTCTACATGAATGCATGATATTAATTGAAGCTGAATGTATGGATTAGCGTTTAGTATGCTTTTGTTGGAAATGCACCAAGATTCACGCATCATTAGTATACCTGAAGCATCAGTTTTATTGTCTTACTCACCTTCTGTTGCATGCTTGATATGATTGTGGGATTTACCGCTTGACTTCACTATTTATTGAAATGATTGAGAATATCCATGCTTACATATGAGTTTTAGTTGAAGTATTATTTTATTGAACCGTTCGTGCACATCTTAGAGTGAACCGAGTGTTACATTATTTCCTTCCCCACATATATCTTTTTATTCTCTACATGTCACTTGAGTTCACCTCATAAAGCTACTTATATCGCATCTATTTCCCAAAAATCCCCACAAAAGAAAAAAAGTTAGCTCCAAAAGTCCAAAAAGCCAAAAAGGAGCCAAAAACCAAAAAAATACAAATCATATAGCTCCTACAAAAATCCAAAAAGAAAAATGAGAAACAAAGTCCAAAAGAAAAAATATATTTCTCTATCTCATTATTGGAGCCACAAAACACTTGGGAAAACCAAGGCAAAAATCCCATTTTCCACTATCATATTCCTTTAGATGCGATGCCTCAAGCTAAGCTTGGGGGGGTGAACTCGTTTGACCATATGAGTGAGTACGACATTAGAGTGGAGAGGTGCACGAATGGGGAAGTTTGATAATGCTGAAACTTAGCAAAATACTTTAGTTATGGAGATTTCTTATGAATCGATGTAAATATGTGAATGTCATGTGTCTTATTCCATTCTCTATTGCATGCTTGGTGTGTATCTTATATGTTTCATTTATAACTTTTGATTGAAAAGTGCATTGCCAACATTTGTAAATTAAGTTCTATGAGATGCATGATGTCGACATGAATTGATTGTATGAATTTAGAGAATCCATTCCTTTGTTCTTAAAAGCTTGCAAGTACCACGTTTAAATAATATTTGAAATCCTTATAGCATGTGATTCGTATTTTTCAAGTTATCGTGATGTGTGTCTTATGGCTTGAGATCTAAGAGAATAATCTAGCGACCCCTTCCACCTCGTTTTCTTTCTTTTTCATTTCATTTCCTTTGTATTCATGTCCCGAGTTCGTCTCTTTACTTATCTTCCTCGAGGATGAGTAAGAGGTAAGCTTGGGGGATTTTGATCGGTCCATATTTTACACCTTTTTTCCGCATGTTTGCACGCCATTTCGGTTGCTCATATTGCGATTTTCACGAGTATTCGACGATAATGCGTTACTTTTCACTATTTCTTGTTTCTGTCGGATTTTAGGAAATATAGAGCAATCGGGAGCAAAAATGAGCTTAAAGGACTTGCACATGTACCGGAGCATCGCACACGGCTCATTTGCAGACTTATCGGCGATGGTGGATGAGTGGAAGAAGAAGGAACCTCGTAGGAGCGACGGGGAAGGGAAATGATGAAGATTGGGCATTTTCAGCATGCCACTCGGCCGAGTGAAGGAGTCACTCGGCCGAGCAAAGAAGCCCGCTCGGCCGGCCAAATCGGACACGCATCAGATTGAATATCAGCGTGCACTCGGCCGAGCATCGCCAGCCCACTCGGTCGAACCACGGAGACACCACTCGCCCGAGTGGCATCAAGACGACGGCAACCCAAAAGTCCCAACTTACTGGAATCTGTCAGTCGACTTACGAGCTCCTACTCGGCCGAGTACCAAAAGCCCCTCGGCCGAGTGACATTTGCCGCTCGGCCGAGTGATGCCGAGGACACGCATCGCCCAGATTTTCAGACAGCCTCCCACTCTTTTGAAATCTGCTATCATTCCAGCAATCAAATTATTTTTATCATATTTTTTATGGATAGTAGACTTCATGACGGTTCCAACGCCACTAAGAACGCGCCAATTAGAGGTCGGATGAAATCTGAAGAATTTCTGCTAGTTGACACTGTAGTGCTGGAATTTCCACTCGGTCGAGTCACATGTGCCACTCGGCCGAGTGCGGCATGGGCCCAGATTTTAAGTTGCGGTTTGGGCTGTTTTTGGGCACGATTTTAAGGGGTTTTCTAGGGTTATTAGCTAGGGTTTTGGGGGGCTATATAAGGGTTTTGTAGCCACCATTAGAGGGGGTTCCCACATGTTTCTTAGGGATTATTTTAGAGGTTAGGCCATGCCCTAGGCCCCCTCTTGGATCAAAAAGCTTGTATTTGGATTGGAATTCTTCATCAAGCTAAGTATTTTGTTCTTATTGTTTGAATCTTTGTTTTTCTATCTTTTGTATGCAAGCAATTGTTTTTATTGATTCTTATATGCTTATTGCTATGCTAGAGTAGAATTGATTGTTCTAGGGCATGGGGATGAACCCTATGGATCTAATTTCAGATTTGTGATGAATGAATTTCTAAATTGCTAGAATTGCTAGGAGATTAGGTTGTGATCGATTTATTACTGATAGCTAGGGATTTCCATCGATTGGAGTTTACAAGAGATTGGATTCTAATCGATGGGAAGGCCTAGATATTCGATTTAGGTTTATAATCGAGGTTCTCTAGAATTGGGTTGCAAGAGATTGGACCAAAGCTAGGATTTTTATTATAAATCTATACCCATATTCGTTTGCAAGAGATTGGGCGAATACGAACTATCACAACCTAGATCGTAACTCGAGTTTGCACGAGAGTGGGCTCGAGGGGCGATTGAACGATGATGTTGATCCTAATGCTAGCGTCTCAGGTTAGGGTTTGCAAGAGATTGGGCCCTAACCTAGGTTACTATAGACCGGCAATAGCGCGAGAGCGTGAGCTTGGTTCTATATTCAGTTACGACTAGTTCACCTCAACGCAAGTCTATTAATATTGCGATTCACTATTCACAATGATGCATGACGGTCCGTAGTGGGGATTCCCTAGCCCTAGACATCTTTTATTATATTGTATTTGAATCGATACTTGACCAACATTTTTATCACCAACACCGACATCCATCACCATTGCCATTACATCATATCATAGCCATCTCCACCAATAAAACATTCGTAGTCAAACCAACCTAGGATAGATTGGAGCCAACGCCACCTCCTCGTGTTCGATACCCGCTCGCCGCTACACCGTGCGCTTGCGGTAAAACTACAATCGTTCTCCGGGTGTGTATCCGGGGCCGACCAAGTTTTTGGTTGTGCTTTTGGGTTGCATTTTGGAGCGATCAAGTTTTTGGCGACGTTACCGGGGAGGCGATTGTGTTCGATCCTACCACACTAGCTATTTCTTTCTTTTTGTTTTATTTCTTCATTTTTTAATCTAACCCTTCCATTGTGCTAATCACTTCTTTGAAACTTTGTTTTCCCGTGCATGTACACGAGATCCACAGCGGACCCCGTAGATATATTGTTTGATCCCAAGATCGAGCGTACATTGCGGAGAATCAGAGCGGAGAGGAGACCCGATACGGAAGGGAGGTTTATGAACGTTCGGGAGACGCCTGAAGAGTTAGCGGAAAGAATGGCGAGGATTATTTCCATTCGATATAGGCTCCGGCCTAAGACTTCCTCCACTACCTCGTCCATAGCTATGCCGCAGTTGGCGGTCGATAAAAACTTCGATTTGAAGACCGGATTAGTGGTCCTTATGCAGCAGGATCCTTTCCATGGGAATCCCCATGAAAATCCCCACTACCACATCCAGCTCTTCCTATCAAAGTGTGCCACCTTCCAGATGCCGGGCGTCACCCTAGATGCCATCAAACTGCGCCTCTTCCCCTTCACACTAAAGGATAAAGCTCTTTATTGGTTGAGGACGCAAGCTGAAGGAGTCTTCACCACATGGGATGAGTTGGCGAGCGCGTTTATCGACAAGTTCTATCCGCCCTCCAAGACGGTGAAGATTAGGAGTGCTCTCATGTCCTTTAAGCAAGGACCTCAAGAGACACTCTACGAGGAATGGGAGCGCTTCAAAGACCTGCAGCATCAGTGCCCCCACCATAGCATTGAAGATTGGGAGCTCGTCCATAGCTTCTACAATGGTCTCCAACCGGGGACCAAGCAGATTATTGATGCCACGGCAAATGGGGCCATCTTATCGAAGACTCCCGACGAAGCTACGGCCTTACTTGAGGAGATGGCCTCGAACAATCAACAGTGGGGCGACGAGCGAGGACACTCTTCGTCCTCCTTGAAGCCATCTAGCATCTATGAGGCCAAGGCCGTGGCAGAGCTTGCCAACAAGTTTGATTCTCTCCATAAGGTAGTGGAGAGACTGGAGAAATATATTACGGAGCCCCAAGGAGCCCCTTCCACATCCACACCAACAAATCAAATGTGTGATTGGCAAGACCAATCCAAAGCTATGTATTTGGGGGGAGAACAAGGAGAGGGATCTTTGGAGCAAGTTCAATACGTCGCGGGGAACCAAGGATATTGGGCCAATCCGGCCACTAGAAACCATCCCGGTTTCTCATATGCCAACAATGATGGAGCATTGAACCCCCCGCAACAACTACCTCATCAAGCTCGACAACAACAACAACAACAACATTATCCACCAAGGGGGCCACCGCAACAAAATCTCCCACCAAGGCAACAAGTGGGACCCTATAGGCCGCCCGGATACAATCAAGGGTGGAGAAATCCAAACCCTCCACAAGCTCAACAACGATCTGAATTTGAAGCTAAGGTGGAGGAGTTTATGGTCGAGCAGAAGAAGATCAATGCTTCCTTGAAGGCGGGCCAAGACTCTCTTTCAACTGTCGTTGGACAAATTGCGGAGCAACTTGCGTTGCTCAATAGAAACAATCAACAGTTGCCGGCTCAACCCGAGCAAAATCCACGGGGCAACACCGGCCATATCAACGCCGTGGTTGCAGTTAATACGAGAGGTGGGAAGAATACCACTCCCGTCATGATTCCTACCGAGGAACCCGTGGTGGAGATTGTAGAGCCAAGCGAGCCGGTCATTGAAGTTGAGAGAGAGAAAGAGCCGCAAGGGGAAGAAAAGTCCAGAGCGGAGCAGCAGATTGAGGACAGCCGTTTTATGCCACTGATCCCATTCCCTCAGAGGCTAGCTAGAGCAAAGATGAGAAATGGCTAGCCAAGTTTCTCGAGTATTTGAGAGGGGTAAGCCTCAATATCCCCTTCCTCGACGCTATCGTGGAGATCCCGACATACGCCAAGTTCTTAAAGGATTTGATTACGGGAAGAAAGAGGAAGGAGAAAATCATGCTCGCTGAGGAGGGGACTTGGTTCACAAGGAAAGAGAAGGAGCCCGCCAAATTCAAAGATCCAGGGAGTTTCCGAATTCATTGCACTTTAGGCGGCGTCCCTCTACAAAAGGCGTTAGTAGACTTAGGAGCTAGTGTTAGCCTCATGCCTCTCTCTATGTTCCGAAGACTGAACACAGGCACAGATTTGAAGCCTGCCGACATGCGGATACAACTAGCAGATGGTCGGATCACAAGGCCGATAGGGATCGTAGAGGACATCCCGTTACAAGTCCCGGGAGGCATATGTTTGCCATGCGACTTTGTGGTCATGGATGTCAAGGAGGAGGGCGATACGTCGCTAATACTTGGACACCCATTCCTCGCCACCGTCGGTGTCATTGTCGACGTACGTGAAGGGACTCTAAGATTGAACGTCGGCAACATCGAAGTGGATCTTCATATACCCAAGGCAATGAAACACATGCCTTATCATGAGGATCTCGACTATATGGACCTCCTTGATGAGGTCATTGAAGAGGCGATCCCCCATTCCATCGGCGCAATATTCGAGGATGACTTCGAAGAAGGCCTAGATTCGGGCCAAGAAGAAAAGACGAAGCAATCCCCCGATCTCTCCATGGAAGTTGACGAAGGCGACGCTGATGTCATAAGAATACGAGAGCTATGCAAGCTCTCAAAGATGAGGACTCCGAAGAAAGCTCCACCGATACGAAAATTGGTGTCTCCGGTGAAGCCAAGGCCCGGAGCAAGCACTAGCTTGGGTGAGCCACCCTCCAACACTACCCGTGACGAAGGAGCACTATGGAAGAACACGCCGCCACAACATCCAAATCCGAGCGTTCTTCCCGGTAAATTCGACGGGTGCATCTCATATGCACCCAACATCCCGCAATGAATTGAAAATCCAAGGGGGTCGAGCTCAAGACCTTAAACGAGCACTTGTCGGGAGGCAACCCGACGGTTATCGCTTTATTTTTACTTTGATCTTTATTTTTGTTTTAGAAATTATTAGTGTTTTGAGACGTTTGCCTGAAAAATTCGTGATAACGGGTCCTATTTTTCTTTGACAGGAGAGGAGAAAGGGATATCTATCATTGGGAGGATGAACAAGGCGACGAAGAGCACTCTAGGAATGCGCTCGATGCTTAGGAGAAGGAAGAAATCAACTGGAGGAAGAAAAACAGAGATTAGAGCCCAAACGGAGCCAAACAGCAGAAAACAGGAGTCACTCGGCCGAGTAGAATATCCACTCGGCCGAGTACATAAGTTCGTCCGCCCGAGCGGCGCACAAATGAAGGAAGTCTGCTGTACCCAACTCTCTGTTTCTTTTCTTGATTTCAGTATAATTGCCACTCGACCGAGTATATATCTTCACTCGGCCGAGTGAAACTGATACGCTCCTAGGGCGAGAACTGCCGAGTAGCTTGTGCCACTCGACCGAATGGACTTTTTCCACTCGACCGAGGGTGGCAAAGCCACTCGCCCGAGTCGTAAGCGGGTGGAATTTTCAAAAATATTTCCGTTATGATCACTCGGTCGAGTGACACTTTCACTCGGCCGAGTCGTAACTTTTCCTTTATAAGAGACGCGGGCTCGGCGCGGAATTCGAAGCGTCACAATTTCGTTCGCCGGAGCCCGCGCCCCTTTCTCCCGATCGCTGTCACCCCCACTCGCTCGATCCCACCTCGCCGCTGCTGCGCTCGGCCGACCACCGCCGGCCGACGCCGCCGCCCCTCCACCTGAGTCGCCGGTGACGATCTCACCGCCGTCCGAGCTCCGGTAACCCCATTTCGCCCTATTTTCTCCTTTTTCTTGTATTTTTCGACGATCCATGTGCTAATCGAACCCCTAAATCAAATTAACTTCAATATTTATCTATTATACCCCTAACCCCCCATACATTTTGAATGTTACACGCTGATATCTTCGTTTGATGTGCATGCTATATTGGGGAGCTTAGGGGAGCTTAGGGGAGCTTCCGGGGAGCGTTTTTGGCTTTGTGGAGGCGGCGTCTTCGCACGCATCCACTATATTTGCTCTCGCGGTGTGTTCCGGTATACTCTTTCCACTTATTTTCGCACGCCGCACCTTTTCTGTTTTTGGTGAGCACTCGGGGCACCTATACCGCCCCGGACACGGCCACGGTCTAGGAGAGCTTCCGCCAAGCGGAAGCGACCGGATGAGCCCGGCCCCTCCCACGAGATGGAGGACTCTCCTCTGCCTACACCGCCTCACCCCGCATAGCCACAGCATGCAGACCCCATTCACCCCGCATAGCCACAGCCTGCAGACCCCGTTCACCCCGCACAGCCACTCCCAGTTGACCCACTGCCACCACCGGCTCCACTTGTCGGGCCGCTGGGTATTACGTTCCGAGACGATGTACATCGCGTCGCTTTTGAGCGTATCACCCAGTGCTCGATAGTGCCCTCCAGGTTCGCACACCTTGCTGAACTAGACCGCATGGGGGTACTCGAGGGATTACTCACGTTGTATGACAACGTGGGTTGGCGAGACTTTCTTTCTGTGTCGACGGACACCTACGTCTGTCCGACACTCGAGGTCCGACACTCTGCTAGCCCTGATGACCGGCGAGGACCTTCCGGCTGACCTGCGACGAGCCCCGGGCCCCACTGCACTTTCGATAGACGTTATGGCCCGGATGAAGATGCTTCGTCCGCACGGTCAGCGGCACTGGGTATGGTTGCACGGTCCGTACGATGCTGACTACATGATCCTTCCGAGCCCCGCTCGGACACACTTAGGACCAGCACACGACGACTGGCTTCCGATGATGGATCTCCTGATCCCCACCGCCTACGTGCTAGAGGCCGAGGGAGCTGAGCCTGCACCACCTGCACACCCTGCGCCGCCAGCTGACCCTGTGTTCCCTCAGCATGAGCCTACACTTTCTGCCGCTCCCGACACTTCTGTCCCCACCTCTGCCAGTGTCGGGAGTACACTTGCTGGGCCTACGCCCACCACGTCTGCCACCACCACCACCACTGCTGTGCCTTTTTCAGTTGAGCCACTCACTTCTCTGCTACCCGAGCGCCCACTTACTTTTGTTGAGAGCGGAGAGCCTTCTTTCGCTGCTGTCGTGGAGACCATGGCCAGTATGATCTCCGCTGGGATTTCACCTTTTGGACCCCACACTGCCTCCCCGGCGGTTGACACTTCTGTCTCTACCGTAGCCGTTCTATCTGAGAGCGTCGTGACTTCTGTCCCCACTTATGTGTCACTGACCTCTCTTGCCGCCTCGTCACCGATTTTGTCTTCCACTCCCACTGCTGCTGCTTCCACCTCACACCAGCCTACGTCCCAGCCTCGCACTGAGGCTGGGCATCCACTAGTGAGCATAGCACCCGTACCACCCATGCCTGCTATCCCGATCACCTACACTGCCCGTATTAGACAGCCCCGACCTGCTCAGCCTAGACCTGTCCGTCCCTCCGCCCCGCCACACCCTGACGCCTTAGTTCATAGCGTTCACGCTCTTGAGGGGGGGTTGAGTGGACTCCGGGGCGATTTTAGGGCTTTGTCTTCCACAGTCACCGCCATGCAGCACCGCCTCGACCTACTTCCAGCATTCACTATTGCTTAACCCAGATCCTCGAGCGACTGCCACGACCACCACCCACCCATCAGACTGTACCACGCCCACAAAACCACCCCCCCCCCACCTCCGCCTCAGGATGGAGATGGCGCAGCACCACCAGCTTAGGCACACCCTTGATGCCCCCGATTTTTGTCGATATGCTGCCCATTCTCTGCTTGGTCCTGTTGATTTTTGACCACCCCCCTCCCATCACTACTTTTGTCCACTTTTTTGATCATATGTTTCTATATCCTTTTTCCGGGAGTGAGGGAGAGTATTTTTGGTGACACACACATATCTGGATCACTCTTGTCCTTGCATGAATCACATTCACATCATATTTTTCATTTTGTTCTTTTTACTTCTTTTCATCATGCATGCATCCCCACCCCCCCTCCCATTACACGTCTCTCAGTGTGCCACACGTCGCACATTAAGGACACTGTGCACTTTAGCTTGGGGGAGTGAGTTCTCACGCTTTTTTGCTTTTGTCACCCTTTATTTTTAGTTTCCCACGTTTTTCCACTTTATCACTCACTTTTTCATCACTTTTTCATTTTTTAACCATGCATCACGTTTTTCTTATTTTTCTTGTGTGCCGCATTGTAAATAGTTTTTATTTTCGTTTATCTTTATTTCTTTCATCTTTTGCTAGAGATGACTTTTCTGTGATGATGATGACGTGGAGTTAGCTTTCTCTATGTGCATGATATATTTGTCATGTCTTAGCTTTTATTTCTGATATCATATGCTATGATCTGCCTTGCATTTAGAGATAGTAACCCACACTTTTTTTTCCCGTATGAAAATGGATGAAATTCTATTATTAGCTGAGTCTGAATATTCATATGTATGCTATCGTAGAAAACACACCAAGATTCACGCATTGAATGCTTATATCTGGAGTACCGTTTTCTTTTCCTATATCACTTCTATTTGCATGACTTGTACACTTCACTTCAGGATGATTGAATGATGTTAGCTATGATAAATCTGGATTAGTTTGCTTTTTTGAGATCGAAACCGAGTAGATTAGATTACCCTGCTGAAGTTGTCATGCACGTCTTATAGAGTGAACTGAGAGACATATTTATTTCTTTCTCCACATATCTTGAACATTAATTCTCTATTTTAAAATCATTGGTGAATCTCCCCTTAGCGATTCTAGTATTTGGCATTTCCCCCGTTACTAAATTCCTAGCTCCAAATTCCCCGAAATCCAAAGAAAAAAAATATATAATACTTGTATATCCTTCTCTTTGATTTGGGATCATTGAGTATATATGCTATTGAAAAAAAAAGAAAAAGAAAAAGAAAAATATTTGAGAATAAGAAAAGAAAAGAGAAAGGAGGCTCAAAACGATACCATCTCACATCCCTTCTCTCTTTCTTCCCTCTTTTTGTTTTCATTTTTATTTTCTTTTACTTTTGGAGCATCAATAGAGATGGGGAATGTAAGAATAGTTTTGTATATGCCACCACGCTTATAGATAAGCTTGGGGGAGAGAATCCAATGATGTGTGAGAGAGTGACTACCTGACAGTGCATGTCAACCTAGGCTAAGTAATATTCTATACTCGGTGAGATTGTTTTAGCTTCACGAAATCCAGAAATCTACGCCTAGCATTCACTTCATGAAATCCACGCTTTTCTATTCTTCCTACTCTATTGTGTGATATCCTCTATACTCCTCATAGAAAGCATTCAATTGAAAAGTGTGTGATCAGCGATATTGTATACCGCTTTAAATGATTCAGACGATGTTAATCTTAGAATTATTCCATTTTTCATGCTATATCGATATTCTTGGGTTTTCTATTTCTATTTGCATCATTATACTATGATATCGAAATAAAAATCTTTGACATGTTGTTTTTGTCGTATTTCAGGAGATTTGGAGCGATTTGGAGTGATTCCGAGATACACCCACTCCGGAGTGTCACCTGCAACTTCCCTGAGGGGTATTTTGAGATTGGAGAGGAGCGGAAGAAGAAAGAACGTCGTAGGAGCGACGAGGAGGAAAAAATAAGCAATTTGGGCATCTTCAATATCTCACTCGGCCGAGTGAAGGAGTCACTCGGCCGACCAACGAGACCCCGCTCGGCCGGCCAGATCGGACACGCTCCAAGCAGTATATCAGCGTGCACTCGGCCGAGCATCAGAAGCTGACTCGGCCGAGTGACGTATCCCGTCCGCCCGAGTGGCACCCAGACGACGGCCATCAAAAAGAGCCAACTTACTGTAATCCGTCAGTCTGAGTAGCAGAAGCCCGACTCGGCCGAGTGGCAATTGCCGTCCGCCCGAGTGAAGATAATCCCATCGGCCGAGTGACGACAACTCACTCGGCCGAGTGACGCCCGATGTGATGACCCCCAAGAACCCAGAGTTACTGGAATCTGTCAGGGTCCCTCACTCGGCCGAGTGACATTTGTCACTCGGCCGAGTGAGTAGCGCTGCCTGTAGAGGAAATCACGATTTTGGAGCTGCGCAGGGGCAGTTTGGTCACGAGTTTTTGGGCAGTTTTGGGGGGTATTTAACCCCAGATTCTAACCTAGTTTAGAGAGCTTTTTCTATTGCTTTTGGCAGCCTTTTTAGATTAGATTTTTTAGAGTTTAATTCTTGTGATTGGAGAGGAGAGAAAAGTGTTATTTTGTTGGATTCTTGGAAAGCTACATTGGTTTGTCTCCTTCTCTATTAAAAATCCTATTTTTATTGCTATTTTGAATATTGCTATGAATTCTATTGTTGTTTCTATTGATTATTCTTCCATTAGCAATATGATTTGTGAGTAGTTTTAACGTCTTAGGGCGTGGGGATGAACCCTACGAGCCCAATTTCCGATTTGTGACGATTTGGTAGAACTATTGCTAGAATTGATTAGGGTTAGTTTGGGATTGATATAATACGGATAGCTAGGTGTTCATATCGATTGGGATTTGCAAGAGATTGGATCCCAATTCGATAGGAAACCCTAGAAATCTGAATTGGGTTGAAATTGAGTTTCCTTAGTATCGGTTTGCAAGAGATTAGACCGATACTAGGATTCTCGGTTGCAATTCTATACCAATATCCGTTTGCAAGAGATTGGACGGGTAGGAACTATCCCAACCTAGGTCGTAGCCCGAGTTTGCACGAGAGTGGGCTCGTGATGCGATTGAATGATGATGTTGATCCTAATGCTAGCTTGCCTAGGCTAGGGTTTGCAAGAGATTGGACCCGAGCCTAGGTTTGATATAGACCGGCAATAGCGCGAGAGCGTGAGCTAGGTTTTACATTCAGTTGCAACTAGTTCACCTGACACTCTACCCTAGCAATTGTGAAACCGATGAATCACAATGATGAGACACGGTGAGTAGTGGGGATTCCCTATTCCCTAGGCATCTTTATTTGATTTTATATCTCTTTTTATATTGTTTGACGATTGTGACAACATCGCCGAAAGGCAATTTCCTACTTTTCTGTCCCCATAGCCATGTTGTTTGGAGAAGGCACCATCATACGTCCTCCCTGTGTTCGATACCCGCTCGCCGCTACACCGTGCGCTTGCGGTAAAACTACACGGTCGCTCTTTTAGGGTGTACGCCCGGGCGCAACCAGACACCCAAAAGAGACGAGGGCGCATGTCAGCAAGTCTACAAGAGACTTGTATGCAAGGAAACTAAAAAGAAAGGAAACTACCTAGCAGTTCTAAAATATGCGATGACATGGCAGTTTAATGTATGGATGCAACAAGTAAGAAAGTACAACGAGTATGACATGGCAAGGGTAGCAAAGCTACTAAACATTCACATGGATTTACAAAACAAGTGAGCACGTCGTGCACAGGGTGTACGCCTTTTGGCTGGAGCGGCTGTACGGGCCAACTCCTAAGCTCAAGTAATCGCTTAACCCTACCCCTCCACGTGTAATCGGGCATTGGCTTTTGACCAACACATGCAGCCCGCTTCTGGTTCATGAGTCAGGAAGTGTATTTGGCATGGGGTTGTGCCTGCAACGCAGGTGCCTAGCCTCAACAAGGAAGTATAGTAGCGTGTGCTACGAATGCAACATTCAAGCATGGAATGACATGTTATAATGCATGGCATGGCAAGGGTACAATTAAAGTGCGTACAGATATGGAATTTAAACGTGACAGGCATGGCGTAGTAAAAATAAAATGCATACAGATATGGAAATTTAAACGTGACAGGCAAAATGTATGAATGACATGGCAGGGTGTCAGATCTAGCTTCGTTGTCAAGCTAGATCTTAAAGTTGCGTCTAGGCAACTATCATTTCACTGCCTAGTCTCTTTTACGCTAAAAACAAGGGATAGCCTAAAACATGGCCTAAAACACAAGTTGGCAAGTTTCACTTACCTGCAATCAGCTGTTCTGTAATCATCGTTCAATCAGTCCAATCTACCTATGTGCTCGGATTCGCCAACCTATAGTCCCAGATTAGATTATCTTCATTAATGATTTACTAAGAAATTAAAATACCGATTTTAATCTTGATTAGCATGCATTGGTAAGGGGTCCTAAGAGTTCAGAAAATACCCTTACATGCCACGAGAGCTACACTGGCGTCGGGTAGCGATGCCAGGGGTTGGAATAAAGAAAGCTCTCCTAATCCAGATTCCAAAATAAGATTCCACGATCGCCAATCTTTGAACAGCGACGAGATCAGCGAATAGCGTCCAAATCAGCGAGCAAAGTGGACGGTAGAAGATCTACGGCTCACGGGAAGCCGTAACGATGAATGGGGACGACGGGGTTAGCGTACACAAAGACTACGACGTTGAGCGTCATAGGGACTGATCGTGATGTCGAGGAACACCTTTAGGCGAGGTAGGGGGCTCCCGGAAAGATCCAGCAGCGGGAGAGGGCGACGCTAAGGCAAAACGACGCGTTGCGACGTCGTTTGAAATGTGAATGTGAGAGCTCGCTGTTTCAGAGCTTGGATGGCCCGCGGGGGCTGTCGTTGGCAGCAGCGTGTCCAAGGGGTCGACGGGGGCGAATTCCGGTGGCACATCGGCGATGGTGGCGGCCGCCGCCGCTGCTGCGAAAAACATCGCCTGTGGGCTTTTTCCGGCGGCGCAGCGGCGGTGCAGAGGGAGGAGGAAGGTCGAGGGCGAGGTCCCAGGGCCGGTCAGCGACGGCTGCGGGTTGAGGGACGTGAAAAGTATTGGGGCGGCTGCGTTTGTTTTGCTGCGTGCGAAAGAGACCTAGCGGTGGCTGTGTTTGGTTCTGGGAGAAAGAAAGCTAAGCCCTATGTCTATTTAAAGAGAGGGGTGCTGCCCTCACGTGGGGTGAGGTAGGGCTAAAGATGGGGGACTAAAAACGTGGGCTAGGGGTTGTTAGTTAGGGTTGTTTTGATAAAAAGATGTGTTATTATAAATTATTAAAACCCAATACCAAAACAAGAATCTCACACCTTCTCTCTCTCCTCTATGTGTGTGTGTGTGCGGCCAAAGCAAGAGTGGGCTGGGTCAATCATGGATTTAGGATGTATATTATTATAAAAATTATATTAGGGGAAAGAAATCATGTGATACTAAGGGTTAAACCAATATTTAAACTGGGAAAAATGTGAAAGTGGGTCAAACGGAGCCCGAAAATTGTAAAATAAATACTGGGGTGACTGTACCGCCGAGAGAAATAAAACTAAGAATACGGATCATAATTACAACGACGAGAAACAAAACTAAAAATAGATAGGCCTCATGACAAAAGTGAAAATCACGACGTCTCGTCAAACAAGGTCAAATCGTGGGAGAACGACCCGTGAAATGACGTTCCAAAATAATTCCACAATTTAATACTCTTCGAGCGGGTCACAACGGCATATCACACTATAGGGTTTGGATACAAACAAGGTCTACAATAAATACGTGCACGAACTAGACAACGTGCACGAAAAGCTTACGATTGAAAACAGACCGTGACACTTAGTCTTTCATATTATAGTATAGCTTATCTTTGGCTACATGTGATTGTATCAAAACTTTTGATTCTTTTAAACCAAATATTTAATGTTATAAAACTAGCCCACAACGATCACACCCCTTTATCCTCCCTCATCCAATACCACAACCCTACCCGTTCTTTTCCCTCATGTTTTTAAATTATGACTTTGGGTTTAAAACTTTCTTTTCTTTTCCTTCCCTCTTTGGGAGTGTGATTTTTGATTGTTATGATGTTGTTAGTACTAGCTATTATTGTTATAGGGTTATGTTTGCAGGTAGGTTTAGAGTGGGATGGGATATGTCGTAGCGGTGATTGGCTGATTTTTGAACACCAAGGATATTCGATTAGATTTCTTTCGGATGAAAAGAACGCGGTGTTCAAGACTTATTTATAATACCGATGTGTGATGGACTCAATGGAGAATTTTGTTTGGATGAAATTATGTACATGGAGATGAGTACTTAATCGATCCGAAACTTGGACGAGTGGTAGATAGGAATAGCTAGGAATGGATAGTACGATTTAGAGTGATCATGAAACGAGGAGAACATTTAAAAGCATCAAGACTTGATTATTAAGTTGAGGTGAGAAGGCATTGGAGATGACGCGACATGTTGGGATGGATGGATGTTATGAAGATGGATTTAATATGATTAGGAGATTAGATAATAGGGGTAAAGATAGATGTGGCTTGATGGTTCATAGATTATGGAGGATGAATTTATGAGTTAATATGATGGAGAATATATTAGGGACGTGATGATTGTTGAAATGTAGATAGTATTATGGATTCACAGTTAAGTGTTTGCGTGTGATTCTAGTTGTAGCATTAGCCAATGGAGAGACGGGTTATGATGGATTATGTGAGGACCGTTGTTTGGAGTTATAGGATTAGCGATCATTATGTGTAGATATGGGAATTGCAGGCATAGTGTATATTGGCATTATTAATATTAGTATAAGTGATTCCGAGGACGAAATAATTTCTAAGGTGGGTAGAATGTAACGGCCGCTTTCCGACCGTAGTATTTTCTACGCGTACGACTCTTTTCGTGTGCGTATTTTATTTGGCCTCTTCTTGGATCCGGACTATACGATGTGATATGTCGTTGTGACCGTATGGAAGAGTAGTTATTTATGGGATTTTTAGTGAACGTCATTTCATGTGTCGTTCTCCCACAAATCGAGTTTGATTGCAGGATCGTCGTAGCTTTAGACGAAGTTGCCAGATCTTTTATTTTTTCTGTTCGTTTTTCGTGGACCAAACGTGCAATTTACCACCGTATCCTCGAGCCACTCTTCGTCACGGTCATCTCCAGATTTTTTCTTAATTTTTTGACACTCCTAGCCCACCCAAATCGCTAATCAAAACCCAAGCCCATTAAGCCCAAATCAATTTCGAATTTCTGTGGCTAATTAAATCATGGGAGATTAGTACGTATCATGTGTTAAGATTCTGCCACTACCCTCACCCAGCTTTACCCTACTTCGTACCCCCTCACTCACCCTCTCTCCTAGTCACCCCTAAACTATACCCCACTTAAAACAATCTATAGCAAATCATCTCCTAATAAGATCACACCAGGCCGAACTGTTTGAACCCACGCAAAACCCATGCACTAGCCGACTTTGCTTCTCCTCCAGCCACTCACGGTTGCCCCTAGCCTCCTCACTCCGGCCACCAGCATATCCACCTCCTTTTCCTCCATCTTCACCTCTCCAAGAGCCCCAAAACCCTAGAGTTTCTCCACTTTGGCCGAAAATTACTGTCACAGCAGCACCCGCCGGAAAAACCCATGCCCGCCGGCCGTCTACCACCATCGCCGGTGACCATCACCCCCGTTCAACTCTCCGTTGAACCCTCTACCAACTGCAATTCCCCTTACGCTTTTCCCTCACCTCTAGCTCCTTGAAAACTCGTCGAAACAAGCCGTATTGGCTGTTTTTGACAAATCTGGGTGCTAAACTTCAACGCCATCGCACGACCACCTCCGAAAACTTTCGACAACCACTCCACCACCGTTGAATTCCTCTTAAAGTCCTTTATCTTTTGCAATTTTCCTTTGACGCTGTTCATCACTGGCTTTTCCCTGAGACGCGGGACAACGACCGTTGCGTGAATCTGTCCTCTCCGACTTCTCACAGCCACCCACCACCGTACGCTCACGCCTCGGCCACCCACCGGGCCGAGCGACTCCCACTGATCTACTTCAATCATCGACAGCCTCCTTGAACCCTCAGAGTTCATGTACGTCGCCGTACCCATGTGTTTTTACCTGATGTCGCCGCCGTCGTGAAGATCCATTGCGCTACCTGCAACAGGAGAGAGATTGCCGCTTGGTCGCTGTTTTCGTGCCACCACCTTGCTATCCAGAGGTGCCTTGCTGCACTACCCATGGCCGAGGTGTTCCAGACGACGCCGACACATCGCCGTTCAGACCTGACATCCGCTTGTTGAACGACGTCAAGAGGTTGGTCTCCCTAACGTATAGTAAGAACCCACACGTAGCAAAACGTAAAACCTAATCTAAAATTTGTCAACGTAAACTAAAGTTAATTTCTACATCTTTAAAACGTTCTCCATCGTAGAAAATCGACGAACGAACTGAATTTCTGTGCACATAGGATAGACGTCGATCTTGGCCGAACAAATCATCAAAAGACGTGACTTTTTGATTGTTAGGGTAGTCTCACCAAATTTAGAAACAAACCGTAATAAGATTGACGAAAATCGTAATCTGACATCGCCGTTATCCTGTTTTAGACAGACCATCGCTGACGTGACATTTCGACAGGACGCTCTAGAAAAACGACGCACTCGCTACCGCAGGCAAGTGTATACACTTGTACTTTCGACCGTGTTTAGGCCATAGAATCTTAGAACTGTTAAAATGTAAACAAAGAGAATTAGACGTGAAATGATAGAGTCTGGGACCCCCTGACAACTTAGACTTGACGACAAAGTCTAAGCACAAAACAAAAAAAAACTGATACTTAGGGCTATTCTGTGTGTGCGTGCGTGTGGACCCCCTAGAAAGAACTATCCCTTTCACTTGTCATGTCGTGTCATGTTACAAACAGCTTGCGGGCAATATGCACTCACCTAGAAGGATGAGTGATCCCTTGTACGGATACACAGCCTGCGGGCAATAGGGCACTCTCTCCAAGCCAGAGAGAGTGATCCCTTGTACGGATTCACAGCCTGCGGGCAATAGGGCACTCTCTCCAAGCCAGAGAGAGTGATCCCTTGTACGGATACACAGCCTGCGGGCAATAGGGCACTCACCTAGAAGGATGAGTGATCCCTTGTACGGACTTGTCTTGTGCACTTGGGTGGGGTAGGGTTGAGCATTTGTACGGGGAGATGGTTTGATCCCCCTCGAACCGTAAGGCGTGAACCCTTCGAGTCACACGTGTCTTGTCTTGTCCCGTTTAGGTTAGTCCCGTAGTCGATAGCACACGCTACGGCTACTGTTTGTCATGTTTACTTTTCCTGCACCGTTTTACTTTCTATAACTGCCATGTTATAACACCAGCATGTTAATCAGCCAGTAAACTATTGCTTTAAATTACAGTACACATGCAGTAGAGTCTAACCCTCCTTTGTAGACTTTACCCGACGTACAGTTCCTTTTCTCTTGGGTGTTGTACGTTAGGTGTCAAGCCAATGTTCATGGACGAGGGAGACTTTCCAGAGTATGTGGAGCCCGAGGACATAGACCCAGAGTACGTGCCTGAGGATGACCAGAGCTAGAGGTTCCTCATTGTTGCTGTGTCAGAGTCCTCCTGCTTTGTAGGTTGGGTGCGTAGCACCGTTTACTTTTCTATCTAGGTTGGGTTCTTGGACCAGTAGTTTGTTTTCAGCTGTTGTAGCCGTGTTGGGCTTTTGTTTAGACTCTCAGTACTCTTCTGGATATTTGTTTGGAATAAAATGAATGCTTGTGTCTTTAGTACTTTTTGTTGTTCCGTACTTTTCTGCAGGGACCTATTCCTTCGTCTTGGAGTACCACACAGATGCTTATTAGGTCCGAGCCTCACAGCTCCGGCCTAAGCGAGCCTTAGTCATGCTTTGCCTCCGTAGTTTTGGGACGCAGGGCAAGACACATATTGATGGTTGTTATGCAAAAACATACTAATAGATAATAATGCATAAATAAGCACAAGGTATATTTTTACATAACCTATTTCTGTCCCCCATTGGCATATCAAAAAGATGGGTAATAGCCAAATAGGAAAACCAAGGGCAAGATAAATAACCATCCCATATGCACAAACATAATGTGAATGAAATTCAATGTGACATATGAATGGAAAAATAATGCTAGCAAGCAAAAATTCAATACTCCCCCATAACCATTCAAAACATGTAAACATGGGAGTAATGGACACACTCACAAAAATGTGGGTACAAAATGTAAACATACAAGCATGGTACCCAAACAATGAATAATAATGTGAGTGAGCTAGCAAATTGGAAACCAAACAAAAGTGGAGTTTGGTTTACGTATATAGTCATATGAAAATATAACATTACACACATATGAATCTATATACGCATTCCTTTCAAGCCTAGAAACATTCTTAGGAATCCACATAGAAAGTGATTTGGGATTCTTAAGAAGAGGTTTGGTTAAGTCATGAGTAGGAGGTGAGGGTGCATGCTTATGAGGTGGAACATAAACATTGGCGTGCTCCGTGTGTGAAACATGAGATTTCGCATTAGATGCATTCACACAAGCAATTCTACCGTGCATAGGAACATGTGAATCATGCAAAGATTTATCATTAACACTAGCATGCAAGCAAAGTAAGTTATTCCCATGGGTAGATTTATCATGCATATCAACGTATGAAGAAGCATTCACACCAATAGGTTTTTGAATGGGCTTCTTATGCAATGAGGTGTACATATATGCATGATTCTTCTTTGGCTTAATATTCAAAGTTGATTTTTGACCAAAAGAAGACTTGGATGTGACTTTCTCATTAGAATGTTCCCCCATAAAATTTAATTGGGTGCTTCTAAGAGAAGAGCTTGGTTTGTTCACCTTCAATGAAGAGGATCCCAAAACCGTGTCCTTACTCAATTTGAAATTTTCAATTTGAGTTGGTAATAGCTCACATTTCTTCAAATGTGAAGAATGGTTGTCATCCCTCTTGGATAGACATGAGCTAAGCTCACAACCTTTAGACTTGAGAGCCAATGTCTCATCTCTCAAAATATTGTAATCACACTCCGAGTGCTTCTTCTCCATTTGGAGTTTGAAAGAAGCATTCTCATCCCTCAAGGCACTCAATTGATAAATAAGAGTATCTTTCTCGGTATGCAAAGAATTAAGTTCAACATTATGAGATGCATACAGACTCTCTTTCACAGATTTGTGAAAATCACGATCATACTGACCTGCGCCCCGTTTACGGTTTGGGCGCGGTGTCGTTTTACCGCAAGTGCACTGTTAGTGTAGGGTGCGGGTTTATCGAACTCAGGGAGGTGGATGGCTTGAGTGGGTACTAGCCTCGCCTAGGTTGTGTGCTAGCTACGCGGATGATATGGGTGAAGTGTAGAAATATAGAGAAGAAATAAAAAGACACGAAATGAATCCCCGCTAACACGGGCTAGAGCACTCATGACACTTGGCATTTGACTTGACCCAGGGTGAGACATTGCCCCAAAAGGTGGTACCTACGTCCATGGCCCGATATTCCGGTCGGTGCCAAGCACGCTAGGCCTACCCGGTTTCGGACGGTGGGCATTCCCAAGTCCATTAACACCTTCCGCAACCGGTAGCATTAAGGCCACAATGATATCTCCCAACACTTCGTCCAAGCCGCTCCCGCGCGCGAGGACTCGATGTCAACGCTCAGGGCGTGAGCTATGGCTAGGGAGTCAACCGCCAAGTTTATTCCCCATTGGCCCGACGGTCAGAGGCGGTCTTTCTCCCGCCAATGACAATGAAACACCCCCGCGTAACCCTAATGGCCAAATAGGTCAACTGTGATTTCTAGCAATACATCGAAGCGGATCTTGACAGGACAAGCACCAGACCCCAATCCCCAACACATCTAGTGTGTTGCCATACGAATTGGACCCAGATTGCTAGAAATCCCCATTGACGCATTTCATCGAACACATTGATCACTCCGTGTTTTACACCTTTTTTCCGCATGATTGCATGCAATTTAGATCGCCGAAATCACGCTTTTCACGATTTATCGACAATATTGCGATACTTTTCACGATTTGTTGTTTTTGTCGTATTTCAGAAGATTTGGAGCGATTTGGAGTGATCCTGAGATACGCCTGCTCCAGACTGTCACCGATGACTTCCCCGAGGGGTATTTTGCTATTGGAGAGGAGCGGAAGAAGAAGGAACGTCGTAGGAGCGATGAGGAGGCAGAAACAAGCTGTTTGGGCATTTTTGGTGTCTCACTCAGCCGAGTGAAGGAGTCACTCGGCCGACCAGCGAGACCCCGCTCAGCCGACCAGATCGGACACGCTTCATGTGTGCACTCGGCCGAGCATCAGAAGCCACATCGGCCGAGTGACGAGACCCCGTCCGCCCGAGTGGCACTCAGACGACGCCCATCAAAAAGAGCCAACTTACTGTTTTTCGTCTGCCTGAGCTTCAGAAGACCCACTCGGCCGAGTGGAAATTGCCGACCGCCCGAGTATATAGAAGCCATCGGCCAAGTGACGACAACTCACTCGGCCGAGCGACGCCCGAAGTGAAGACTCCCAAGACCCCAGACTTACTGGAAATTCTCAGGGTTTCTCACTCGGCCGAGCGATGTTTGTCACTCGGCCGAGTGAGCCGCGCTGACCTGTAGCGTAAATTGCGATTTTCAGGCTACGTAGGGGCATTTTGGTCACAGTTTTTGGACGATTTTGGGGGGTATTTAACCCCAGTTTTTAACCTAGGTTAGAGAGCTTTTTCCTTTGCTTTTTGTAGCTTTTTAGATTAAACTTTTTAGCTTTTGATTCTTGTGATTGGAGAGGAGAGAAAAGTTTATTTTTGTTGGATTCTTGGAGAACTCTATTTGTTTGTCTCCCTCTCCATTAAAAATCTCATTTTTATTGCTTAATTGAATATTTTGATGAATTCTATTGCTATTTCCATTGTTTATTCTTGCATTTGTGATATGAATTGTGAGTAGTCTATACGTCTTGGGGCGTGGGGATGAACCCTACGAGCCCAATTTCTGATTTGTGATGATTTGGTAGAAATATTGCTAGAATTGCTATTAGGGTTAGTTTGGGATCTATATACTACGGATAGCTAGGTTTTCATATCGACTGGGATTTGCTAGAGATTGGATCCCAATTCGATAGGAAACCCTAGAAATCCGAATTGGGTTGGAATTGAGTTTCCGTAGTATCGGTTTGCAAGAGATTGGACCGATACTAGGGTTCTCGGTTGCAATTCCATACCGATACTCGTTTGCAAGAGATTGGACGGGTAGGAACTATCCCAACCTAGGTCATGGCCCGAGTTTGCACGAGAGTGGGCTCGGGACGCGATTGAACGATGATGTTGATCCTAATGCTAGCTTGCCTAGGCTAGGGTTTGCAAGAGATTGGACCCAAACCTAGGATAGTTATAGACCGTCAACAGCGAGAGAGCGTGAGCTAGGTTTTACATTGAGTTGCAACTAGTTCATCCGAAATTCTACCCTAGCAATCGTGATACCAATGAATCACATTGACGAGATACGGTGAGTAGCAAGGATTCCCCATCCCCTAGGCGTCTTTATTTGATTTTATATCTCCATACTTTGTCTGACGATTGTGACAGGATTGCCAAAGGCAAATTCCCTCTTTTCTGTTCCTATAGCCAGGTTGTTCGGAGCAGGCACTGTCAATCATCCTCCCTGTGTTCGATAACCCGCTCGCCGCTACACCGTGCGCTTGCGGTAAAACTACATGGTCGCCCTTTAGGGTTACATTCCGGAGCGATCAAGTTTTTGGCGCCGTTGCCGGGGAGGCGATAGTGTTTGATCTTATCACCCTAGCTGTTCCTACTTTCTGTTTTATTTCTTTATTTTCATCTAACCCTTCCACTGTGCTAATCATTTCTTTGAAACTCTGTTTTCCCATTGCATGTACACGAGATCTACGGTGGACCCTGAAGCTATATTATTTGATCCCGAGATTGAACGTACTGTGCAGAGAATCAGAGCGGAGAGGAGACAAGATCCGGAAGGGAGGTTTATGACCAACCTGGAAACTGCGGAACAATTGGCGGCAAGAATGGCGAGGATCATCTCCATTCGCGATAGGCTTCGGCCTAAGACCTCTTCTACGACCTCGTCCATTGCCATGCCGGAGTTGGCGGCTGACAAGAATTTTGAGCTGAAGACTGGACTAGTGGTTCTGATGCAGCAGGATCCATTTCATGGGAACGCCCATGAAAATCCCCACTACCACATCCAGCTATTTTTGTCGAAGTGCGCCACATTTTAGATTACGGGGGTCTCCATCGATGCCATCAGACTGCGCCTTTTTCCCTTCACATTAAAGGATAAAGCTCTTTTTTGGTTGATGACACAAGCTGAGGGAGTCTTTACCACATGGGACGAGTTGGCGAGCGCGTTCATTAAAAAGTTCTATCCTCCCTCCAAGACGGTAAAGATTAGGAGTGCTCTCATGTCCTTCAAGCAAGGATCCCAAGAGACACTCTACGAGGCTTGGGAGCGCTTCAAAGATCTGCAGCATCAATGCCCCCACCATAGCATCGAAGATTGGGAGCTAGTCCATAGCTTCTATAATGGTCTCCAACCGGGGACCAAGCAGATTATTGATGCCGCGGCAAATGGTGCCATCATATCGAAGACTCCCGACGAAGCTACGGCCCTAATTAAGGAGATGGCCTCAAACAATCAACAATGGGGCGACGAGCGAGGACACTCTTCGTCCTCCTTGAAGCCATCTAGCATCTATGAGGCAAAGGCCGTAGCGGAGCTGACAAACAAGTTTGATTCTCTCCACAAGGTAGTGGAGAGACTGGAGAAGTATATCACGGAGCCCCAAGGAACCCCTTCCACAGCCGCACCAACAAATCAAATGTGTGATAGGCAAGACCAATCTCAAGCTATGTATTTGGGAGGAGAACAAGGAGAGGGATCTTTGGAGCAAGTACAATACGTCGCGGGGAACCAAGGATATTGGGCCAATCCGTCCACTAGAAACCATCCCGGTTTCTCCTATGCAAACAATGATGGAGCGTTGAACCCGCCGCAACAACCACCTCAACAAGCTCGACCACCACCGCAACAACAACAACACCATTATCCACCGAGGGGGCCTCCACAACAAAATTTCCCGCCAAAGCAACAAGTTGGACCCTATAGGCCGCCCGGATACAATCAAGGGTGGAGAAATCCAAACCCCCCACAAGCTCAACAACGTTCCGACTTTGAAGCTAGAGTGGAGGAGTTTATGGTCGAGCAGAAAAAGACCAACGCTACCTTGAAGGCGGGCCAAGATTCCCTTGCAATCGTTGTAGCCCAAATCTCAGAGCAATTGGCGTTGCTCAATCGAAATACTCAACAATTACCGGCTCAACCCGAGCAAAACCCATGGGGCACCACCGGCCACATCAATGTCGTGGTTGCAGTTACAACTAGAGGCGGGAAGGATACCACTCCCATCATGATTCCTACCGAAGAGCCCGTGGAGGAGACTGTAGAGCCAATTGAGCCGGTCGTTGAAGTTGAGAAGGAGAAAGAGCCGTAAGAAAAAGAAAAGTCTATAGCGGAGCAATTGATTGAAGAGAGGCGTTTTATGCCGCTGGTTCCATTCCCTCAGAGGCTTGCTAGAGCAAAGATGGAGAAGCGACTAGCGAAGTTTCTCGAATATTTGAGAGGGGTAAGCCTCAATATTCCCTTTCTCAATGCTATCGTTGTGATCCCTACATACGCTAAATTTTTAAAGGATTTGATTTCGGGGAGAAAGAGGAAGGAGAAAATCATGCTCGCCGAGGAGGGCTCTTGGTTCACCAAGAGAGAGAAGGAGCCCGCCAAATTCAAAGACCCGGGGAGTTTTCGAATTCCTTGCACCTTGGGCGGCGTCCCTCTACAAAAGGCGTTGGTGGACTTAGGGGCTAGTGTTAGCCTCATGCCTCTCTCCATGTTCCTAAGGCTAAATACCGGCACAAAATTGAAGCCTACCGACATACGGATACAACTAGCCGATGGTCGGATCACAACGCCGGTAGGGATCGCAGAGGACATCCCGCTACAAGTCCCGGGGGGGCATATGTTTGCCATGTGACTTCGTGATCATGGATGTCAAGGAGGAAGGAGACATGTCGCTAGTACTTGGACGCCCGTTCCTCGCCACCGCCAGTGTCATAGTCGACGTACGAGAAGGAACTCTAACATTGAATGTCGGCAACATCGAGGTGGAGCTTCATATTCCCAAGGCAATGAAACACATGCCTTATCACGAGGAGCTGGACTATATGGACCTCCTTGACGAGGTTATTGAGGAGGCGATCCCCCATTCGATCGGCGCTTTATTCAAGGAAGATTTTAAGGAAGGGCCGGACTTGGGCCGAGAAGATAAGATGGATCATTCCCCCGACTTCTCCGCTGAAATTGATGAAGGTGACGCTGATGTCGCAAGGATTCGAGAGCTTTGCAAGCTCTCAAAATTGAAGTCTCCGAAGAAAGCTCCGCCGATACGGAAATCGGTGTCACCGGTGAAGTCGAGGACCGGAGCAAGCATTAGCTTGGGGGAGCCACCCCCCAACACTACCCGAGACGAGAGATCACCTAGAGAGAACACGCCGCCGCAACATCCGAATCCAAGCGTTCTCCCCGGAAAATTTGACGGGTGCATCTCATATGCACCCAATATCCCGTATTAATTGAAAATCAAAGGGGGTCGAGCTCACGACCTTAAACGAGCGCTTGTCGGGAGGCAACCCGACGGTTATCGCTTTATTTTTACTTTTCTTTTATTTTTGTTTTAGAAATTATTAGCGTTTTGAGTCGTTCGCCCAAAAATTTCGTGATAACAGGTCCTATTTTTCTTTGACAGGAGAGGAGAACGAGGGACCTATCATTAGGAGGATGAACAAGGCGACAAGGAGCGCTCCAAGAAGGTGCTTGATGCTTAGGAGGAAGATGAAATCGATTGGAGGAAGAAAAACAGAGTTTAGAGCCCAAACGAAGCCAAACAGCAGAAAACAGGGTTCACTCGGCCGAGTATACTAGTCACTCGGCCGAGCACATAAGTTCGTCCGCCCAAGCGGCTCACGAACGAGGGAAGTCTGCTGTACCCAACTCTCTGTTTCTTTTCTTGATTTCAGTATAATTTCCACTCGGCCGAGTATATATATTCACTCGGCCGAGTAAAACTGATACGCTCCTAGGGCGAGTCTTGCCGAGTAGCTTGAGCCACTCGGCCGAATGGACTTATTCCACTCGGCCGAGGATGGTAAGGCCACTCGGCCGAGTCATAAGAGGGGAGGAATTTTTCAAAATATTTTCGTTACGATCACTCGGTCGAGCGACTTAGTCACTCGGCCGAGTCGTAATTTTTTCTATAAAAGGGGGAGCGGGACAGCGTGGTTTTCGAAACAAAAAATTCCCAAAACCCGCGACTGTCTGTATCCCTCGCCCGCAGCTCCCCCCTCACTCGCCCGACCTCGCACCTCGCCACGGCGCTCAGCCGACCACCACCGGCCGACCGCCCCTCCGCCTCGACCGAGTCGCCGCCGGCGTCCACCTCGCCGACCGAGCTCCGGTATCCCAATTTCTTGCATATTTCTCCTCTTTTACGTATTTTTCGACGATCCATGTGTCTAATGAACCCCAAACCCAAATTAAATTCAATTTCTATCTATTATACCCCTAGCCCCCCATACGTTTTGAATATTACACGCTAATCTCTTCGTTTGATGCGCAGGTTATATTGGGGAGCTTAGGGGAGCCCAGGGGAGCTTCCGGGGATCGTTTTGGGCTATGTGGAGGCGTCGTCTTCACACGCTTCCATTACTTTGCTCTCACGGCGTGTCGCGGTATACTCTTTCCTTTATTTTACGCACGTCGCATTTTTCACGTTTTTGGTGAGCACCCGGGGCCCACATGCCGCCCCGGACACGGCCACGGTCGCGGAGAGCTTCCGCCAAGCGGAAGCGGTCGGATGAGCCCGGCCCCTCCCACGAGGTGGAAGACTCTCCTCCACCTACACCATCGCACCCCGCACATCCCGCACAGCCTGCAGACCCTGCACACCCCGCACAGCCTGCAGAGCCCATTCACCCCGCACAGCCACTCCCTGCCGTCCCATAGCCACCACCACCGGTGCCACTTATCGGGCCGCTGGGGATTACGTTCCGAGACGATGCACACCGCGTCGTCTTCGAGAACATTTCCCAGCGCTCGATCGTACCCTCCAGGTTCGCACACCTTGCAGACCTAGGACGCCTGGGGGTACTTGAGGGGATGCTCACGTTGTATGACAACGTGGGTTGGCGAGATTTCTTCCAGGTGTCGGCGGACACGTTCGTCCGTCCGACACTTGAGGTGCTTAGTTCCATCGCCCGGACCGACGAGGGATGCTCATTTAGGTTCATGGACCGAGAGTGCCAGGTCACTCTCAGTATAATGAGAGCTTTATTTTCGTGGCCCGATGTCCCCGGGGCCGACCATGGTTACGCCCCCACTCACATTCCCCCACCTTCCTTCGATTCCGGTGCTTTCTGGGCCCGGATCACGGGTCTACCTGCCGCCTTTGACCCTAGTAGGGCCAAAGCCTCGGCCATCGTCCACCCTTGCCTCCGCATAGCTCAGAGCCTTATGGCGACTACCTCTTTGGCGAGATACGAGCCTGGGACGATGTCCACGCCGGAGCTTTATATGCTCTACGCGATGACGCACCCCAGAGCTCTATCTAGGGAGGGCGACGAGTTGGTCCCCGCCGTCGTGATTGATATCTCGAGCTGGTTTTTGGATCGCATCATCGTATCGGTGGGCGCTCGCTCACCGATATGTTGCGGCGGTCTGATCACCCTGCTCGCTCTTATGACCGGCGAGGACTTTTCTGATGACCTGCGACGAGCCCCGGGCCCCACTTCACTGTCCATAGATGTCATGGCCCGGATGAAGATGCTTTGTCCGCACGGTCAGCGGCACTGGGTTTGGTTGCACGGTCCATTCGGTGCGGATTACATGATCCTTCCGAGCCCAGCTCGGACACAGATAGCACTAGCACAGGTGGACTGGCTTCCGGCGATGGATCTCCTGATCCCCGCCGCCTACGTGCTTGAGGCCTAGGAGGCTGAGCAGGCTGAGCAGGCCCACGCTGCCCACACTGCACCCGCTGACCCCGCTGCTCCTGCTGACCCCGTGGCCCCTCAGCAGCCTGATATTTCTGCTGCTCCCGACACCTCTGTCCACACTTCTGCCGGTGTCGGGAGTCCCCTCACTGAGCCCACTTCCACTACCACCACGCCCACCACCACTCCCACCACAGCTGGCCCTCTGTCCGTTGAGCCCGTTTCCTCCGCCCTACCCGAGCGCCCACCGACTGTAGTTGAGAGCGGAGAGCCCTCTTTTACTGCCGTCGTGGAGACCGTGGTTTCCACCTATGTCTCCACCGCAGCCGTCTTTTCTGAGAGTGTCGTGACGTCTGTCCACACGTCTGTGTCACCGACCCCTCTGGCCGCCTCGTTTCCACTTTTATACTCCACTTCCGTTGCTGCTGCCTCCACGTCTTACCAGCCTGTGCCCTGGCCTCACACTGAGGCTCGGTCCACACTTGTGAGCACAGCACCCTTCCTCCATATGCCTGCTGAGCCCATCACCTACGCCACCCGAGTACGCCAGCCCCGTCCTGCACAGCACAGACAGGTGCGTCCCTCTGCACCACCTCCCCCCGACACTGTACTTCAGAGCATTCGTGCTCTCGAGGGGGCGGTGAGTGGCCTCAGAGGTGACCTTAGGACCCTGTCCGCCACCGTCACCGATATGGCTCGCCGCTTCGACCTACTTCCGCACATTCACTATTGCCTCACCCAGGTTCTCAAGCGGCTTCCTCGCGTGCCCACACCCACCCAGCAGGTACCCACCCCCACTCCCACATACACCCAGCCTACTTCCACACCCACACCCACACCCACACCTACTCAGCATACTGTTCCCCAGCCACCACCACCACCACCTCCGCCTCAGGACGGGGACGGCGCAGCCCCACCCTCTTAGGCACCCCTGATGCCATTGATCCTTTTTGCTGTCGTGCTGCCCGTCTCTACTGGGTCCTGTTGATTTTTGCCCACCACCCCCTCCCCTCACTGTTTTTGGGTACACATTTTGTTCATATCTTCATATATCTTTTTTGGGAGAGAGGGTGAGTTTTTGGTGTCACACTTTTATATCTTTATCACTCCTGTATCTGCATGCATCATGCCCGCATCATATTTTTCATTTCGTTGTTTTATTTTCTTTTTCCTCATGCATGCATCCTCACCTACCCCTCACTTTACACGTCTCTCGGTGTGCCACACTTCGTACATTGAGGACACTGTGCACTTTAGCTTGGGGGAGTGAGTTCTCACGTTCTTTTCGATTTACCACCTTTATTTTTAGTTTTTTCACGCCATTTTCCGCTTTTGCACTTATTTTCATCATTTTTTCTTTTTTACCATGCATCATGTTTTTTCTCATTTTCTTCGTGTGCTGCATTGTAAATAGCTTTATTTTCCCTTTCCATCTTTATTTCTTTTTCATCTCATGCTAGAGATGACTTTTCTGTGATGATGATGACGTGGAGTTAGCTTTCTCTATATGCATGCTATATTTGTCATGTCTTAGATTTTATCTCTGATTTCATATGCTGTGATTTGCCTTGCATTTAGAGATAGTAACCCATACTTTTTCCGCATGAAAATGGATGAAATTTTATTATTAGCTGAGTCTGAATATTCATATGTATGCTATCGCAGAAAACACACCAAGATTCACGCATTGAATGCTTATATCTGGAGTACCGATTCCTTTTCCTATATCACTTCTATATGCATGATTTGTACATTTCACTTCAGGACGATTGAATGATGTTAGCTATGATAAATCTGGATTAGTTAGCTTTTTTGTGATCAAAACTGAGTAGATTAGATTACCCTGCTGAAGTTGTCGTGCACGTCCTATAGAGTGAACTGAGAGACATATTTATTTCTTTCTCCACATATCTTGAACATCAATTCTCTATTTTAAAATCATTGGTGAATCTCCCCTTAGCGATTCTAATATATGGCATTTCCCCCGCTATTAATTCCAAGCTCCAAATTTCCCAAAACCAAAGAAAAAGAAAAATTATTGTTTATCCTTATTTCTCTTTGATTTGGGATCATTGTGTATATATGTTATTGCTAAAAAAAGGAAAAAACAAGAAAAAAGAAAAAAAAAGGAAAAGATAAAAGAATATCAATAAACGATCACATCTCATGTTCTCTCTTTCTTCTCTCTTTTTGTTTTAATTTTTATTACTTTTGGAGCTTCATAAAAATGGGGATGTAAATATTGTTTTTTTGTGCCACCACGCTTATAGATAAGCTTGGGGGAGGGAATCCAATGATGTGTGAGAGAGTGACTACTCGACGTTGCACGACAACCTAGGCTAAGTAATATTCTATACTCGGTGAGATCGTTTTAGCTTCACAAAATCCAGAAATCTATGCCTAACACTCATTTCATGAAATCCATGCTTTTCTATTCTATTCTATTCTATTGCGTGGTATTCTTATACTCCTCATAGAAAGCATCCAATTGAAAAGTGTGTTGTCTGCGATATAGTATACCGCTTTAGATGATTCAGACGATGTTAATTCTAAAATCATTCTGTTTTTCATGCTATATCAGTATTTTTGGGTTTTCTATTTCTTTTTGCATTATTAAACTATGATATCGAAATAATAATCTCTGACATGTGTTTTTCATTCGGTACATGCTATGTGAGTAAGCAAAACCCACGTCCTGAGAAAATGATCTAGCAGCTTCCCTCTTCGCTTTCTTCTTTCTTCTTCGTTTTTCGTTTTCCGTTTTTCCATCGTTTTCGTTTTCTGAATCCACCGGGTTCGCCTTTTACTTATCTTCCTCGAGGACGAGTAAGAGGTAAGCTTGGGGGATTTTGATCACTCCGTGTTTTACACCTTTTTTCCGCATGATTGCATGCCATTTAGATCGCCCAAATCACGCTTTTCACGATTTATCGACAATATTGCGATACTTTTCACGATTTGTTGTTTTTGTCGTATTTCAGGAGATTTGGAGCGATTTGGAGTGATCCCGAGATACGCCTACTCCAGAGTGTCACCGATGACTTCCCCGAGGGGTATTTTGCTATTGGAGAGGAGCGGAAGAAGAAGGAACGTCGTAGGAGCGACGAGGAGACAGAAACAAGATGTTTGGGCATTTTTGGTGTCTCACTCAGCCGAATGAAGGAGTCACTCGGCCGACCAGCGAGACCCCGCTCGGCCGACCAGATCAGACACGCTTCATGTGTGCACTCGGCCAAGCATCAGAAGCCACATCGGCCGAGTGACGAGACCCCGTCCGCCCGAGTGGCACTCAGACGACGCCCATCAAAAAGAGCCAACTTACTGTTTTTCGTCTGCCTGAGCTTCAGAAGACCCACTCGGCCGAGTGGAAATTGCCGACCGCCCGAGTATATAGAAGCCATCGGCCAAGTGACGACAACTCACTCGGCCGAGCGACGCCCGAAGTGAAGACTCCCAAGACCCCAGACTTACTGGAAATTCTCAGGGTTTCTCACTCGGCCGAGCGATGTTTGTCACTCGGCCGAGTGAGCCGCGCTGACCTGTAGCGTAAATTGCGATTTTCAGGCTACGTAGGGGCATTTTGGTCACAGTTTTTGGACGATTTTGGGGGGTATTTAACCCCAGTTTTTAACCTAGGTTAGAGAGCTTTTTCCTTTGCTTTTTGCAGCTTTTTAGATTAAACTTTTTAGCTTTTGATTCTTGTGATTGGAGAGGATAGAAAAGTTTATTTTTGTTGGATTCTTGGAGAACTCTATTTGTTTGTCTCCCTCTCCATTAAAAATCTCATTTTTATTGCTTAATTGAATATTGTGATGAATTCTATTGCTATTTCCATTGTTTATTCTAGCATTTGTGATATGAATTGTGAGTAGTCTATACGTCTTGGGGCGTGGGGATGAACCCTACGAGACCAATTTCTGATTTGTGATGATTTGGTAGAAATATTGCTAGAATTGCTATTAGGGTTAGTTTGGGATCGATATACTACAGATAGCTAGGTGTTCATATCGACTGGGATTTGCAAGAGATTGGATCCCAATTCGATAGGAAACCCTAGAAATCCGAATTGGGTTGGAATTGAGTTTCCGTAGTATCGGTTTGCAAGAGATTGGACCGATACTAGGGTTCTCGGTTGCAATTCCATACCGATATTCGTTTGCAAGAGATTGGACGGGTAGGAACTATCCCAACCTAGGTCGTGGCCCGAGTTTGCACGAGAGTGGGCTCGGGACGCGATTGAACGATGATGTTGATCCTAATGCTAGCTTGCCTAGGCTAGGGTTTGCAAGAGATTGGACCCAAACCTAGGATAGTTATAGACCGGCAACAGCGCGAGAGCGTGAGCTAGGTTTTACATTGAGTTGCAACTAGTTCATCCGAAATTCTACCCTAGCAATCGTGATACCAATGAATCACATTGACGAGATACGGTGAGTAGCGGGGATTCCCCATCCCCTAGGCGTCTTTATTTGATTTTATATCTCCATACTTTGTCTGACGATTGTGACAGGATCGCCAAAGGCAAATTCCCTCTTTTCTGTTCCTATAGCCAGGTTGTTCGGAGCAGGCACTGTCAATCGTCCTCCCTGTGTTCGATAACCTGCTCGCCGCTACACCATGTGCTTGCGGTAAAACTACACGGTCGCCCTTTAGGGTTACATTCCGGAGCGATCACACATGCCATGCAACCAAGTCAAATGAAACAACTAAGCATCAATCCTACCCTAACCCGTATTAGGGTTCATCAATACTACTCCATGATGAAAAACATATAAACAAACAACACAAAAGACATACAAACATTCATCATGAAGCAAAAGAAATACAACAAAAAAATGGAGAACAAGAGAAAGAAATACTTATCTTGATTTTGAACCTCCAATCCAATACAAGACTTATTACAAGAGAAAACCTAATCTAACCTAATCTAAACTCACAAGAGAAAGGGGCAAAAAGCCCTAGAAAAACTGAAGAAGAACAAGAAGAAAATGCCCTAAAAGTCAGCCAGCATTGGGTATTTATAGCCCCCATTCCGAGCCCTAACGGATCGGGTCCAAAACCACAGGAAAAACGCCACCCGATCAGTTGACAAGTCAACCGATCGGGTGATCTGTTACAAATAATAAATAGAAAACGGCGGAGCTTCACCCGGTCAGATGAACCGGTCGGTTGAGTTCTTGGGGTGACCGGTTGGATCATGGCGCCATCGATTGAAGAGGTCGGTTGGATGCCCGTGTCTTGGCTCCTCAGAATTAGCTACAGATGAACCGATCGGGTGAGAGTCACCCGATCGGTTGGCAATTGGCTTGAAAAGACAGAGAAACGGCCGCAATGAACCGGTCTGAGAACCGATCGGGTGACATCCGCTTGAGCTCTAGCTGAGACCGGGTGGTGCACGCGTGCATCACCCGATCAGTTGACTTTGTTCAACCGATCGGGTGAGGGGCTGAATGATGCAATCATCGTCGTTTGACCCCCTGGGTCACGCGTGACTCCTCCCGTTGCGTCGGGGACTTGTGATATCGTCGTTTTTATGTCCAAAATGCTAGAAATTCCTTCAAAATACCAAAAACACAGAAAAGTGAAAGAAAACAAGAAAATACAAGAAAACAAATAAAATACGGCAGAAAATATGGAGAAACACGGAAGAAAACGCGCACAAATATATGAAATATAAACGCATGTCACATACTCAATACGAGCTTTAAGATTGTCATTCTCTTTTCTCAACATGCACACATGAGAATCAAGAGCAACCTTTTCTTGATTCAATGCAATGGTTTGTGTATCATCACGTAGTTTGGATGATAAAGAAGTGTGCGTGCAAGCATCTCTCTCAAGCTTGTTATTATTCGTATTGAGAGAGTTCATAACCAACGGATTATCATTTTCAATAAAATTGGCGCGTTAAACGAGAGAGTTACGAGATACCTCATTACCAACGATGCTCTCATCATCGCAAGATTCCTCGCTTCCATACTTTTCATCAAGATAATCCCATTTCTCATTGGCCGTCTCGAACTCCTCCACTTTCTTAGCAATTTTTGGAGAGAGAGCATGGAGCAACGCATTCAATTCTTCGGCATCCGAAGTAATTAAGGACTCCTCATGCACATCAAGCCAATGTAACTTGTTTTTCCTCCATTTTGAGAAGTGTTTGCCTTTGAAGACGGGAGGAAGGGAGAGGGGTTGTTGAGACTTAGAAGTCATGCTTGCAAAAGCCACCAAACCAAGGCTCCGATACCAACTGTAAGGGACCCTGCGGGGCTACACACACTAGAGGGGGGTGAATAGTGTAATAGCAAGCAAAGTGCTTAATTAAAAGTTATTAAAATTAAAGCACAATAAGCATCGAAAAATAAACAGAGTGCTCAACAGCAACAATCGCAAACACAAGGATTTTATCCTGTTTCTCCAAAACTTGGGTACGTCCAGCCACACCAATTTTCACTATATTCCCACAAAGAGAAGTGAATACAGATCTCACAAAGAGATACCTCACCCAGAGGATTTTGCCCTACACAAGGACCCAACCAACCCTACACAGGGGTCAAACTCCAACCTAGAGAATTACTAACTCCCACTCAGAGAATTAGGGTTAGACCTACACTAGGACACCAAATTCCCACTAAGAGAGTTACTCCAATAAAGAGAGTTATTCCCACTAAGAGAATATCCTAATCCCACAAAGAGATAAACTCCCATAAAGAGAGAAAGCCTAATTTCCAAAAAGATAATTCGTGTTTCTAACATAAAACAAAACGAAACAACACTTACCTATGTCTTGATATGATCTTACCAATATGAAGAAAAAGGCATGCAAGTGAAACTCAAGTACTTGAGATGAGGCTTTGATTACACTTGATGATCTTTCTCCCTTCTAGGAATGAATCCTAACACTTCTCACTTGAGTGTATGAAATGAAGAGAAAAAAGATGTTCTCTAAGAAAGGAATGAGAATTAGATCCATTGGAGAATTTTCCTACGAGCTAGCTTCAATGCATGAGGAGAAATATGCTCATGAGAGGGAAATGTGAGAGATTAGGAGTGGCTATTGATTCTCAAAGATATTCAATAATAACCAAGAGTTCTAAATGAACTAAGCCAACTCCTATATATAGGAAGCCCAAAGGAACACATAAAACCAGCCAAAAACCCAAAGGGAAGAAATCTGCAACGGCTAGATTTTGGTAGTTTATGGCACATAGAGTCGAATGATGAACAAGTGACAATCTACTGATCAACGGCTAGAAAAATCCCAACGGCAATAATCTGAGCCAGGACAGTCGACTGTAGAAGACTAGACAGGCGACTGTAAAACAGACAGTCGACTGTATAACCTTCATCAGGCGACTGCTACAGGGATGGAAGAAAAACAGAGAGATGTAACTTACTCCCAGCATGCATACATGCGACTGATGACCAAAGTACAGTCGACTATAAAATAGACAGGCGATTGTATATCCTTCATCAGTCGACTGCTGCATATGATGGAGAAAAATAGAGAGAGATGCATATTTCGCACTTACACCTTTCAGACGACTGATAGCCATTTCACAGGCGACTGTAAAAACTTCATCAGGCGACTGTCTTGCACATTGCGATGAAGCCCAGAAAATGCAAGAAGCGCACAGTCGACTGTCGACCAATTCACAAGCGACTGTAAGAATACATGCAACTGTAAATTGAACATCAGTTGACTGATGCGAAAAGCTCAAGATGACTCAATAGAAAAGTTAACTTGAGCTATGCATCACAGTCGACTGTAGAAGGCTCGACAGGCGATTGGAAACACCCAGTCAACTGTGAAACCTTCAGCAGACGACTGTAGGAGAGCCAGAGACTCCAGATAAGTCTTTGGTCAAGATGAACCTATAGGGTTGGATTCTATGATAATCCTAAGGCTCACTAAGATGGTGAAATGCGTATGCATGAGAGTATGACCATCTATCAAGGCATTACAATAATCCTAGACTCAAAAAGAGAAATACAAGTAATAGAAATTACATGGATTACATATTGCATCTCCTAGAGTCTAAGTCTTCAAGCTCACGATACCTTAATGCTCTCCATCATCTCCAAGCTTTGGCAATGCTCCTCTAGATGTCCATCCATCATCATGCTCCAAGCTTTGGCTTCATAAGATGATCTTCATGACTTCATCCAAGCTTGAGCACTCCATCACTCTTGGAGGTCTTTAAGATATCCCTTGTTATATCCTCCAAACATTATGGTTTGTCTCATCAACATATAATCATTAAGATAAACTGAGACTAAAACATAAGATTGATTAGCACACTAACATAATGTATTGATCATCATCAAAACAACGTCAGTCTTGAACCCAAGAACTAACACCGATTTCTTGAAAATAATCAAGCGTACCTTAGCAATGCACCAACGAGTCATCATTATTTACAATACTCATTTTCATTCTTTATTTTCATCATCGGGCAATTTATATAATGTAACCGACTTCAATTAAGGGTTCAGCTTGCATGTAATGTGTTGTACTGCATAAATCATGTTGTGTATGGTGGGTCTCTCAGATGTGGGCAGCAAAAATTTCATCTTTTCGCCCAAATTTTTTCTTCCTATTCGTAAATACACAAAATTTCACAAACACAAACCCACTTATCTGTAGAAAAATTGCAATTTTGGTAGCTTTCTCTTTGCATCAAAATAGTCTAGCATACCAACATGTTGAATATTGGACTCCCCAGATTTGGTTTTGGATGATGATCAAACATAAATAATTCATGAACTAACAATTTGTGAGCGCAGTATTGGAGATCGTCGCCAAATTCACGAGAACAATCAAAGCGACATCTCAAGACTTCTCAAATCTCGTATTCATTGCCTAAAGCTTCGTTGAAGCTTTTGGACCGTTTTGGAAGTCATGAAGAATTAATCGAAGCTCTCGAAGACCGTTCCTTAAGGTTTTATTTATAGTCTTTTTGCTTCGATCTATAGAATGTTAAGCCTTGAGTATATCTTACAATTCTATCTTCATAACGCTCATATCGTAGCTCTAGGATCTTAGTAGAAGTCCATTCTAACTTCCTCGAAGCATCGCGCTTCGATTCGGACTTATTCAAGCATGTTAGTTGGTTCAAGAAGAAGAACTGACCGACTAGATGGTGATCTAGTCAGTCAGCAAAGCTTCTTGGACCGACTAGTTTGTGTTAATCTTTTCTTGCTCAGTACTGTTTACAGTTAGTCAGTCTATGTTGACTCACCGATGACCGGCGCCCCGCTTGCGTCGTGGCGGCGCGGTGTCGTTCACCGCAAGTTTCACGGTTAGTGTAGGGTGCGGGAATATCGAACTCAGGGAGGCGAGGTTGTGCTTGGGTCAGGTAGGACCTAAATCACCCCGATGGGGTGATCTAGCCCGAATCCGTGAATGGTTGTCACGAAAGGAAATAAAAGGTTATGAACAACAAGAAAGAAAACACGGGACTTTGGTTTCCAACCCGACGAGAGACTCTTGCCGATACGGCCTACGGGTATGGATAGCGATCAGGATTAGGGTCCAATAGTGAGACGTTGCCTCTGAAAGTGGTACCGGCGTCCCATGGGCCCGATATTCCTGTCGGTGCCCAGGATGATACACCGTACTTCCCGGATTCGATCAGTGAGCACTCTAGTGTCCATTAACACTGATCGATCCCGGGAGCACTAAGCCCGCAACGATATCTCCCAACGTCTCATCCTGCCGCTCCCGCATGCTAGGATTCGGCGTCTACGCTAAGGGCGTGAGCTATGGCTAGGGAGTCAACCGCCAAGTTTATTCCCCCTTGGCCCAACGGTCAAAGGCGGTCTTTTTCCCCCGATGACAATGAAACACCCCGCGTAACCGTTAGATTCCTACTCCCTATCGATTTCCTAACCCTATGGACGCATCGGGAAGAGCCCCTGAAGGGGTTTCCACCAAAATCCCAGATTTGGGAACTACTCACAAAAATTCATGAAAAAGCGATCTAAATGAAATTTAACCGTTGAAATCATAATCGGACAATTGCAATGCGGAAGTAAAGGAGTAATAAAGACAATACTAAAATTTTAGACAGATCTGAAAACTTACAAAAGAGTAACAATTACAGCCGTCACAAGGAAATAAAACAGTAGAAAAAACAACATCTCCCGTTTCTGGAACCCTAGGGGTTCTATTTATAGACCGTCGCATCAACCGATCGGTTGACAAGTCAACCGATCGGTTGATCCGTTACAAATTAATAACAGAAAACGGCGAGCTTTCACCCGATCACATGAACCGGTCGGGTGAGTTCTTGAGTGACCGGTTGGATCTTGAAGCAGTCTGGTGAATCGATCGGTTCAACGTCCGTGTCTTCAGCTCTTCTTCTTCAGCTACAGATGAACCGATCGGGTGAGAGTCACCCGATCGGTTGGCGTTTTGCTTCGAGAAGACAGAGAACAGCCCCCGCTGAACCGGTCTGCGAACCGATCGGGTGACTTCTTTGTGAGCTGGGGCCGAGACCGGGTGGTGCACGCGTGCATCACCCGATCGGTTGGAGATGGGCAACCGACCGGGTGAGGGGCTGAAAGATGAATTCTTTGGCGTTCGACCCCCTGGATCACGCGTGACTTCTCCCGTTGCTCCGGGGACTTGGGATATAAACGTCCCCTACGTGGTCGATCCCCTGCAATCATGGATAAACAAAGAAAAGTGAAAGAAAACGGGAAAATATACGAAAACGAATAAGAGACGATGGAAAAACACGGAGAAACACAAAAGAAAACGTGCGTGAATATATGAAATATAAACGCACGTCAAAATCCCCCAAGCTGAACTCTTCCTCGTCCTCGAGGAAGACGAGTGAGAGTAGGAGCTCGGAAGGGAAAAATAGAGAGGAAGAAGGAAAAAGAAAACTCTAAACCCTAGATCGTCCATCAGAGCCACCAAAATCGAAAACGACACACCAAGCAAGCAAACGCCAAATCACACCACTAAACCTAGGAAAGAGAATCCAAATAAGTGTCGTGGGTCCACGCAGTGAAGCGCGAGTGAGCGTGGTCGTGTGCTAGCAAATGGTGATGCTTTCTACGATGTTCTATGAGGCTCGATATACACAAATCCAAGATATGACCCAAAATATCGACCCGAATTGAATTAAGCGGCGAATATAAGTTCAAGCATGCATGAGAAGAGTTAGAATAGAAGCGTATCATGCATCGGGGACCCCACAACTAGGGTTAAGGAAATCACGCCACTATAGCCTAGATACTAGCTAAAAAGTTCCTAAGCCAAGTGTTTTCGATAAAGACGGGGGTTGAGATGATGTGGAGAAGAACACTCGGTGCAAATTCTCGCCTTCCCTTTATTCTTGGCAAGTATGAAAAAATATTCACACGGAAATTTTTTTGGGTTTTGGGCATTTGTATTTTTTTTGGATTTTTGGGCTATACACAATTTTTCTTTTCTTTTCTTTTTGGGTTTTTCTTTTATTTTCTCCTTTTTTTGGATTTTTAGCTATACACATGTGTACTCTCCCAAGTGGGAGAACGGTACACGACGAGGGGATTTGCACCAAGTAAAACAAAAAAGAAGGCGAAATCTAAACACTCGGGCAAAGGAAACTATTCTCGCTAAATAGAGCATAGGCTAAATGGGTTATCCTAGTCCTTAGTTGTGGAATCCCGACGCATGCGAATTGAAGTATACGATACAGATATAGCATGCATATAGTGGAAACAAATACCGCATATTCAAATCGGAGCATGATAATCTATGGGCCATTCCTGGACATGTATATAAAGTAAAATCACAAGGCAGAAGCACACCAAATGCTAGTCACGACACACGACTCACAAAAAGCTAAGTGGACCCGCGATGCGTGAAATGCAAGAGGACCCGAAATCCTAGGGTTAGTGAGTGTGATTATCGATGCAATGCTAGGTGTGTGTGACTTTGTGGCGATTCATCATAGGATTCATCTCTAGGAGAAAGAGCTAAAAAAGAAGAAAAGAAAAAAATAAAAACACGATGAAAACGACACAAAAAAAACGAAAAAGAAGGACTCAAACGACGCACACAGTGCGACTCCCCCAAGCTGAAGTTTGCATTGCCCTCAATGCAATATGAGTGAGTACGGGAGGGCAATGAAAATGGGGGGGAATACGCACTGACACAAAAAGAAATGAAAACGAGGAAAACACATAGATAAAACTGAAAAAGAAAGAAAGATCAAAATCAAAATCAAACAATACGAAAATAAAAATAAAACCACACGACACGGCACTCAAAAAATGAAAAACAAGCACACACACACACAAAATGAGAAAAACAAACAAAACACGACAGCACACCAAAATAGACGTCCCCCAAGCTAGACCAGAAAGTGCTAGCGAAATGATGTGATCGATGAAATGCAGAGATGTGCAAGGGGGAGTCAAAAACAAAAGAGGTGAAGTCAGAAAGCAGGAGGAGCTGAGTCCTCGTCCTCCTCGGAAGAGGGTGTGGATGGGTGGTCGGGGGAGGCTGGGGGTGTGCTGAGAAGTGGGGAATGAGGCGAAGGAGTAGGGGCAGTGGTTGTGTGAACAATGGGAGGAGTGTCGGTGGTGGTGGGTGGTGGTGGTAGGAAGGCGATCAAGGCGGTGGTGAGAGGAATAGAAATCGAGGAAGTAGATGCGGTGTTGACGGTAGTGGGAGGTGGTGGGAGGGATCTGGAGCGCACCGGTAATTTCCTCCGGCGCACGTATGGAGTGACGGAGGAGGAGGGAGGTAGCGTGGGTGCGGTGGAAGTGGTCGGGAGGGGTGAAGTGGATGCCGGGATGGGATGTGAAGAGGGAGGAGAGGAATGTGGTGAGGGGGGTGATGGATGTGGGGAAGTGTGGGTGGGTGGAGGAGAAGATCGTCGGGGTGGTGAAGGTGGAGGTGGTGAAGGTGGAGGTGGTCCGTGGATACGGGTAAGAAGGCAGAGAATGGCGGCCACGTTCCTCTCGAGTGTGAGGAAACGTGGGTGAGTAAGAAAGGAGGATGGCGATGGGTCCGAGGAAGCAGAGGACATGGCGAGCTCACGAAGGGCAGCGACCTCCCTCTCAAGCCCCAGACGGGCAGATACCTGACGGCGACCAAAAGATGTAGACTGACGTGAGGCAGAGGTGGTACCGCCAGGGAAGGTCGAAGAGGTGCCGGCGGCAGTGGTCATGCCGGCACAGAAGACAAGGCCAGAAATGGCCGCAAAGAGATGCTCAGACATGATCGGTCCCGGAGCAGAAACAGGACGACTCGGGCCAGCCCCTAAATTTCCCCCAGACGCAGGGATATCCTGCTCGCCTAAGTGGGCGGCAGGGGATGGTGGTCTGCGGGCGTCTGCAGGAAAGAAAGGAAGATTCAACCCAGCTAAGAAGTCGGGATCAGGAGGAAAAGTACAATCTCTCACGAGAGCAAGGGTCATGCGAGCGGGGTTGGGCAGAATGGTGTAAGGGGCTGGGGGGTGGCCATAATGAAATATGAAGCGGCCATCCGAGCGGGGTTTAATCATGTGGATGTGCCGCAGGACATCAATATCAAGATGTGAGGGTCCTGCGGCAGCTGGAAGATTATTGGGGATGGCAATATTGAATTGGGCGTGAGAGCAGATGATCGTGATGATGCCCCCACAACAAAACTTCCCCTTACCGGCCCGGCTGATCTCGAGTAGCTTGAAAACAAGCCAATCGCTGCCATGGATGGGGACGGTAGGGGCCCTGAAGCTAACTCCATCATCATCCCGGACATAAGGGAAAGTCATGGCCCAAAGGATAAAAAGGTCAGGGATAGTCACAGTGCCTGACTCGTCCCTAGGAAAGAATGCAGATGAAATGATCCTGTGGGCCAATCGAAACACGGGATGAATGATGGAGGAGGCCTTGGCCCTTCCTCGGGGATAGTCACGGATCAATGTGAGGCGGACCCAGAATTGATCGACATCAAACTCGGGCGTGTACCCGTAGTGTCGGATGGAATCTTCCCCGAGATTGGGGAAACCAAATATATCGTTAATCGTGTTCAGATTTGTGGTGACACTACGGTTACGCACCCTGAATTTGATGATCGACCCGGACTCCCAGACAAGTGTAGAGAGAAATTCGAGTGTGAGGGCCGGGTAAGATACGGCAGATGCATTAAGAAAGGCCAACCATCCCAAGTTAGCGAAAAGAGATTCGACCTCGGTGAAGACACCGAGATCGAAAAGTGTTTGTGCGTGCGGAAACTTAGTAGATAGATGCCCTTGAGCATCGAGCCTACGGTAAAAATCTTTGTGCTCCTAGTTCCGAAAAATATACCCATGCGGGCCCAACATTGGGTCCACAGGGGGAATGACAGGCGGAGGAGGGCCAAGTGTAAGTGCTCGTGTACGGGAAGGGGGGCGTGTTTGTTTTCGTCTCTTTCGAGACGGCTCCTCTTCCCGCATAATTCCCTTCCCCTTATCCGTATCCCGAGCCATGTGTGAGTGTTCGAGCAAGAATGAGTGCAAAAACAGTGGATGCACACTAACACAAGTAAACGAGCAAGCACAATTTATAGGGCAAATATATGAATATAAGCTTAGGAGCGAGTGTACCCAAGCGGAATGGCGGAGCTTGCTCGTAGATGTCCCCACACTGTTCAACGAGAGTAGCGTGGAGCCGTGGCGAACTCCTTCGGCAATAATTTTCGAAATGGGGATGGTTTGGGGGAAAATTAGGTCAAACTCGAGATGAAAAAAGGGGGGTGAGGGTGAAGATGATGGAAGGATTAATGGAGGAGGTGGAGAGAGGGAGTAATGGAGGAGTAGAGGGCGTGGGGGAGTGAGGATCGGTTGTTGGGGAAGAGGGGAAGGCGAAACGACGGCGTATTTTGCGATCGGGCGAGGGTGAAAACGAGCGGGTGTCGGGGGGTTTATATAGGGTTTTAAGTCGAACCGATCGGGTGACTTGTCACCCGATCGGTTGACGGTTAGGTCGAAATTCTTGCCGAAGAAATGCTACAGGCGAACCGGTCGGTTGACTTTCCAACCGATCGATCGGCCGCTCCATTCATTTTCCCGAGAACTTAGGGCTGCTCACCCGGTCGCGTCAACTGATCGCGCTCGAACTCAACCGATCGGTTGACATTCCCCAAAAATTTCCGAGAGTTCTCCCCAGCTCACCCGGTCTGCCACCCGGTCTCTTCATTACTCAACCGATCGGGTCATATGGCGGCAGATCTCGGCATGTATCAGATACATCCCAACCGATCGGGTGAGTTGTCATCCGATCGGTTGGGGCTTGTTTCCTGCAAAAACCAATAGAATTGTTTAAGTCCCTGAACGGATGTTTTCGCGGCTGATTTTATTTATAAAAATAGACAAAATAAAGTCAAAAATAACGCTGAAAAGTGGGGAAAAAGTTTAGAACATGGGTTGCCTCCCATGAAGCGCACTTGTTTAACGTCGTTGGCTCGACGCCCGCAAGAGATGTTCATGGTGGTCGATACGGGTGATGCCCGAAGTTCGGCATCTCTTCTTCATTGGAGCTGAAGGCACTTGGAGTAGTCAGCGGCTGGAAAAATACTTGCTCGACTACCCTCCCATTGTTCTTGGGATCCGGGGGCTTTTCCTTGGTGTTGGCGCTTCCCGCCATCTTCTTTAGGATCCGGACTTCGTCTTTAGTGAGGTCCGTGGGTTCTTTCCCCGCTCTCCTCGCAGGAGGAGCCTTGGGGAACCCGGTAGGGGTCGTTCTTACTGCACTCGGTTCTCCAGCAGCTTCTTTGTTCTCGGGGCCGTCTCCATCTTCTGAATCCCCCAAGTCATCGGGGGGGTTTCTTAAGAGAATCTCCCAGGAGCTCTCCTCAGCAACTTTTTCTTCTTCCATCTCCAGCAGATTACACCGAGGGTCGTCTGGGGGATCGGGGTACTTCATGGATAACCCCAGATCAAATTCGACTTTTTCTCCGCCGACGTTTCGAGAAAGTTTTCCGTTCTTCACATCTATTAGAACGCCAGCAGTGGCCATGAAAGGCCGTCCCAGGATGATGGGGGTGTGTGCGTCTTCAAGCATGTCCATGACTACAAAGTCCACGGGCACATGCACCCCTCTCACATTCACGGGGAGGTCATCCACAATTCCCACCGGATATTTGACCGACCGGTCAGCTAGTTGTAGGGTCATGCCGGTGGGCTCCAAATCACCCATTCCTATCCTTTTGTACATCGACAAGGGCATCAAACTTACACTCGCTCCGAGATCGACGAGTGCACGATGAATCTTCACCGCCCCGATCGTGCAAGGAATAGAGAAGCTCCCCGGGTCTTTAAGTTTCGGCGGATTTGCCCTCTGGATAAGAGCGCTACATTCCGCCGTCAGCACTACTTTCTCCTTTCTAGACCCTCTAGTCACCAAATCTTTCAAGAATTTTGCATAGGAGGGGATTGTTTCGATTGCTTCTAGGAAGGGGATTTGTAGGCTTAGGTCCTTGACCATGGCGAAGAACTTGCCATATTTCTCATCAATTTTTACCTGAGCCAACCGTTGTGGAAATGGCACAACGGGTTTATACACTTTCGGGCTCTCTTCCTACTCCTTCTTCTTCTCTTCTTCAGAGACTCCCTCCGGAGTCATAGGATTTGATGACGAAGCACCGGCGTCGTTTGATTTTTCGATCGGTTTCTCAACGACCAATGGTGCTTCCGGGTTGCTAGGGGGCACTCTAGTAGGAATTTGTGTCCCGCTTCTCAGAACGATAGCGGACACATTTGCGTGCTCGTGCACGAGCGCCGATGTTTGGGTTGCTCCCCTCGGGTTCACCTCCGGTTGTGGCGGTAATTGGTTTTGTGACCTTGCAAGGTTCGCCACTTGTAACCCCAGCTGGGTTACTTGGTCCGTGAGGGTCCGCTGACCCATTTCCAGCTTTTGGTTGATCCTCTCCTGGTTGGTAATATATTGAGTCAAGAGAGACTCAACCGGAGAGACGGCCCTCTGTTGGCCATACTGCTGCTGCTGCTGGAACGGCTGCTGATTCCTGGGGGCGTAAGATTGTTGCTGAGTTTGTTGTTGAAATGGTTGCTGCTGTGGCATAGCCGGTTGATAAGTTTGTTGCTGCGGCTGCTGAGGCGGTGAGGGCTGAAATGGTGGCCGGTAACTGAAGTTCGGGTGGTTCCGGTTATTTGGAGAGTAGGCCGGGTTAGAATGTGTCCTTGGCGGATACGGCGCATTTCCCGTGGGGTTGTAAAATAGTGCGCTCGCCTGATCCAACGATGGTGAGATGTCACCACCGTCGAATTCCCCAAAGAATTTGGACTCTACCGCAGAAATTTGCTGTGTACCGGCCCCACCGGCTCCTACCATTAGTGCAGAGATCTGGGTCAAAAGCAAGTCGAACTTGCTTGAAAGTTTGTCGACGTACTCGACTCTGTGTATACCCCCGGATCTTGGTGTGGCTCTCTCGTCACACCACCGCTCATTGTTGGATGCCATATTTTCCAGAATATGCCCGGCATCCTCCTCGCTTCTAGACATGAAGGAACCCCCAGCCGCGGCGTCCATAGAAGATTTCAGGTCATCCCTTAACCCATTGTAGAACAGATTAATAATCTGCCACTTCGGGAGCTCATGGTGAGGGCATCTTCTTTGCATCTCTTTATATCTCGTCCAAGCTTCATGCAAGGACTCATGGCTGGCCTGGGAGAAGGAGGAGATCTCACTCCTCAACTTCATGGTCTTCCCCGGAGGAAAGAACTTCGTCAGAAAAGCGTTGGAGAGCTTCTCCCAGGTGTTGAAAGTGTTAGGGTCCTTCCCCCATAGCCATTGCTTGGCTTTGTCTCGCAAAGAGAAGGGGAACAACTTCAGACGGATAGCCTCTGTCGTGACACCATTAATCCGGAAGGTGTCACACTTCTCCAAGAAGGAGTCCAGATGCTCGATCGGGCTTTCCATGGGTGCACCCGCAAACTGGTCCTGCTGGATCCATGTCACTAGAGACGGCTTCAGCTCAAAGCTTTGGGCCGCAATAGCTGGAGATCGGATGGCGGAAGTAGACTCGATGGATGGTATCGAGTACTCCAGCAGAGACTTGTGAGGTGGGGTGTTCTCCTCCCTGGATTTGGGATCTTCTCTTCTTCGCTTCTCGGCGGCCAAACGCCTAAGGGTGTCGTTAATCTCTGGATCGAGGGGAATCAAGTCGTCAAGACTCCTTGAACTCATGCGGATGAAAAACAACAAACACCCGTGAAGCGATAAGTGGGAAAGAAACAGATAAAATAAGAAATAAAAAAAAGAAAAAAAATAAAAAAGAAAAAGGAGAATGCGAAAATTATCGCGAGGTAGGGATGTGAGCTAGACACGAGGGTTCAAGAGATCCTAAAATAACAAGCACGTTGCCTCCCCGGCAACGGCGCCATAAACTTGACCGGCGCCCCGCTTGCGTCGCGGCGGCGCGGTGTCGTTTACCGCAAGTTTCACGGTTAGTGTAGGGTGCGGGAATATCGAACTCAGGGAGGCGAGGTTGTGCTTGGGTCAGGTAGGACCAAAATCACCCCGAGGGGGCGAGCTAGCCCGAATCGGTGAATGATTGTCACGAAAGGAAATAAAAGGGTATGAACAACAAGAAAGAAAACCCGGGACTTTGGTTTCCAACCCGACGAGAGACTCTTGCCGATACGGCCTACGGGTATGGATAGCAATCGGGATTAGGGTCCAATGGTGAGACGTTGCCTTTGAAAGTGGTACAGGCGTCCCATGGGCCCGATATTCCAGTCGGTGCCCAGGATGATACACCGGACTTCCCGGATTCGATCAGTGGGCACTCCCGTGTCCATTAACACTGATCGATCCCGGGAGCACTAAGCCCGCAACGATATCTCCCAACGTCTCATCCTGCCGCTCCCGCATGCTAGGATTCGGCGTCTACGCTAAGGGCGTGAGCTATGGCTAGGGAGTCAACCGCCAAGTTTATTCCCCCTTGGCCCAACGGTCAAAGGCGGTCTTTTTCCCACCGATGACAATGAAACACCCCGCGTAACCGTTAGATTTCTACTCCCTATTGATTTCCTAACCCTATGGACGCATCGGGAAGAGCCCCCGAAGGGGTTTCCACCAAAATCCCAGATTTGGGAACTACTCACAAAAATTCATGAAAAAGAGATCTAAATGAAATTTAACCGTTGAAATCATAATCGGACAATTGCAATGCGGAAGTAATGGAGTAATAAAGACAATACTAAAATTTTAGAAAGATCTGAAAACATACAAAAGAGTAACAATTACAGCCGTCACAAGGAAATAAAACAGTAGAAAAAACAACAGCTCCCGTTTCTAGAACCCTAGGGGTTCTATTTATAGACCGTCGCATCAACCAATCGGTTGACAAGTCAACCGATCGGTTGATCCGTTACAAATTAATAACAGAAAACGGCGAGCTTTCACCCAATCACATGAACCGGTCGGGTGAGTTCTTGAGTGACCGGTTGGATCTTGAAGCAGTCGGGTGAATCGATCGGTTCGACGTCCGTGTCTTCAGCTCTTCTTCTTCAGCTACAGATGAACCGATCGGGTGAGAGTCACCCGATCGGTTGGCGTTTTGCTTCGAGAAGAGAGAGAACAGCCCCCGCTGAACCGGTCTGCGAACCGGTCGGGTGACTTCTTTGTGAGCTACGGCCGAGACCGGGTGGTGCACGCGTGCATCACCCGATCGGTTGGAGATGGCCAACCGACCGTGTGAGGGGCTGAAAGATGAATTCTTTGGCGTTTGACCCCCTGGATCACGCGTGACTTCTCCCGTTGCTCCGGGGACTTGGGATATCATCGTTAAACGTCCCCTACGTGGTCCATCCCCTGCAATCATGGATAAACAAAGAAAAGTGAAAGAAAACGGGAAAATATACGAAAACGAATAAGAGACGGCGGAAAAACACGGAGAAACACAAAAGAAAACGTGCGTGAATATATGAAATATAAACGCACGTCAACCGACCGACTAGTTTGTGAACTAGTCGGTCAGTGATGCTTCTTTGACCGACTAGTTGAGCTTTTCTGTTCATGCTAATTTTCTCTTGAGCTACTGTTTATCGTTAGTCGGTCTAAGAACGTTTGGTGACCGACTAGTTGATAATCTAGTCGGTCAACATTTGTTCTTGGACCGACTAAATCAATTTGTATTCAGACTATTTGTTTTTGACTCTTAGTCGGTCAAAGTTCACTGACCGACCGACTAGTTGTGAAACTAGTCGATCAGAAAGTCTTCTTGGACCGACTAGATTTCTAGGTCTGAAATTCTATCTCTTCACTGTTCCTCACTTAGTCGGTCCATGTTGTTTGACTGACCGACTAGTTGATGAACTAGTCAGTCAGTGGTTGTTCTTTGACCGACTAGTTGCTTCAGATTTCTAACCGTTGGGATTTGACCTAACTCGTTTTTATGGGACCCTATAAATACGAAGCTTGGTCATTTCTCTAGGGTTAAGAGCTGCCATTAAGAGATTCATTAAGATTGAAAGAGCTAGACATTCTCACTCATTTCCAAAGCTCTCTTCCTCATAAGAAATCCATTCTCTCACTTTCTAGATCTAGAATCCATCTTGAGAGAAGTTTGTTCTTGGTGAGCCCTTCAAGCTCTAGCTTGATTCAAGTCTCCAAATCACTCCTAGGCACCCATTGCTGGTCATTTCAGTTGTGCTAGGTCTTGGTGACTTCATCTTCCTCAAATCCCTCCTTGCACCTATTTGGTAAGAATACTCAAGGTATAGGATTTTGTGGTAAGATTGTTTATTTCATTATAAACTTGTTTATATTGCTTATTGATTCTCTCGGTTGTGAGAGAAGGTTGTGATCCCGGGTTGTGGGATTCACTATTGCCATTGCATGTATGATTTGATCTTGTGAAGTTTTTTCACAAGATATCATAGTGGAAATCTTGGGTTAGGGTTTCTAACCTAAGTATCCGGAGGGGATCCAGGTGGTTGGGACGTAGGATCAACGGGAACAAGTCGGGGAGACTTGGGTGGATCCGAACCCAGTAACATCTTTTGTTTGCATTGTTAATTTTGTTGTAGTCATTCAATTTAAGATTCCGCAAATTGATTTGGTAGTTGTTTGCACGATAATTAGGAATTATACTCCTTGTTATTTTTAAAGTACTATTCACCCCCCTCTAGTACTTGTGCAGTAGCTTGTAGGGCATTACATTTGGTATCAGAGCCAGATACTTAGCTATGTCTGCCAACGACAACAAGACCGTTCGTCCACCTGCGGATTATGGATCCTTCGGGAACCGTGAAGGAGCGTCTTCGGTCATGGAAGGACATTCCTCGACTAGGCCTCCATTCTTCAACGGCGTCAATTATGGATATTGGAAATGCCGGATGGAAACGTTCCTCCGGAGCGCCTCCTTGTGGAGAATTACCATGTCGGAGTACAATGTGCCTACCGAAGAAGATTTCGACAAGTGGACTACCGCGGAGGTCGCCGCGGAGATTGCAAATGCCAAAGCAATGAATGCTTTACAATGTGCATTGGAACCCGAAGATTTTAATAAGATATGCACATGTAAGAGTGCATATCAAATTTGGAATTCGCTCCTCATTTTGCATGACGGAACGAGTCGGGTAAGAGATTATAAACTCGTGGTAGTCAATAGAAATTACGAATTGTTTCATATGGAACAGGGAGAAAAAATGAAGGAGTATTATGCTCGCTTCGTCGACATAATGAACGAGTTGGAAGCTCTCGGCAAAACCTACACCCAAAAGGAGAAGTGTTCGAAGCTTATCGAAGGACTTCCTTCTTCTTGGGAGAAACGTACCTTCGCCATCGAGGAAGGTAATGACATGAATAAGTATACCGTAGTTCAATTGATGGGTACTTTGATGTCATACGAGGTACGCAAAGATAGCAAGGTGAAGTTACAAGAAAAGATGAAGTCCTATTTGAACCAAGACGTGTCTAAGAAAAAGGCGATTGCATTCAAGGCGGCTTCATCCACCTCTATCGATGATGAGGACTCGGAAGAAGAAATGGACATGGAATCCATTGCACTCATGGCAAAGAAGTTCAATCGCTTCTTCCGAAAGGGTAACTTCAAACAAAAATCTAAATTTACTTCTACTAACGCCTCTCCACCTTTGTGCTTTAAATCCAATAAGCCAGGACACATCAAAGCGGATTGTCCTCGAAACAAGCAAAAGGAGAAGTGGAAGGCGCCGAAGTTCGACAAGTCCAAGAAGTACAAAAAGGGGTACAAAAAGGGACTTGTCGGAGCAACATTCACCGACTCCGAGGATTCCTCAAGCGGAGAGTCGGACGATGAGAAAGTGGAGCAAGCGCACATGTGCTTCATGGAAAGAGAGGAGCATGATCAAGGATCTTCCTCCTCCGATGATAGCGACAACGAAGGTGATGAGGTAACTATGGATGATCTTAGGAATGCTAACTCTTAACTATGGTCCAAATACACTAAATTAGTAAATAGATATACTAAAGTAAAAGATGACCTAGCTAGCATTCAAACCTCGCCTAAGACTATCATCACCAACAACGACACCGTTGTTGAAGAGTTAAGAAATGAGATTGTTAATCTCAAATCTAAACTTGAACATGTTAGCATTGAAGATCCGGAAGAACATAGGATAGCGGATTTGACTTCTCAAAACTCGACTTTGAGTATTGAGAATGAGAATCTTAAATCTCGTGTTTATGTGCTCACATCGCATGTATCCAATTTGGATACTTCTATGCGTTCTCTCAAAGAGAAATATGAGAACACATTAGGCCGAATTAATAAATTCAATAAGGGTAAGGACCATTTGGATAAAATCCTAAGTGACTTACTTCCGGCCAATCACCACATTGGCTTGGGGTATACGATGGGATGTCCATCCAAATCGGCCACTACTTTTGTTAGGCCAACTTCCGGTGACTCAACGAGTGGTAGCAAACACTCTATTGGTAGTTCTTCTACCAATGGTGCTTCCACCTCGTCCACACCCTCTTTCGAAAAGAAACCCACTTTGGGTGGACCTCCAAAGAAGGGGCATGCTTATATGTACACCAATACCATGCCACGTAGGAACACCCGTCCTACTCCACCGTCTCACACATATGATGATTTTTATGCAACACATTCTCGGGCACGTGCACACCATGTGAGACACCCTCACGCACGTGTTCCCACACATGCATATGTTCACCCACCTCATCATATGAATAACTCTCGTCGTGCACCATTCCATCATGTTCCGTATGCCTATCCACAACATGCATCACATAGAAATCAACATCGCATGCATGCACCCAATAGGATGAGGGCTCCCAAGATTTTCACTATTTGGAGCCCAAAGGACACAAGCCTGGATGAAAAACAAGTATATATGAATGCTTATTTTTCGGATGTTGTGCATAGTAGAAATTATGTGGGGAAGTCTAAGTCCAATTGGACTTGGCTTCCAAAGGTCTAACCTTTGAGGACCCAATGACCTTGGGTACCATGATATGAAATTTTCTATCTTTAGGTACTCAAGGAAAAGAAAAAGAAAAGGAGCAACAAATTTAAATTTAGCTCCAAAGGGAATTGGATACTCGATAGCGGGTGTTCAAAACACATGACGGGTGACGCTCAATTGCTCTCCGGAGTAGTTCCCATTGCAAATGGAAACCGCGTCGTATTTGGAGGCAACGAGAGCGGAACCATCGTCGGTGTTGGTAAAGTGGGTAACCCATCTAAACCCTTAATTAGTGATGTTTATCTAGTTAATGGTTTAAATCATAATCTTATTTCAATAAGCCAACTTTGTGACAAAGGTTACAAAGTTAGCTTTGCGAAAGGATTGTGTCATATTTTGAATGATAATAATGATTTATTATTTTCCGGCACACGCCATAAAGATATTTATATTTTGGATCTTTCTAAGTCATATGAACAATGTCTCGTTGCCAACACAAGTGAACAACACCTATGGCATCGACGCTTTGGACATGTGAACTTTGGAACACTTTATAAGCTTTCAAAATTAAATTCCATTAAAGGTTTTCCGAAGCTCGTTTTTGAAAAGAAAAGTATTTGTGATTCTTGTCAACGTGGCAAGCTTCCTAAATCTTCATTTAAACCTAAGAAAAGCATTTCTACTAAACGGCCACTAGAGCTATTACATCTAGATTTATTTGGGCCAACGAGAGTTGCTTCCTTAGGAAATGCAAGATATGGACTTGTCATCGTCGATGATTATTCTAGATTTACATGTGTATTTTTCTTATGTAATAAAAATGAAGCTTTTGAAAACTTCACAATATTTGTGAAGAAAGTACAAAATCTCATCGGAACCACCATTGTCACTATTCGTAGTGATCATGGGGGTGAATTTGAGAATGAGTCTTTCTCAAATTTTTGTGATGATCTTGGAATTACTCACACGTTTTCTTTCCCTCGCGCACCTCCTCAAAAAGGTGTTGTTGAGAGGAAGAATAGAACGCTTGTGGAGTGTGCTCACACTATGCTCGAAGATAGTCAACTTGGTTATCAATTTTGGGCGGAAGCGGTACACACCGCTTGTTATGTGTTTAATAGAATACTTTTGAGGCCCGGCACCAAACAAACTTGCTATGAATTGTTGTTTGGTAGATTGCCTCAAGTTAAACATTTTCGTGTTTTCGGCGCAAAATGTTTTATTAAAAACACATATGATAATTTGGACAAGTTTGATCCGAGATCGGATGAGGGGATATTTGTTGGGTATTCCTCACGTAGCAAAGCCTACCGGATATACAACAAAAGATCCTCTACGATCGAGGAATCACTACATGTCTCTTTTAATGAGAATTTTATTACTTCTAGAACTTCAAATGATGATGATTCTATGGATGTTTTATGTGATTCGTTTGAAAATTCTAAGTCTATTGATTCAATTGATTCTATTGATACTAACCCGACTAATGAAGTTGTTGAGAATGTACCTAGTGATCAAGGTATTCCCAAGCGGCTTCATACTGTTCGCGACCATCCCCATGTGCAAGTCATTGGCAATATTCAAGATAGAGTCAAGACGAGATCGCAAGTCCACCACTTCGACAATTGTGCCTTTGCCTCATCGATAGAGCAAAAGAATATAGTTGAAGCGTGCGAAGATAGTGCTTGGATCCTTGCCATGGAGGAGGAACTCATTCAATTCGAGAGGAATGAGGTATGGGAGCTTGTTCCTTTGCCATCGAAGAACCACACCGTCATAGGGACAAAGTGGATCTTCAAGAACAAAACCGACGAAAACCAAGTCGTCGTTCGGAACAAAGCTCGGTTAGTAGCTCAAGGCTATCGACAAGAGGAAGGTATCGATTTCGAAGAATCCTTCGCTCCGGTAGCTAGATTAGAATCAATTAGACTATTATTGTCTTTTGCATGCCATAAAAATTTTAAATTATTTCAAATGGATGTTAAAAGTGCATTTCTAAACGGAGATGTCGTTGAGGAAGTTTACGTTTCTCAACCTCCGGGCTTCATAAATGAAAAATTTCCAAAGCATGTTTTTAAACTAAAGAAAGCTCGTTATGGTTTGAGACAAGCTCCTCGAGCTTGGTATGATCGCCTAAAGAATTTTCTTTTGGATTTGAATTTTAAAATGGGCGAAGCCGATTCTACACTTTTTGTTAAGCATGCGAATAATGATATTTTATTAGTTCAAATTTATGTTGATGATATCATTTTCGGTGCTACTAACTTCACTCTTTGCGAAGAGTTTTCTAATGTTATGAAGGAACAATTTGAGATGAGCCACATGGGCGAACTCAAATATTTCTTAGGTCTCCAAATTCGCCAATTGAACGATGCAATCTTCATCCACCAAACGAAATACACGGTGGAGTTGCTAAAGCGATTTGGAATGGAGAATGCCTCCGGGAAAGATACTCCTATGAGCACTACAACGCATCTTGATAAAGATACGGGCGGAAAAGATGTAGACATTCGTCTATATCGAGGTATGATATGTAGTTTACTTTATCTTACCGCAAGTAGGCCCGATATTATGTTTGCCGTTTGTATTTGTGCTCGTTATCAGTCTCAACCTAAGGATTCTCACTTAGTAGCGGTTAAACGTATTTTTCGATATCTAAGTTACACTTTAGATTTTGGATTACTTTATCTGAAGTCTAGCACATATGAGTTAGTCTCATATAGTGACGCTGATTATGCGGGATGCAAATCTGACAGGAAGAGTATTAGTGGCACTTGCCATTTTCTAGGAAATTCCCTTGTCTCTTGGTTTTCCAAGAAGCAAAATTCGGTATCACTTTCAACCACTGAGGCGGAATACATTGCCGCCGGTGCCGCTTGTGCCCAGGTTCTTTGGATGAGACACACATTGAAGGATTTTGGTATTCATTGTGATACTAGCCCTATTATGGTGGATAACCAAAGTGCTATTTGTCTTTCAAAGAATCCGGTGCACCATTCCCGATCTAAACACATAGATGTCCGACACCATTTTTTAGATGATCATGTTGCTAAAAAGGACATCATATTAGTGTACCTTGAAACCCAAAAGCAACTCGCCGATATTTTCACGAAACCCCTAAAGGAGGACTCCTTTGTGCGGTTGCATCGAGAATTGGGGATTATGGGTGAATCCGAGATATAGGATTCATGTTTCATTCAATTATCTTGCATGCTATTATATTTCGCAATATTTCGTTCATGCTAGACTTATTGAATTTTTCGGGATTTTATGTGATATGTTTGAATTTTTGCTCGAATTCTTATTTGAATGTCGTATTTGAGATTTCGATGTTTTATGGGGTAGTTTAGATGACTTATGAGAGGGTTAAGATGTTTCGTCCAAGTGTTTTGAGAAGAGATCTCATTTATCAACTTTTGGACTCTTCTAGTCGGTTTCAGTTCATCAGCCAACCGACTAGATGCACATCTAGTGTTGGGTTTTTGGCGGACCCCCAGAGCTCGGATCCGTCTCCGTCCTAAGTCGGACGGACCACGGAGGCATAAAAGCGCAGCGGAAAACCAGAAATCAAAATTTCTACGCTAGCTAAACTATTTAGCTAGGCTCTGGGGAGCCAGAACCTAGCCCGATCTATGCCAACTTGGAGTGGGTCTGACCACCCCAAGAAGGATCTACACTAAAGCGACTAATTAAAATTACACTAGAAAACGCTTAACCACATACCCGGAATCTTGGCCCTGGAGCAGGCAAGATGTACCGCATCGTCTTGAGAAGCTCCTCGTAGCCGAGCCGCGTTGACCCGATCTGCCTGAGCCGCCTCGCACCCTCGCACCGATCCGCCCGAGCTGCTTTCGCCTCCGAGCCGATCACACGCGGTAGAAAGTTTCACTTGAGAAGAACCCGCATCTTAGACGTCCGGATCAGATCCAAACCCCCTTCGTAGTCGTGTTAGGACTACTCCGGAGAATAGGAAAATAGAGAGAGAGATTTAGTCGCCGATCGAGCTTGCTCCAAAAATCTGGAGCTACTCGATCGTTGACTGGTGTGTATTTCAACGAGGAGAGTGCACCCCTATTTAAATAGGGAGTGAGCACTCAACTTCTCATTGCGGGCAATGTGGGACAATTCCCATGAAGAGGAAAAATTCAATTAAGCCATTTGGCTTAATTTCAACTTTAAAGTTAGCCTTTCACAAAGTCAAACTTTAACGAATTAATTCTCTTCGCATACTAAACTTCAGACACCAAACAAGCTATCAATCAGAAAATCTTGGAATGGTGAACTCGTAGGAACTGACGGTGACGAATTTTGACTTCGTTTGACCCCTCAAACAATTGCTCAAAGTTTAGCAATTTCTCAAAATTCGTAGCCGTCATTAGGGGTTTCAAAAAACCCTAATTTGACTTAAGTTGCGGGCGCGCCCGCTAGACTTAGCAGGCACGCCCGCCCAAGGGATCAAGGGCGGGCCGTTCGACCGCTGCCGCAGCGGGCCGTGCCCGCTGCAAGCAGCGGGCGCTGGCCCGCTGTGCAGCGGGCGCTGGCCCGCTGTTGCACACAGCGGGCCACGCCCGCTGCTGCAGCGGGCCGCGTCCACTGTGCAACGGGCCACGCCCGCTGATGCAGCGGGCCGCGCCCGCTGCTGCAGCGGGCGTGCACCCGTTGCAGCCAGCGGGCGTCGCCCGTTTTGCCTTTGCACATGGGCCTTTTGGCCCAGTGGGTCTAACCCACTTCTCCTTGAACTATTTCTGCATTTCTGGACTCGTTTGAGCTCCGATTTGGACGCGGTTTGAACCTGTGTTTAGACCGGGACGATCCCGTCATCCAGGTAACCGTTTCCAACAAGTTTGTTCCTACTAAATTTGTCGTAACTAATTTACAACACGTTTAGTCAAAGTTATCATCTAATGCATCATTGTGTCCCTATTGCTAATGCGACTAACTTTCACAACTTAACTTGTGAATATCATCAAATGATATTTCTCTCTATTCTATATTCCTATTATTAAGACACGAACACTACTCGGTGTGAGACCCTACAGCCTGACCTTACTACAGGTTGGGGCTCGAAACCCCTAGACGACGGTCACTACAAGCAGTAGCTGTAGTCCCTGTTTCAGAGTCATCATTACGTGATCGACCCTTTGACAAAAGTATCATAGGGTTTGCATTGGCTGTGTCAGTGATGAATTCCGTTAGCTAAAATCCCTTCGTCAAGACTGTGTTTATTGTTGGCCTAGGGTATGGTTTTCTGTCAACCCTATTAGACAACATTGGTCAGTATACGGCGATCTTTATTGTATACACGTTGTACTACTTGCAACGTACCCCGGCCGAGGATTAACATAAAGACCGTACTGAGCCTATAACACTAACTTCCCTTTAATGGAAGTGACGAATCCCATCTTAGTCACTTACTCACCTTGGGAGCTTCAGGTGCAGCCCAACCTAAAATCTTTCAGCAGGACTGGTCCTCGAAGCTAGATCATGGGTCTAAGCTATACCGTCCGCTCACAGGTTTGTACAGATGACTTCAGGTCTTAAGGATCAACTAACCTATCATCACCCTAGAGTTATTAAAGACAGATCATTAAAGTTAACCATTTAATAACTCTAACTTGGTCGTTCAGTGAACTCATTCCCCAATGAGCACCTGTGTCTCGTCTCCGACTTCAGCAAGTCGAATGACTATGAGATCACCATTACCCTAAGGTAAGACGAAGACACAGTGATCTATCTGATGTGTCGATATCCAGTTCTCGACACATCTATGATCACGAACCGTTTAAGACTTACGTTTCTATTCGGTCGCTTACTTACTCATAATCGAGATCTCATCTAGATATGTAAGGACCTAACTATAAGTCTATGGATATTATCTAAGTATATTAATACAAATGATTTTATACTTAGAATAATACGTACCATATCGGTAAGAACAAGACGTATAATAAAGATAAATTGCCTTATGGGCATATATCTTCCTACATCTCCCACTTGCACTTAGGCTATTTATCTCGGTATCTCATACCGTTATAGCATATCAGTCACTTTGACATTTGATATGGCAAACCTAAGAATGGTTCTACTTACAAGTATCTACAACGAATTTTAATGGATTGAAATTACATCTCTTGATCACACAGGGTTGATCCTTTGGAAAAATGATCTGGATCAATTTTCCTAACTTTGTATAGCTAACAGTTAGCTTATACGATTTAGATGTGGGGTCTAACATTTCCGTAAGTCAGTCCTAGCTCACTCCACTTTATTGTGTCAATATGTCAAGTGAATAATTGACACCCTAAGTCTCTATATATATATATGATTAAATCAAAACTATTTTGACTTAATGATTTATATAGAAGATTCATAAAAGTGAAATATCCTTTTTACTTAGTCCGAAAAACAGAACTAAGTATATGAGCTCGCTCCCACTGACTTTAAGAATTACCTGGTTAAATTACTTCAACATAATAACTAAATCATATTTAGATTTATGTGCAAAAATAACCATTTGGTAAGTGCCTCAGATGGAATGCACAAGTGTCAGGTTCGGTTTGACGAATGAGTCAAGTCAAGATCGTTTTAAGGAATCTTTTCATTGACTCGTTCAATCAAAACGTCCTACACTGTACTTATTCCTTTAACCACATTTAGTATGAATTCTTTTAATAACTAAATGCAAATAATCAAGAATTAATCTTGATATGCGTATTATTGTGATCGCACACAATTTATACGCCCCCTGGAACCTACACTTAACTACTGATTGACTTCTAGCATTTAGTCAGCTCCAAAATCAATATTATCGAAGCTATACACCATTATTCGAAAATATACGCAACCATCACAGAAAAGCCACATCCACAGAATTTAAGCCAATTCAATTTCAATTGCAACAAACGAGACATCCATTCCAAAACAACGGGTTCATGAAAAGAACCTTAATTTGTTTATCAAAAATAAACCTTGAGTGCAAAGCACTCATTCATTGTTTTCGATCCTTAAAGATGATACATTTTATTCAAATAAGATAAATATCATCTCCATCACGATCATCGTCTCCAGAAGTCTTTGAGCGGTCCCAGCAGCAACTGTTGCTTTGATTGCCGACCGATCTCCGTACTCCTCCAATCTCCAGTTCTTATCAGCCACCTGTATACAGTACACAGATGTCTATAAGTGTCTCACACTTTATGAATGGAAATAATTGCATTTAATTGAATTTTAATTTGTACCTGAGGTAGAGGCATCAGTATGCCCCTTCTTCTTCTCTGCAAGATAGATCTTTCAGTTCCTCTTCCAGTGGCCAATCTTGTGGCAATGGAAGCACTCAGATTTCAACGGGGCCCCTTTGTTCTTCTTCTTCCCATTCTTAGCCTTCGCAGGTTGTGGGACCTGCCTCTTCTTCCCTTTGCCTTTCGGCTGGTCGGAAGTAGCAGAGCCAACAACCAGTGCAGTCGGCTTCTTCTCAATCTCCTCAAACTGTCAGAGCATATTGAGGAAACCAGGAAGATTCGTCTCAAGGCTGTTCATTATAAAGCCAGTTATAAAGGGCTTGAACTCGGGAGTTAAAGACTTTAGGATAATGTCTGTGGACATCTCATTGTCCAGGACAAATCCTAACTGGGCGGCGTCCTCCACGTACCTGATCATCTTGATAACATGATCTTGTACGGGTCCTGTCGTCATCTTTGTGCCCCAGAGGTTGCTAGTAGCTTCGAACTTGGCAGCTCTGGATCGCTTGCCATACAACTCTTGTGCATTAAGGAGTATGCTCTGAACATCCATATGTTCATGCTTCCTTTGCAGTTCGTTGGTCATTGAAGCTAGAGTAAGGCATCTTGCCTTCTCTACATCCCTCTAGTACAACTTGAAGGCTTCTTTCTCTTCGTGGGTTGAATCCTCATCAGGCTTCTCCGGAGCGTCCTTGAACAATATGTATCCAATCCCAGCTAGGGAAAGGACCAACTTAATGTTCCTAAGCCAGTCTTTGTAGTTGGTTCCATCCAGCACGTTCTTTTCTACCATGTATTTTAGACCTGAGTCCATTCTGCATTTTATAGATACTTTAGTTAGTATATGTTCGTAGTATAGTTTTAATGGTTTTAATAAAACAATATTCTCCCACTAAATTTATTTAAAGCCTTAATAATAAACAATTTATTATAAAATAACATTTGTGAGAGAGGGATCCGACTACCCTGAGTCTGACAACCTTGAGTGTATCTCAACAAGTTGTCCGACTCTGCAGTCGGTAGACAAACTCGTCGTCAATCATATTTACTATGATTCCCTGTCGATTTTACCCCTAGTCATTTATGATCATGAGTGTGCTCAACCAGATCACAATGGCTAGCCTAGTCGGACCCTTGTTTTCGTGTCTAGCCTGACTTGCCCCTTTGCTCGGTGTATGCACGACGCGCCTGTTTGGGTCAGGTCTTAGACTACATTCTTGGTTAGACTTACGCCGAAGCTCGAGGGATGAGACAACGGTTTCAGTCAGGTTACGATGTCAATCAAGAAATCGATTTCTATAAGATTGACATGTCACGGCTTGAGTGCAGCTCAACAACCGGAACATGTTTCTTACAGTTGCCAACTCCTAAAACAAGGAGGGCTACGATTTATCTTGAACAAGATTATTATCGTATTGACTTAGGTATAGTCGATGGACTTACATAGTCATGAATCGACTCCTTGCGGTCCAGCGGACGCGGCCAGGGAATCGACTAAGCCATGAACACTTGTTACCCAGTCTAACTAGGTTGGTCCAAAAACTTTAGCCAAGCACATTGACCGACATCATGATCCATTGAAGGAGTTGTCATCAATCTTATGTTTTCCAAACAACTAAATGGCTTTTAATTAAGAGAACTAGTTAATCCTTATCAACTAGTTGATCCTAAAATTCAAATTTTTTTTTTTCATATTGGTTGAACATCTTTTATTAAGTCCTTATCAACTATAAGGTTCTTCGTTCAACTTGCTACCCCTATCTAATTAGGATTTTAATAAAACAATTCAACATTGTCTTTTTATGAAAATCATTTAATTGAACGTTTTAATGAAATGATTTACAAAACAAAGGGACTACCCTAATCTGGTATTAGGTTCGATGTTGTTTTGTTTTATCAAACATAGCATGTCACTGTCATATTAAAATTTCATCTTATAAAATTTTAATGGCTAAACTAATAAGGTTTGTGAATACATTATTCAACATGAAATGAAATAACTAACTTATCCGCATAAAAGAAAATTTCATTTTAGTGACATATAAAGTGTATTTGCAAGTTTAAAATTTATCTACATAATACAAACATGCAAATCTAAATTTTAACACTTAAAATTAAAGATTAAAGATTTAAAGCCTCCATAAAAATTTTATCGCATAAAACTAGGTCGTACAAAATTATCTAATAATTTTTTTTAAACCTAGGCCTTTAAAATTTTTAACCTTATTTCTAAAATTAAAATATCACACAATAATTTTAGAAACAACTATGTAATAAAAAGAAATTAATTTATGTTTCATCTCATGAAATAAAATCATTTCTATTACTTACATATTTTAAAATAATTTTAAAACTCTTTTAAAACTTTTAGAAACCTTTTAGAAGCTTTCAAATAAAGTTTTAAAGATCTCTAACTTTTATGTAACGAAAGAAAAATTCTTAAATTTCGAAAATAAAATTTTTCTATTAAGTTTACATAAACTTTAAACACTCTTTTGAAAAATTTTAATGTCTCATAAAAATTTTATAGAGTATTTAAAACAAAGGAGACTACTTTTAGATTTATCTCATAAAAATAATTTGTCCAAAAATTAAAATAAATTTCCGTGTTGCAAAATTAATTTTTTGAAACACAAAAATATTTTTCAAAACTAATTTAACATAAAGCTAAAAAGTTTTTGCACATGGAAGCTAAGCATTTTTAATGATTAAAAAGTCGCTATAGTAGATCTATAGCATACCTGTGGCTCCGATACCACTGTTGGGTTTTTGGCAGACCCCCAGAGCTCGGATCCGTATCCGTCCTAAGTCGGACGGACCACGGAGGCATAAAAGCGCAGCGGAAAACCAGAAATCAAAATCTCTACGCTAGCTAAATTATTTAGCTAGGCTCTAGGGAGCCAGAACCTAGCCCGATCTATGCCAACTTGGAGTGGGTCTGACCACCCCAAGAAGGATCTACACTAAAGCGACTAATTAAAATTACACTAGAAAACGCTTAACCACATACCCGGAATCTTGGCCCTGGAGCAGGCAAGATGTACCGCACCGTCTTGAGAAGCTCCTCGTAGCCGAGCCGCGTTGGCCCGATCTGCCTGAGCCGCCTCGCAACCTCGCACCGATCCGCCCGAGCTGCTTTCGCCTCCGAGCCGACCACACGCGGTAGAAAGTTTCACTTGAGAAGAACCCGCGTCTTAGACGTTCGGATCAGATCCAAACCCCCTTCGTAGTCGTGCTAGGACTACTCCGGAGAATAGGAAAATAGAGAGAGAGATTTAGTCGCCGATCGAGCTTGCTCTAAAAATCTGGAGCTACTCGATCGTTGACTGGTGTGTATTTCAACGAGGAGAGTGCACCCCTATTTATATAGGGAGTGAGCACTCAACTTCTCGTTGCGGGCAATGTGGGACAATTCCCATGAAGAGGAAAAATTCAATTAAGCCATTTGGCTTAATTTCAACTTTAAAGTTAGCCTTTCACAAAGTCAAACTTTAACGAATTAATACTCTTCATATACTAAACTTCAGACACCAAACAAGCTATCAATCAGAAAAGCTTGGAATGGTGAACGCGTAGGAACTGACGGTGACGAATTTCGACGTCGTTTGACCCCTCAAACAATTGCTCAAAGTTTAGCAATTTCTCAAAATTCGTAGCCGTCATTAGGGGTTTCAAAAAACCCTAATTTGACTTAAGTTGCGGGCGCGCCCGCTAGACTTAGCGGGTGCGCCCGCCCAAGGGAGCAAGGGCGGGCCGCCCGCCCGCTGCCGCAGCGGGCCGGGCCCGCTGCAAGCATCGGGCTGCGCCCGCTTGCAGCGGGCGCCCGCCCGCTGCGTGCAGCGGGCGCTGGCCCGCTGTGCAGCGGGCCGCGCCCGCTGCTGCAGCGGGCGCCCGCCCGCTGCATGCAGCGGGCGCCCGCCCGCTGCTACAGCGGGCCGCGCCCGTTGCAGCCAGCGGGCGTCGCCCGTTTTTCCTTTGCACATGGGCCTTTTGGCCCAGTGGGTCTAACCCACTTCTCCTTGAACTATTTCTGCGTTTCTGGACTCGTTTGAGCTCCGATTTGGACGTGGTTTGAACCTGTGTTTAGACCGGGACGATCCCGTGATCTAGGTAACCCTTTCCAACAAGTTTGTTCCTACTAAATTCGTCGTAACTATTTTACAATACGTTTAGTCAAAGTTAGCATCTAATGCAACGTTGTGTCCCTATTGCGAATGCGACTAACTTTCACAACTTAACTTGTGAATATCATCAAATGATATTTCTCTCTATTCTATATTCCTATTACTAAGACACGAACACTACTCGGTGTGAGACCCTACAGCCTGACCTTACTACAGGTTGGGGCTCGAAACCCCTAGACGACGGTCACTACGAGCAGTAGCTGTCGTCCCTGTTTCAGAGTCATCATAACGTGATCGACCCTTTGACAAAAGTATCATAGGATTTGCATTGGCTGTGTCAGTGATGAATTCCGTTAGCTAAAATCCCTTCGTCAAGACTGTGTTTATTGTTGGCCTAGGGTATGGTTTTCTGTCAACCCTATTAGACAACATTGGTCAGTATACGGCGGTCTTTATTGTATACACGTTGTACTACTTGCAACGTACCCCGGCCGAGGATTAACATAAAGACCGTACTGAGCCTATAACACTAACTTCCCTTTAATGGAAGTGACGAATCACATCTTAGTCACTTACTCACCTTGGGAGCTTCAGGTGCAGCCCAACCTAAGATCTTTCAGCAGGACTGGTCCTCGAAGCTAGATCATGGGTCTAAGATATACCATCCGCTCACAGGTTTGTACAGATGACTTCAGGTCTTAAGGATCAACTAACCTATCATCACCCTAGAGTTATTAAAGACAGATCATTAAAGTTAACCATTTAATAACTCTAACTTGGTCGTTCAGTGAACTCATTCCCCAATGAGCACCTGTGTCTCGTCTCCGACTTCAGCAAGTCGAATGACTATGATATCACCATTACCCTAAGATAAGACGAAGACACAGTGATCTATCCGATGTGTCGATATCCAGTTCTCGACACATCTATGATCACGAACCGTTTAAGACTTACATTTCTATTCGGTCGCTTACTTACTCATAATCGAGATCTCATCTAGATATGTAAGGACCTAACTATAAGTCTATGGATATTATCTAAGTATATTAATACAAATGATTTTATACTTAGAATAATACGTACCATATCGGTATGAACAAGACGTATAATCAAGATAAATTGCCTTATGGGCATACATCTTCCTACATCTAGTCGGTCAGCTAGTGAACTCAGACCGACTAGTTCAAGCTTTGAATTTTCCCTTGTCATTGACTTCTTTTAGTCGGTCACAGTTCACTTACCGACCGACTAGATTGAAAACTAGTCGGTCAGTGATTATACTGTGACCGACTAACTCTAGCCCTAGAATTTTCTGTTTGCCTCTGTTTCGACTTAGTCGGTTTAAGCTCATTGACCGACCGACTAGATTGTAATCTAGTCGGTCAGTGCTTTAACTGTGACCGACTAAGTGCTCTCGGGCATTCACGTCTTTTCGCATTCTCGACCGACTTACACTCATTCTATCCGATCGTTTCTCATTTTAGTCGTTCTTCTTCATATCTCCAACTCGAAAACCCCTAGCCCCGATCATGACCCTTCGTCTTCCGTCGATCTCCGGCGTCTTTTCCGACCATCCGCCACCGCCGATCAATCCCCTAGGTAACTCCCTCCTTCCTAGGTCATTTTCATCTCTAGGGTTTGTCCTAGAACTTGATTTCTCCTCTAGGGTTCCGATTTTACTCTTAGGGCTTGTTGTGTTAGGTTCTAGGGTTTGCACTAGGTTGTTTGATCTTCTCCCGTCGCTTGATTGAACTCGTTGTGCCGAGATCATGGCACGAACGAGGATCCCGATTTCCTCTTCTGGGGCATCCCCCATGACCATAGAGGCCGCGACCGCTTCGACCCCACCTAAGCGTAGGGCCAAGACCACTCATCCCCCCTCTTCGTCTTCAACACCGTTGAAGAGGAAGAGGACGTCCAAGCCCAAACCTACCGGCCAATCTTCCAAGCCCAAAGCTAAACGCAAAAAGTTCTGTGCTCCTACCCCTCCCGGTGAGCTTTCAGATAGTGATTCCGAGGATGATTCCGAGGAAGAATACACTCCTGAACATCCCGAGAAGGCACCTACTCCACCCCCTCCTCCACCTCCTCCTAAGACCCGTAAGGCTAAGGGTAAAGGCCCGATGCCAGTCGGCGGTGTTGATATGTCGTTGTGTCACGACGACCCTCAGTGTCTAGCGGCTTACAACCGTATAGAGCATTGCCCACTGCTGTTGGAGCATTACGTTCAGTTTTCTGATTTTTCTTGGCCTTGCTTATCTGCTATCCTATAGTGGCCTATTGGACTACCTTAGATTTGACCCTAAGGCAAACCCTAGACCCTATCCTCGCCTGGTCAAATTATTCTATGCCAATCGTGTCCGAGGTCAGTACGGTGAGACTCACTCCATCGAGACTTCTGTTTTGGGGACTCCCATAGTCCTCACAGCAGAGATCTTGGGGGAGTTGATAGGTTGCTCATCGTGTGGCCTCCTCCCGTCTGACATCTCTGTAGACGATATCTCCTCCCTCGATCAACCGACCCTCGCTGAAATCTTCCAGGTTATCCCCCCCTGCGTTCATTGGCGTCCCTTCCAAATCATTCAAGCTGAATGCTTGGGTGATTAACCTGATCTTGAAATCCTGCCTTCTTCCCAAGTATGGATCTTCTTCACTTCCGTCTCAGCCGTTTCTGAAATTGATATACGCTCTGTTCATGGGTAGCGAGATTAATTGGGCTCGCATTATACTCGATAAGATGGACTCTTTCGAGTGTATTCGCAAGACCACTAAATCTGCGCATATCCCGTACCCATGTCTGTTGACCTTGGTTTTCCGTCATTTCCGTGTCCCTCTGCCTCCTGACGATGATCGTCCTCTTGGTCCTCCATTGAATGCGATGGCCGTAAAGAAATCTCTTGCGGCACTCCGTCACGTGCAGCGGACGACTCCTTCTGCGTCTCAGGGCACTACTTCTGCAGCTGCTGCTTCTCGACCTCCCACCACACTTGATGATGTTGTCCGGTTACTTCGTCGGCACGAGTCTCGTTTGGCCCGTACCGAGGAGGTAGTTTTCCGTATGGCTAGTTTGATGGGCGTCCAGCTTCCTCCTCCTGTTTCTGAGGATGAGGAGATGGATGATGAGGATATCGATGAGCTTGTCACCTCCCTTGCTCGTGGCGCTGATGCCACTGATGCTGCTGCTACCACATCTGCTCCTGGAGCTGGCACCTCTTCCGGTGCTCCAGAGACTTCTACACCAGTGGATCAGACTTCTGATGATGCTGCTGCTCCTGCTGACGACCCTGCTCCTGTTCTGCCTGCTAATGTTCCTGTTGATACCCCAGCCGTTGAGCCTGTCGTCGATGTTTCCACTCCTGCCCCGATGATCCCGTCTGTTGACACGCCTCTCCTCCCAGTAGAGCCTGAGTCAACTCCCTCGACTGGACCCATGGAGACTGCTGATTCTGCCACTTCCTCGTGATCGTCTATTTCGAGGCCTCTCCTGTGATCTTTGGATGATGCATCTTGTTGAGAGTGTTTTAGGTTAGGATGGGATGGAGTTTGGGTGTTGTTTTGATGTGTTTTGATATGTTGGATGTCGTTGTATGTGATGTACTTTTTGTTGGATGTATGATGATGATGACCCGATGATTATGTTGTACCTTTTTGATGTTGATGTAGATGTTGCACTTGATATGATGTAATCGATGTGATTTTTGGATGTACTCATGGTATTCATATATATATATATATACATCGATGCTCTTTTTGTTTTACTTCGTAGTGCATATTTAATATTCATTCAATGTCTATGATATGTTAAATCGTCGCTCGTCGCTTAAAAACTTGGTTAAATAGATTATATTTCTATGATTGTATAGAATTGTTTTTCATGCACAAATTTAACCAAGAATATTGAATATTGGAGAGTATGTTCCTTTATTCACTAAATGAATTAATATTTGGTATTTTTGATGGATTTAGTTTTCATTTTTTTTGATAATGGACAATTTGGCACACCATGATTTGATTTCATCACGTTTTCCTTGGTGTCAATTAGGTCCATCGTCAATATCTACGACTCCCGATGTTGGATTTTCCTTTTTCCTAGTTGTTGTCGTTGTATGCCCCCCACTTTTGGGATAATGCCAAAGGGGGAGAGATAATGATAATAAATAGGGCAAATGAAAATTTAACTCAATTTCTAAGAATCTAATTTGATGCGTTAGATTCAGGGGGAGTTAAGATATATATAAGGATTTTCAAAATCCGATATTTCAAAAATCGATTCTCGTTATATATCTTACTCGTCTCATTGATGCAATTTATATATATTCATTTTGGAATTAATGTGTCATCAATGCAGGGGGAGTAAGTATTTTACATTTGAATCATTATTTTTGATTATTATATATGTTGGTTTGTCATCACCAAAAAAGGGGAGAATGTTGAATATTGGACTCCTCGGATTTGGTTTTGGATGATGAGCAAACATAAATAATTCATGAACTAAAAATTTGTGAGCGCAGTATTGGAGATCGTCGCCAAATTCACGAGAACAATCAAAGCGACATCTCAAGACTTCTCAAATCTCGTATTCATTGCCTAAAGCTTCGTTGAAGCTTTTGGACCGTTTTGGAAGTCATGAAGAATTAATCGAAGCTCTCGAAGACCGTTCCTTAATGTTTTATTTATATTCTTTTAGCTTCGATCTATAGAAGGTTAAGCCTTGAGTATATCTTACAATTCTATCTTCATAACGCTCATATCGTAGCTCTAGGATCTTAGTAGAAGTCCATTCTAACTTCCTTGAAGCATCGCGCTTCGATTCGGACTTATTCGTGCATGTTAGTTGGTTCAAGAAGAGGAACTGACCGACTAGATGGTGATCTAGTCGGTCAGCAAAGCTTCTTGGACCGACTAGTTTGTGTTAATCTTTTCTTGCTCAGTACTGTTTACAGTTAGTCGGTCTACGTTGACTCACTGACCGACTAGTTTGTGAACTAGTCGGTCAGTGATGCTTCTTTGACCGACTAGTTGAGCTTTACTGTTCATGCTAATTTTCTCCTGAGCTACTGTTTATCGTTAGTCGGTCTAAGAACGTTTGGTTACCGACTAGTTGATAATCTAGTCGGTCAACATTTGTTCTTGGACAGAATAAATCAATTTGTATTCAGACTATTTGTTTTTGACTCTTAGTCGGTCGAAGTTCACTGACCGACCGACTAGTTGTGAAACTAGTCGGTCAGAAAGTCTTCTTGGACCGACTAGATTTCTAGGTCTGAAATTCTATATCTTCACTGTTCCTCACTTAGTCGGTCCATGTTGTTTGACTGACCGACTAGTTGATGAACTAGTCGGTCAATGGTTGTTCTTTGACCGACTAGTTGCTTCAGATTTCTAACCGTTGGGATTTGACCTAACTCGTTTTTATGGGACCCTATAAATATGAAGCTTGGTCATTTCTCTAGGGTTAAGAGCTGCCATTAAGAGATTCATTAAGATTGAAAGAGATAGACATTCTCACTCATTTCCAAAGCTCTCTTCCTCACAAGAAATCCATTCTCTCACTTTCTAGATCTAGAATCCATCTTGAGAGAAGTTTTTTCTTGGTGAGCCCTTCAAGCTCTAGCTTGATTCAAGTCTCGAAATCACTCCTAGGAACCCATTGCTGGTCATTTCAGTTGTGCTAGGTCTTGGTGACTTCGTCTTCCTCAAATCCCTCCTTGCACCTATTTGGTAAGAATAGTCAAGGTATAGGATTTTGTGGTAAGATTGTTTATTTCATTATAAACTTGTTTATATTGCTTATTGATTCTCTCGTTTGTGAGAGAAGGTTGTGATCCCGGGTTGTGGGATTCACTATTGCCATTGCATGTATGATTTGATCTTGTGAAGGTTTTTCACAAGATATCATAGTGGAAATCTTGGGTTAGGGTTTCTAAACTAAGTATCCGGAGGGGATCCAGGTGGTTGGGACGTAGGATCACCGGGAACAAGTCGGGGAGACTTGGGTGGATCCGAACCCAGTAACATCTTTTGTTTGCATTGTTAATTTTGTTGTAGTCATTCAATTTAAGCTTCCGCAAATTGATTTGGTAGTTGTTTGCACGATAATTAGGAATTATACTCCTTGTTATTTTTAAAGTACTATTCACCCCCCCCTCTAGTACTTGTGCAGTAGCTTGTAGGGCATTACACAACACACAAAGTTAAACCGAAATTATACCTTCCTCGAAGATTACAAGCCAACCTATTCACGATGAAACTCTCCTCAAGGAGATGCTGCTGCCGTGGGCACTCCCGACGATCCGCGTCATAGTGGATCAATTTCGGCAACCCGCAACAGCTCGAGCCACCGTATGAAGCATGGAGGAGAAAGAAAGTTAGGGTTTTCGGCTGTCTACCACAAGAAATGCTAAAAACGTAAACGAATAATAATTAAAAACCCCATATTTACCTCAAAACCTGCGTTGAATCTCCAATCCAAGCTTCGATCTGCACATGCACGCTGCCTTGGGCACACCCGAAGATCCTGTAGCCGTGGATCTCTTCGGTAACCCAAAAAGGAGCGAGCTTGGAGCAGAAAGGGGTGAAGCGAAAAATTTTTTAGCGTTTTCTCGCAAAGCCACCTCCACAATCGAAGGCAGCAGGCAGATGGGGCGAAGGAGCAAAGGCAGCAGGCAGAAGGAGGTAGATGGAGCATTGGGACATGCATGAAGTTGATCACACACAAGAGGGCCCCACAAGCGGCAAGGAATCGCTTGTAATCCCAACGAAAACCCCCGAAAACCCCAAGCCCGTGAGATTCCTCACTGACCCGGCCACGTCGTCCATTCCGACCAGTGAAAATTTGTGAGAAAAGAACAGCCCATGGAAAGTTGAGCATGGAATCCTCTTGTCAGAGGATGAACAGTGCCGTTTCCACAATTTTGAGGGTGGAAGCTTGCAAAAGAACAAGCCATTGGTATCCAACAATGAATGTAAAGCATCTTTATATTCTTCTTTTTGTAATAGTTACTCTTTATAAATATAGTCTATGGCCTCCACCATAGAGATTGATTCTTAACACGTTATCATCACGATAGTTTCTTCCAAAAATCTGAGCAAGTAAGATCGATTTGCTTTGATGTGGTGCTTTTGCGAACTACGTAAGGAGCAGGATCAATATATTTGCTTCGGATATTTTTGCTCGGATTTTCACTAGATCTAACGGATTTAGAGGTACATTGCTCAATGTTTTTAGAGCCCGACTCATTATTTTTTATCATATGTGTTTATATCTGTGTAGTTTGGATCAAAATTAAATTATGTTATTGATTACTTATAAAAATCAATAATGATCAAGATTGTCATGCTGCATCACATATAAAATTCTTGAAGGAAATTAAAATGAAAACCGTGGAAAAGCATACATATGAGCATCAAATAATGATCTGCATGAAGCACTGGCCTTGGTAATGCAAGCAAGCAAGAAATAAACATGTAATTTTTTTTTGAATCCAGACTATCTCCTACATGAGCATAGAAGATACATGTCAAAGGTTTATGTTTCACTTTCACTCCATGTTTACATGACGAATAGCTTTGCATGAATTAATCAGTGGATCCATGTATAAGATTAAAACTTAGATTTGCACTTCACTGAGCATGCAACACATCCTCTTCGAGTTTTCATGTAAAAAATACAGTTGATGAGCATGGGTACACGAGCAAAAATTATGGTTTTTTGTATATAAAAATGACATTGGTCAAGGTGAACAATATTGCATGTAATCCACATCCAACAATAGTTATAGTCCCAATCATTCATTTTAGTCAGTTTAGAATAAAATAAGTTGCATTCCCATTAGCAAAATCTGAAAAATATTAAAAAATTTCAGGAAAAATCAAGGGGTGTAAATAATTATTATTTTTGGAGATTTTTATCTTAATAATTACTCAATATTCATATTTTGGTCCATTCTATGCGTAATTCATCATTTAGGCCTTTTTAATATTAGATTAGATTATTATATATTTCATATTTAATAATTATGAGGATCATGAGACCACTCTGTCATTAGTTAACTAACCTAACGGTTAATGACGTTTCCATATGGTCCAATTAATTATTAAATATAAATATTTTATTCCATTAAATACATGTGATGTTGCATATTTTCATGAGTGAAATGTATATTAAACTGACTGTGATGTTTATTAAAACAAAGTTGTGGTTTTGGATCGGCCACTTTGCCATAGCTTTTAATTTTTCGCATTTTTTCTATTTTGAGAGAAAAAGTAGTGCTGTTTAAATTGGAAAAGCCAAAGATCGGGTTCACTTTCCATGGAGACGGATGCCAAATTTATTGAAGCTGGGACCCACTGGGTTTCAATATTGTACCTTTTCATTTTGAGCTTTTGTACTCCGGACTGTTTTTCTGAACTTTGGACTTTTTAGTGGTGACTGGCCGATCCACACAACTAGTTAATATGCTTGTTTTCTGCATGAATTTTAATTTTTCATCAGTACTTAATACATGCTCATGTATATGCTTAGATATAATGGCCAAGATAGCAAGTGTTGATTTTGAAGTTCTGGATGCTGCTGGAAAGAACTACTTGAGTTGGCAATTGGACCTAAAGTTCCACTTGCGCTCTCAGGTCCTAAGTCTCACAATCACAGCAACTGCTAACGAAACTGCTAACATTACTATGGCTACAACTACGGCTACGTCTACTTCTATTTCCATTGTCTCTGATATAGATAAGGTAAAAGCTATAATCTATATAAGACGACACATGGATCAGACCCTTAAGGCTGAGTACCTAACAGTAGAAGATCCGTATGAATTGTGGACTACTCTAGAGGATATGTACAAACATCAAATAGATGTAATCCTGCCTTGAGCCCGTTATGATTAGGAGAATCTCTGACTTCATGACTACAAGTCTGTAACTTAGTATAACTCAGATCTACCTGGCATCACCTCACGCCTGAAGCTGTGTGGTGAAGAAGTCACAGAGACACGCATGCTGGAAAAAACATTCACATCCTTCCATGAGAAGGATGATATCATTATGCAACAATATCGTGAACGAAAGTTCATGAAGTACTCTGACTTACTTTCTTGCCTTCTTATGGCTGAATAGAACAGAGACCTCCTACTTGCGCCTCATAACTTATGCTCTGTTGGCACTGCTCCTCTCCCTGAGGCCCACAAAGTTTCTTCCCAGAAGCCGAAGAACAAGTAGAATGGCAAATTCAATACGGCGAAACCATCAAAGAAGCATGCCAAAGGACCTCCCCAACAACCCAGAGGCCCTCCCCAACCCAAAAATAATGCAGGGAATAAGAAGCAGTTCATGTGGAGAAGGAACAACACAGATCAGACGTCTACTCCCAAAAAGGACTGGGAGAACAAATGCCAAGATGTGGCATGACTGGACATTGGTCCAAGATCTATCGTACTCTGCTCCACCTTCAGGATTTGTATCAAGTAAGCCTGCAGCGTCCTGCTGAGACAAATCTGGTGGACACACAGATCTAGCCTCCAACTCGGTTCATCGCCAAAAATTCCTAGAATGACGACCTCCTATATTGATGACATTTTATCTTTTAGCATTACATCTTTTATTTAGAAGCATTTCTTTCATATACATTGTATTTTCTTTCCTAGCATGTTCTTATCAGTATTATTATTCAAATAAAAATTTAGTCCATCATAAATTTTACATTCTTTCTTATAGATGGACTGTAAATGCCTAGTGGACAGTGTATCTACGCACACGATCCTTTGTGATAAAACCTATTTTAATAGCATTAATAATTATGATGGTCCTGTCAATACAATCTCTGGACCATAACATATAATAGAAGGATCGGAGGAAGCAACCTTACTGCTCCCAAATAATATACAGATTATATTAAAAGATGCCTTCTTCTCTCCAACATCGAATAGAAATTTATTAAGTTTCAAGGACATCCGTTTAAATGGATATCACCTAGAAACTGTCGAGCTAAATGGTAACGAATTTTTGTGTGTACCGATTCAAAAAATGGTGTCAAAACCATCTTAGAACGCTTTAAGGGACTCCCGTCGGGTCTCTAAGCTAATCTAACGGAGTACCTGAAGTGCCCCAAATCACCAGAAGTCCAACTCTGGCATAATCGACTTGGTCACCCTGGATTGGTAATAATGCATCGCATCATAATCCAATCTCGTAGACATAATTTGAAGTACATGATGATTCTTCAAAAGGGTGAATTTCCTTGTCCCCCTTGTTACAAAGGCAAATTAATAACGAGACCATCCCCCCTAAAAGTGGATATGGAGTCTCCTAGCTTCATGGAGAGAATACATGGAGACATTTGTGGGTCTATTCACCCCTCAAGTGACCCATTTCGGTACTTTATGGTACTCATAGACACATCTTCAAAATGGCCTTTTGTGTGCCTACTGTCCACCCACAACTTAGCTTTTCCTAAGCTTCATGCACAAATAATTAAGTTGCGGGCCCATTTCATAGACAACCAAATAAAGGAAATCCGTCTGGATAATGCTGGGGAATTCACATCACAAGTCTTTCAAGATTACTGCCAAGCAATTAGTATTGAAATTAAACATCCAGTAGCACATGTTCATACCCAAAAAGGGTTAGTAGAGTCACTTATAAAGAGACTCCAATGGATTGCTCATCCATTGTTAATGCAATCCCAGTTGCTTATACATGCATGGGGACATATAATTCTACATGCTGCATCGTTAATAAGAATAAGACCATCTAGAGGTCATATATATTCTCTAATGCAACTTGCATATGGAGCACCACCAAATATCTCTCATTTGAGGGTATCTGGGTGCGCCGTCTATATCCCCATAGCACCACCTCAGAGGACAAAAATGGTTCCTCAGCATCGTCTAGGTATTTATGTAGGGTATCTCTCATTTGAAGACTGTGAGTTTGACGAAAATAATTTTCCCAAACTAGGCTTAACCTCTAAGAAGCCCGAAGCTTCAGAGACCATTTCATGGAACACCAAAACATTGTCTCATTTTGATCTGCGTATAATCAATGTGAAGATGAGATCCTGAAGATCCTTCACATACGGAACACAGTTCACTTATTACCGGACAAATTTACTGACAACTAGAAGATCGTCAGGTCACACGTCTCTGCTACTAATACGCCAGTGAGGATTGACATACCTAAAGATGGATGCGAATCACCGGTAGAAGTGGTCGTACCTCAATTAAAGAGAGGACATCCACCAGGCTCCAAGGATAAATTTCCTCGAAAGAGAAAAACTCCTGGAGATACTATGATGCTACCAGCACATGATGCTGAGCTCAGACCAGTTACCTCTCCCATCCTTAATTCCCCTGAAGAGAAAAACATAGGAGAAATATCATTAAATTATATACGTACTGGGGAGGTATTGGATAGAAAAAGCACTGTCGTCGACGAAGACTTTGCATTTGATATTGCCGTTCACGTCGCTGAATGCGATGATGTTATCGATCCAAATTCTCTAGCTGAATGTAAACACAGAGATGATTGGCTAAAATGGAACGAGGCAATATGAGTAGAGCTGGACTCACTCTTGAAATGCAAAGTTTTTGGACTAGTAGTCCAAACGCCAAAAGGTTTGAAACCTGTGGGATACAAATGTGTATTTGTCAGAAAAAGAAATGAAAATAATCAGATCGTATGCTACAAAGCACGTCTTGTAGCTCAGGGGTTTTTCCAACGACCAGGGATAGATTATGAAGAAACATATTCCTCGGTTATGGATGCGATCTTTTTCCGAGGCTTAACAGCTAGGGAAGATATATACTGCTTACCTGGGATTGCCGCTATCTGTTAAATACCCTACTGCCATTAACTACAAAAAATTGATTGATAAGTGCAAGAGAAGAATGGGGGGTTGGTCTTCCTCGTTCCTTTCTGTGGCGGGAAGAATTGAGCTTGTTAGATTTGTAATCTACGGTATGGTAGCTTTCTGGATGCAGGTGTATCGCATTCCGGTGAGTGTCTTGAAAATTATTACTGCGGTGTGTAGGAGGTTCATTCTCGGGAACACTCGTTCTTGGGCATGGGATGATTTATGCAAACCAAAATCGGAGGGAGGGTTTGGTCTTCGGATTTTGGAGGACCTCAATGAAGCATCTGGTGTAAGACTGGCCTGGAGGTTTCTTACCTCTCTTAGCATATGGGCGAATCAGCTGCGGAAAACTAACAGTGCTGATGTGGTCTCTTTGCGGCCAAGGGCACTGTAAATAATTCAGGAACCTGGAAGCGGATCTTGAAGAGCAAGCAGGTCACGCACTACTTGATCGCGCGTACTGTGAGGGACGACAAGAGTACCTATTTTTTGCATGACCCCCGGCTCGATGGCATTCCTCCCAAGCTCCTTTGTAGCTACTTGGCAGCTGATGACAACCTCCTCAAGGTGGCGGATTATTGGACGGGTTCTGGCTGGAGTGATGATCCGGCCCTAGATCCAATTCGGCACAAACTGCATCAATTCAAGCTCAGGCCTGGAGAGGATGGATGGAAAGGGTTGCGATGGGATTATTTCTCCTTCTGGCAGGCGTGGGAGGGTGTGCGGAGAAGGAGTCATGACTTTCCGCTACATAAATTAATCTGGTACCCTTCCTATATCCCTAAAATGTCTCTCACGCTTCTTAGAGCGTTGAGTGATAAATTACTTACTAGAGCCAAGATTAGCAGATGGACACCAAATTTTCCCTCCAATTGTGTTTTATGTGATGCTAATGCTGTGGAAAATATTCGTCACTTATTCTTTGACTGCATCTTTTCAGGCTATATTTTTTGTAGAGCTATGCTAAAGTTGAAGGCCGCATTACACGAGCCCACTTCCTTATCAGAGGTTGGGGAATACTTTTTGTCTAATTTTGGTGGTAAGAGTTGTTTGAGCATACTATCCAGAACTACCTTGGCAGCCATGGTGTGGCATATCTGGCGTGAAAGGAATAGAAGGATCTTTGAGGATGAACGTAGATGCAGGACTATATTGTTTGAAGAGATAGCTGCAGATATTAAAGTTGCTATGTATGACCAAGATCCATCATCTGCAGATGAAATGGAAGCTTTCTCTAATTGGAAGATTAGTGATTGTGTGTGATTGAGTTGGGCTTAGCTTTGTATTTTCCCACGTGTACGGATGTGTATTTTTCTTTTTGTTTGGAGTTGTTCCTTCTTGTAGGGGGTGACGACTCTTGTGTCCTATCCCCCCTCTAGAGGGTACTCTCCTATACGTTTGATGTACCATTTGTACCATTATCTATAAGAAATCTCACGCTTACCTTTCAATATATATATATATATATATATATATATATATATATATATATATATATATATATATATATATATATATATATATATATATAACTCTTACAACACTCCAAAATATATATATAACCATCAACAGGATGAGAGGAGGGTCCGAGCTCTCTGGCGGCGTTCGTGATCTAGGGTTCAGGCGATCGGCAGTCTCTGTCAAAGGGGATGCTCGGTGGATCCTTTCTAAGGGAGAGGTTGGCGACCCGGGTGCGGGGTCTTCTGCTCCCCCACCGCCAGGGGATGCTAGTGGGAGCGGCAAGGGCGGTTCTGGACTGGAGGGGGCTCCCGTTGGTGGGGACGCTCGTGCTGCCCTCGTTGGTCCGGCTGTGGAGGGGATTTTGCGGAGCAGGAAGGGGGTCGCTGTGGAGGACGGTGCGGCGACTGATGGCTGGGTTGATGTCCGACGTGGGCGGCATCGATCCACCCCAGGTGGTCCTAACTTGGGTCAGTTCAGGTCTCAGGCTTGGAGGAGGCCTCCTGTGCGGCGGGCGAGGCCTCTTGTCCTGCCGAGGGACGTTGGGAAAAAACCATCAACGGTTGCCCACAAGGTGTTTGAGGATTTCTCTCAAAGGGCTGTTAAGCCACCGAGGCCAAATGTCCCGATTACTATTAATTCAAATGCTGAGAAGCGATCGTGGCTAGATGTTTGCGCGGATCGATGCTCTTACGGGGCAGGGTTGGCTATGAAGTTGGTGCCACCTATTATTGGTGAGAATGGCATCCCCCGCGCGAGGGTTTCGGGGTCCCTGGTTGAGCGAGGTGCGGAGATGTGGAAGAACACTCTTGTGGGGTATGTCCTGGGGGATACTCCTTATTATGGTCAAATTTTGGCGTGGATGGAGAGGCTGTGGAGGCTAAAGAAGAGGGTACAGGTCTATTCCAAAGACAATGGGTTCTTTTATTTCAGATTCGAATCATCTGAAGACTGTGACAGAATTCTACGGGGGGGGGGGGGCCATGGTTATTTGATGGTAGGCTGGTGGTGTTGAAAAAATGGAGTATGAACCTTCGGCACGACAGGGACATTCTCACTACCGTACCGGTCTGGGTTCATTTGCACGGGTTGCCCTTATATTTGTGGAATTTGGAGACACTGAATATTATTGTTTCAGTGATTGGTACTCCTATGTGTCTGGATCGGGCCACTGCTAATTTGGAGAGGATAACATATGCGCGGTGTTTGGTTGAGGTGGATGCTTCTTTACCATTACGGAAATCTATTGAAGTGGAGCTGGATGGAGGTGAAATGCTTAGTGTTGGGGTGACATTCGAAGGCGAACCGCCACGCTGTAGTAAATGTGTCTGTTTTGGCCACTCCGATGCCCAGTGCACTGCGGTAGGAGAGCCCCCTTCAATCCAATGTGAAGGCACGGTAAATCAGGAGGTCATCCCTGATCTGGCTGATGGTGTCAGTGCTGTGAGGCAAGAATTGGATACCCCGACGGAGTCAGGAATAGGGGTAAGGGTGCCGGTTGATTCTCCAGCGGTTCATCTCCCAGAGAACACATCTTCTTTGCCGCCTGATGTCCTACTTGATCCTGCTCTTGTCCCTGTGGTTGGTGGGTCAGGCTTATGTGAGGGGATCTCGGCTGTTCAGCTTGATATTCCGGCCGTGGAGACTTCGGTATGTAACATTGGCCTCGGGGAAATGCCAGTCGAGGGCTCGCCGGGTGATGAGGCACGGGTGCCTGTGTTTGACGCTTCAGACTGCATGTCTGGTAGAGGTACGGGGGAATCTCCTGTAGATGAGAATGCGGGTCTCGCTCCTGGCCTCGCTCAAGGGGCAATTGAGGGGATTTCGGCTGTTAAGCCTGGAGGGATACTTCCCTCCCTTCTCTTCTTCAATGCATGGGGGGTGGTGATATTGATATTGATAGGATTCCCGAGGTGCTGGCTATCGACAACCCAGAGTGGGTGGCAGAGGAAATTATCCTAAATAACTCTGTTGAGGGCCAGAAGGTTAGGAAGAAGGCTGAATGCCAATCTGAGTCTGTTCCTAGGAGGAGCTCCAGGATTCAAAGTGGCGTTCCCAAACAACCTACTAATTAATGACAGTATTCATTTGGAATACTAGGGGGTTAAATAACCCGGTTCGTCGCCGGGATTTGAGGGACAAAATCAACATATTAAAACCATCGGTTATCATCCTTCTTGAGACTAAGCTAAGTTCTCTGGTGAGGTTTCCTATATTCCCTAATCACTGGACCTCTTTCCATAATATGGACATGGCGACTGGTGGTCGGATTGTGATTTCCTTGGATCCGACAGTTTGGAAGGCCAGGCTTTTCTCTTCTTCGGATCAACATGTTACAATTTCTTGTACTAACTCTGGAGGGCTTCCATGTGCAATTACTGGAGTATATGGCCGAAATACGGTGGGTGAGCGCAAAGGATTATGGAAGTCTATTCTAAGTGATGCTGCTAAGTTGAATAAGGGGGTGTGGATGGTGGGTGGTGACTTTAATCGTGTTCTTACTACTGCGGATAAGGTTGGAGGAAGGAGGTTGGAGCAAAAGCTTCTATTTGATTTCAATGAGTGTATTGGTTCTAGCCAGCTTCTGGAGCTCAAAAGTAAGGGGGGTAAATTCAGCTGGTTCAACAATAGAGTGGGTGGGGGCCGGATTTCTGCTCGTCTCGACAGAGTTTTTGTCACTAATGACTGGCTTAGTTTGCTCACCGATTCTTATTTGGAGTACTTAGACCCACTCACTAGTGACCATGCTCCTATGGTTGTGAGACTTCACTCCCAGGTACACTCCGATCCAAAGCCTTTCAAGTTCTTTAATTTTTGGAGCAATTGTCCAGGGTTTTCTGACATTGTTGATGAGGGTTGGGGCCTATATGTGGCGGGCACGCCTATGTATCGGGTCTGCCAGAAATTAAAGTTATCGAGGCCAATAATTCGCAAGTGGTCCATCCATCACAATGCCTCTAAGCTTGTGAACTTGGCTCGATCTAACCTGGAAGCTATAAGGAAAAATCCTCAATTGCATTCTGAGGCTTCCTTTCAAACTATGGAGCAGGCAGCGATGAAGGAATTGGCTAGTGCTATGAGATTAGAAGAGGAGATGTTCCGCCAAAAAAGTAGGCAGGATTGGATCTCCTTGGGGGATCGCAATACAAAATTCTTTTACTATGCAATGAAGTCGAGGGAAAGTCACAACAGTTTGTCTCACTTGGTGGATGCTAGGGGGAGGCTTTCGAGTTCCATTGATGGGCTGAAAAAGGATGCTACAGCGTTTTATGAGGGCTTATATAACCAAAATAATTATGCTACTGTTTTCCACCCTATTACCCCTAAATGCATCCTTACTGAGGAAGCTTCGGACTGGCTGATAAGGAGAATTTCAGATGAGGAAATCAAGTCAGTGGTTTTTCAGATGAGCCCAGATAAGGCACCGGGCCCGGATGGATATAATGCACATTTCTTTCAGCGTTATTGGTACAGGATTGGTCCAGATGTTTCTTTGGCGGTTAAATCTTTCTTTGATGTGGGCTCCCTCCTAAGGCAAGTTAACCATACCCATCTTACTCTTGTCCCTAAGAATTCCAATGCTACGTCGCTAGGCGACTATAGACCTATAGCCTGCTGTAATGTATTGTATAAAATTATCAGCAAGATTATTTGCAACAGGCTCAGGGTGGTTATTCATGAGCTTATCTCCCTCATCAGGCAGCCTTTCTTAAGGGGGGGTTGTTGTCGGACAGCTCCCTTGTTGCGCATGAGCAGATTAGAGATTTCAGTAACCCTATGGGGGGAAGGGTTTGCCTTAAGCTGGATTTGCGTAAGGCGTTTGATTCAGTGAATCGGGCTTTTATTCTTCACCTTATGGGTCAGATGGGTTTTCCTCAGGTTTTCATTAGATGGATCAGTGAATGCATTAACTCGCCCACTTTCTCTGTTATGGTTAGGGGCTCCCCTGTTGGATATTTTGAGGGCAACAGGGGTATCAGGCAGGGGGATCCTCTTTCTCCTTACTTATTCGTCATTGCTATGGAGGCCTTCTCTATTCTGATGTCTAAATCTCTTGGGTGTGGTGCTCTACAGCCTATGATACGTTCTGGTTCCATCTCACATCTTCTGTTTGCTGATGACCTGCTAGTGTTTTGCAGAGCCAACCTTAAATCTTTTAGGTGCATCAAGACCATTCTTCAGGAGTTCAATAATTTGATTGGGTTGCAAGTAAACTAGGACAAGAGTTCGGCTATATTTAGTAAGGGAACCAAGAACAGGTCTACACTTGCGGATTTCTTGGGTGTTAAAATCTCCTCCACTATTACTACTTATCTTGGGCTCCCTCTGTCTTCCAAATATCCTAAGGCGCCGATGTACTGTAGATTGATAGATAAATGCAGGAAGAGGCTTATGGGATGGACATCTTCTATGTTATCTACAGCTGGGAGGATTGAGCTGGTTAAATCAGTCATTTACGGAATGGTGGCGTTCTGGATGCAGGCCTATCACATGCCTTATACAGTTGTGCGGGAAATATCGTCCTTATGCAAGAGATTTATTATGGGGCGCTCGCGGGCATGGTCTTGGAAGGATATTTGCACCCCAAAAGCTGAAGGAGGAGTTGGCATACGTTTATTAGAAGATCTCAATGTGGCCTCGGGGTTAGGCTTACGTGGAGATTTCTTACCTCCAAGAGTTTATGGGCAAAGCATATGAGAGCTAGATATGTTGGTACTAAGGGGTTCTATGCGGCAAGTGGATTATTGACGCACTCAGGTACTTGGAAACATATGCTTAACTGTAGAATGGCTTCCAGTAAACTTATAAGGAGGGTGGTGAAAGATGGTCGTTCCACTCTATTCTGGCATGACTCCTGGCATGACTGTGGCCTGCTCAAATATCTGGTTACAGTGCCCCTGGAATCTTCTTTGAAACGAGTGTGTGATTATTGGGTTCAAGGGGCCTGGGTCAATTACCCTGATATAATTAGCATCCGGCATCACCTACACAGCGTGACCCTCTCCCTGGGTTCGGATCTATGGTTTTGGGCGCCGTCTTCAAGAACAAATGTCTGGCATTCCTCCATGCGCGGCCCTGGCCCTCAGGCCACAGGGCAGGTCTCTTACTCTCGAACAGGGCGTCCTTCAGCGACTGTTGGCAAGCATTGCGCGGCTTCAGCATGCAACAGGATGGGTTCTGAAGAGTATGACCTGGGCGAGATTAGGCCACCTAATTGTTCAAATTGTAGGCCTCTACCGATGGCTATGGATGATTACTTCTCTTTTAAGGAGGCTTGGGAAGGGGTTCGGGTGCGGGGGAGGCCATTCCGCTTCTATAAGTTGGTATGGTTTTCTGGTCATATTCCGAAATGGGCCATCACACTCCTTCGAGCTTTTAGGGGTAAGCTCCTTACTAAAGATATCATCTTTAAATGGGGTCTTAACGCATCTGTGAATTGCGTTCTTTGTGGTGGTGATTTCATGGAAGACATCAACCACTTATTTTTCTCCTGCTCCTACACGGGTTACCTTCTCAAAAGATGTTTGCTAAAGCTTAATGTCAATGACCCGATTGGGTTCTCTTTGACTGATATTGGTGATTATTACTTGGAACATTTTGGGGTTAAAGGATCTATGAGCAGATTAGCTAAAACTGCTCTCTCTTCCTTGGTTTGGCACATTTGGCATGAGAGGAACGGCAGGGTGTTCGAGGGGAAGTGCAGAGGTAGAGCGGATGTTTTTGAGGCAATTGCTGCGGATGTCAGAGTGGCTATGGTAGGCCAGGAGGCTTGCTCCGCTGAAGAGACTACAGTTTTTGCAAATTGGGAGATTAGAGATTTGGGCTAAGTCTTGGATTTTGGTATCCATTTTGTATAGTTTGTGTAGGGAGAGGAATCTCTAATAAAGAGTGACGGCGCTTGTGCCCTCTCCTCTTTTTATTGATTCCCCTTTCCTGCTTGTTGTATTCTTTGTAAGATTCTCATTTAATAAAGATCTACTAACTTTCCAATATATATATATATATATATATATATATATAACTCCTAGATGGCTTTAAACTACCTACATGGATAACAGATAGACATCAAGACGTCTACTCTGTTAAGCTACAAAGATCATTATATGGTTTAAAACAATCGGGAAGAATATGGTATAACAGACTCAGTGAGTTCCTTGTAAAACAAGGATTCATCAAAAATGAAGTCTGTCCTTGCATCTTTATAAGATCAAAGGGTACATGATTTGTAATTATCGTCGTCTATGTAGACGACCTTAATCTCATCGGATCTCCTGAAGAGATAAATGAGATATCTGAAAGCCTAACAAATACTTTTGAAATGAAAGACCTAGGCAAAAAAAGCATTGTCTTGGCTTACAACTTGAACACCTGAGCAATGAGATCCTTTTACATCAATCCACATATACACGGAAATTGCTGAAAAATTTCCAAATGGATAAATGTCATCCATTGATTACACTAATGGTCGTAAGATCTTTGGATATACATAAAGACCCCTTCCATCTGCTGGAAGAGGGAGAGGATATATTAGGTCCTGAAGTACCTTACGGGCACTTCTCTATCTGGAAAAATGCACGCGTCCTGATATAACGTTCGCTGTTAACATACTAGTGAGATATAGTGCAGCGCCCACAAAGCGCCACTGGAACAGAGTTAAGCATCTTCTACGCTACCTCTAAGGGTCAATTGACCTAAGATTATATTACCCGAATGGTGTATCCTCCACTTTGATTGGTTATGCAGATGCATGTTACATATCCGATCACTACATCGAAAAGTCACAGACTCGTTTTGTGTTCACCTTTGGAGGGATGGCCATCTCCTGGAAATCTATGAAACAGACCAAGACAGTAATCTCATCCAATCACTCTGAGCTCCTTGTGATCATGAAGCAAGCAATGAATGTGTCTGGCTATGTTCAGTCATTCACCACATCCTAGTCACGACTGGTCTGAAGACCACTGACCTTGAGCCAGCCACTGTGATTGAAGACAATGCAGCATGCATTGCTCAACTACAAGCTGGAACATTAATGTGTCCATATTTTACATCTTTTTCATATAATCATGACATTGCATTCCATGCCATTTTCACATTCAAATCCCGTATTTTCTTACGATATCGCACTTCTAACGTTATATTCGAGTTTCGTAGTGTTTTATGAATTTTCAGGGATTTTGGAGCGATTTGGGACCCGATCTGGGTATGGACACATCTGACACCCCCGTGAGCTCGTTGGAGAAGCCCTACAGGAATACGCCGAGTTTTAGGAGGTATGGGAGGAGTGGAGGAGAGAGCAAGAGGAGAGGAGAAGCTTCAGAAGCTTCAGGAAAGAGTTTCCCGGGCGACTCGACCGAGCAGAGAAGCTGCTCAGTCGATCAGATGCAAAATGAAGAAAAGAGCAGATATGCATCCTACTCAGACCGAGCACTCATGGTGCTTGGTCGAGCATCCCTTAATTCCGACGCTCGACTAATCCCTTGCACGGCTCGAGCAGCTCCTTTGGCGCCCGAGTCAGCTATCTGCTCGACCGAGCAGAGCTGACTCGGGTCGAGCAGACAGAGTGATGATTTTTGGAGGAGCACAATATACTATCGTGCTCGGTCGAGCAGTACATCTGCTCGGACTGAGCAGTCGACCGAGCAACCTACTGCTCGACCGAGTCACTGACTCGATGGACGATGCTGAAGGCCATTTTTGGAAAGTTTTCGAGCCGTCTGTTGCGCGCTAGAGTGAGTGAAGAGTGGATCTGCAACAACGTTTTGAGGGGGCGAATCGTTTTTATTAGTTTTTGAATTAGAATTATTTTTGGGGGAGAGGAGATTAGAGAGAAAAATACTGGTTAGATCTAGATTAAATTCTTGAAGATATTTGGATAATTTTTGGAAGTTCTATTGCTACTATTGCGTTTTGGAATCTTGGTTTTTCCTTAGATCTATTGCCCTTAGTAAGTCTCTCAATCTTCATTCTATCAACTTGCTACGATGTTTTCTTCCCAAAAAATTGCATTTTTATTCGTCAATATCGTCATTAGTGAGTAGTCTCTTCTAGGGTTGATGGGTTAGCCCTAATACCCTGGGGGAGATGTAGATTTGGATCTCTCGGTTGAATTGGGAATAAAATGGGAGTATTTCAGTCGATCCTACCGAACCCCTCGGATAACACGTACTGAGATCATGCCCACGGTCTATGGAATTGATGGGCTTAAGGGTATCCTTAGGCTTCGAATAGAGAAATCAGTGGATCCAACCAAGGCTCGTGACCATGCCCGGCTCGTGCGTTGAGGGGATTCACCGACGAACTATATCGTTACGTTAACGGCTTCCGCCATTGCGTCAACGAGAGCCACCGAAATACCTCGAAATTCTAACCCACAAGAGTGGTACGAATTGAGAGATTAATCCCCTAACCCTAATACAACGTAAGGATCCTATTCCCACATCGATCCCTGACGGTCCTAGCGGTAATGCCTAATACACTAGTTCCATTTATTATTGAATCAACAACGATACCACAACCAATTCTCTCAACCCGATAGCTATCTCACTTCAAGTTATAGAAATAACCTGAGAATTTAAATACACTGTCACCGTCATTATGGGATCCGACATCCTTTATACTATAATTTGACACCGTCCGCTTACGGATAGAGCCCGGAATTGACACCTATGGGCCAAATTATGCCTAGCTACCGTGACACCGCTAAGTGGAATCTAGGTGTAGGTTTCGGGTTCGTCAAGTTTTTGGCGTAGTTACCGGGGAGGCGTTCTGCCATATTATCTATTTAGCACAATTTGGTTGATTAGATTGCGTTAAAAAATCAAAAAAACAAAAAATAATAATAATAAAATAAAACAGAGAGATTTTTCCCCACAACCTACTACTATTATTATCTTTATCTCTCTTTGTACCACTGACGTCTTTTCCAGGTTGTTTACTTTGCTTGATAAGGTACAGTTGATGCATCGATGGTGCTTCCAAAGATGCGACGGGGTTCTATACAATCCTATACGTATCTCGCTACAATCTATCAGGCTGATGGTGAGTCCTTCAGAGAAGCCTTGTGCAAGTTCTAAAGAATGTTAGGAATGTTCCAGATGGAGTCAGACCATGAGTGGGATGGTTCCAGGCTATTTGATATCTTCGCTAGAAGGCTGAAGGGACCCTCACATGAGTTTATGGAGAGGAAGCAAGTGAAAAAGTTCAGTGATCTGTAGTTGGCAGCAACCTTGGAGCAAATGATAGATGATGCTCGAGCTACCGGTTTGCTAACTGTTATGGTAGGTAAACCATCCGACCAAGTATTCATCGATTTTGTTATGGCTAATGTCTCTGGTGCAGGTACTATCATAGATGGAGTGTATGCTTCACTTGAAGGTGATTATATCCACCTTTACACCCTCAACACTCCATAAATAAAGACATCTGAGCTGCCAGAGGAGGACACATATATGGACCTATTGAGAAGCATCGTGGACACAGTTCGATACACCGGTCCATTAACAATAACGGCATGTGACACGTTTAAGCTTGGATTTCAAAAATTTATTACTCATCGTATTTCTTCCATAGGCACAATTGATGATGAAGTCTACGCTCTAGTTTAGGGGCACAAGACCCACTTTTATACCGTGGCCAAGATACAGGAGCCCATAGAGCCACCTGCACCTATCGTGGAGAGGGCCAGGCCACACCATCTAGTGCCTCGAGTTCCAGGACAGAAACAAAGACATAGGCATAAAAAGGAGAAGATGAAATTCACTTTGCATGCTATACCAGAGGAAACCGAAGAGGAGGCCGAAGCATTGCATCGCGAGGAGGCAGAGCTATATTTATTTTACATATTACATGCGGAGCCAGAGACCTTCGTCGAGGAGGTCGTGCATTGGGACGAGGACACAACCATTCATGAGGATCCCAAGCATTACCCTCCTCCTTTCGAGCTACCGCAGCCACCTCCACTTTCTACAGAGGCTGAGTATCCCTTAGAGGACCACCCACCAGAGCTTACTCCTCCCCTTCAGGGAGATCTCTTCACCCCCTCATCTCCTACATTTGATTCCCCTCCCGTGTATGATGGTTATTATGATTCATATTTAGATGACTCAGTGCGCCTTTTACAAAATACACATACACATAATAAAGAGGTACGATGGGACGAATACAAGGAGGAGAGCGAGGAGTTAGCACACATGGACGCTATTGAATATGATCAGGAGGTGCGATAGGATAAATCTGACGATGAGAAGGAGTTGCCTGATGAGACCCACGCATATATGCCAAAGCTACGTGAACAACCTGAGGCGAACAACGAGGAGTTGATCGACGTGGTGCACGAGAGCAGAGATGTATTTCTAGGGAAGTGTTGTCAACCAATCTTAATTTTAAATATTATTGTTGATGACCCTCTTTGGAATATATTTATTATGGAAGAATTTTCCACATCAGATTGATACGGCTTATCTCTTCAAAGGTACATGTGGAGTCCTTGGAGAGAAGCTGGGGCCGCATTGCTGGAATCTGATAGAGCCCATGGAGATAGGCACCTGGCAAAGCCACGAAAAGTGCAGATAGAGCAGCTGCCTGCACCGGCAAAGATATTGGACCCTCCTTTTGCTACAGGTGGTACCAATCTAGTAGTGTAGTATTTTATACTTCCAATAAACACGAATCCTCTCGATAGCGAGAGGACCGTATAGGATTCTATATGCTTTCTTAGTTTAATAAATTCACCACATATGATGGCTCAATTATCTTCTGCACCCAACCCACTATTCCTCACCCATACACATCATTGTATTTGGCGCTTATTTTGCATCTCTCCCCAATTTCTATGTGATGTTTAAGCTTGGGGGAGAGAGACTATTTTGTTGCATGGCCCCCTATCTTGTCATTGTCCTCTATTTATATCATACACACATTGAGGACAATGTGATGTTTAAGCTTGGGGGAGTGCATAGTGCATGCACTTTGCTTCATCGTGAAACACACATCGAAATTTCCATATGAACCATGTTCACTTCATATTTATGTCTCATATGCTTCATTTTCTATGAAATATCGTGGATTTAATTTTTTTTATGAACTCTGATATCTGTTAGACTAGAGTTCGATTCCTTGATTAGCATATCTTTGTTAATATGCTTTTTCATAGTAGAATCCATAGTTTCACAACCATATTCTCGAAACAGTTAAGCTGAAAATGAATGAATGAATTCTAAAAATCATTTGACTCCTGTGTGATTTGCTTGATAATTCTATTGCTTCATGAATGTTTAGTGATTCAAAAGAGATAGGATAACCCTTGACAACCAAAGTAGTGATGATTAGGATTCCTGAAACCGAGCCATGTCTAAATTCTATGCTTTTGCTTTTTCTTTTGTGAATAGCCAATAAATGATCTTTGATCATGTTTTGCATTCCATTGTGTTTACATGAGTTTGTACAAATTCCAAAAATACAAAAATCAAACAAATATCCTGAATAAAAGTCCCTAGGGGTTCTTAGTAACCCGATGCCCTAAGACCGTCTGGTCTGGGATGCATATGTCACTTTTTGTATATATTGAGTTATCTCGTGTATATAAATAAAGAAAAATGTATATGAAATATTCATATATCCAAAAACAATATAAAAGTACAAAAATCCAATATCCTTATCTCCATTTCTATATAGAACAAAGACATGGCAAATTAATGGGTTCTAGGAGTCTTGAAATGGTCGTAGTGCGGTGATGCCTTACCTTGATTGAATTTGTTAATTTCATTCCATGAAGTATAACAAAATACCATGCATGCTTGAAAATGTTTGATCATGACATACTATACTGCTTAGAGAATGAGTTGTGAACATTGGTTTCATTTCTGTGAACTTGGTACATTGCATGATAAACTATGATATGATATAACTCTACTCTCATTTTATTACTTATCAAGTTCATTACATTTATTGAAATCCACGTTATTTTAATTTGAGCGAGGCTTAAGTATTTGTTGTGTATTTGTGTTCAAATTTCATATTGACGTGTGTTCACCAGATCTTGCATACCTTGGGTTCTTGTATTTTTCTGAATTTAAGATTGAACCTCTTATCTCCATTACACGCCACCGCCTCACATCTCCATTGTATCCCTCTCCTGTGTTAGCTTCTTACTAGTCTTCATCGAGGACGAGTAAGAGGTAAGCTTGGGGGATTTTGATGTGTCATTATATTCCACGTTTTATCTATATTATTACACGTCAAAATGATTGATTAATTACACATTTCATATGCTTTTACGCTCATAATTGGAACTATTGTACTTTAAGAGCGTTTGGTTGCATTTCAGGGAATATCGAGCGATTTGGAGTATATTAGAGGAGAGAGTGCATGCTTTGACACCGGAGCTCCTAAGGCACCGTGTTCGATGACTTAAAGCTGCCGGGAAGCAAGGAAGGGGCAAGATAGAAGGAGCGAAGAAGAGGAGAATAAAGAAAGCATGGTTCTATAGTACCATGACTTATGGATTCCAGGTCGCTCGATCGAGCTATGATGCGGTGAAGGAATTGCGCGACCCGAAGTGCTGGAAACAGGACAGCCGTGCACTCTTTTAAAATCTGCTATCACCTGAGATTTTTTAGTATTTTTTTGATATTTGTTCCAGATAGTAGACTTCAAGACGGCTCCAACTCAACCAAGAACGCACCAATCGGAGGTTAGATGAGCTTTGGGAAATTTCTTTAAGCTGATGCTGCTGTACTGAAATTTGTTTTTGGCCTCCTACTCGATCGAGCAACCTCCTACTCGACCCAGCAACCACCTACTCGGTCCGAATAACCACCTACTCGACCGAGCAAAATGACAAATGATGCTGAAATCTGGTTTTCGCCTCCTACTCGGCCGAGCAACCTCCTACTCAACCGAGCAGAGTGACAAATGCTGTTTGAATATTGCTGAAATTTATTTTCGACCACTACTCGACCGAGCAGGACTTCCTCGACCGAGTCAGATGGAGACTCGACCGCAAATCCTACTCGGGCCGAGTAGACAGAATGACATTTTTGAAGAAGCCCGATCCACTGATGTAACGACTAGTTTTTGTAAGATTGGATTATCAGTGTGTTTTGCTTGTGATGGTGGGTTCTCTCCTTGTGTGGTTTCCATTTCCATAGTTCTCGCTTTCATTCATCTCGTTGAAATTTCCTAGCTTTCATTTTCATTCCTTTTGATGTGATCTTCTAGCTTCTTCCTTAGAATCATTGAACTCGGAGTAAGTCACTCGTGACGAGCTTCATATCGATCATATCTTAGCGATAGGTTGATCCTAGAAACCTTAGAATTCATCCCGGACCTTCGCGCTCCATTTCGAGACTTTTCGTGCACGTTAGTTGGTTCAAGAAGATCAACCGACCGACTAGATTCTAATCTAGTCGGTCAGGAAATCAACTGGAACCGACTAGTTCATTCAATCAATTATTCAGGAGTTACTGTTTACTCTTAATCGGTCTAAGAACAACCATCGACCGACTAGATGCTAAACTAGTCGGTCAGGAATCTTTCTCAGACCGACTAACTCTCATTTCCATGATCTCTCTCAGAATTCAGCCTTTAGTCGATCAATGAACACTCACCAACCGACTAGATCTCAAACTAGTCGGTTGACAAGCCTTCACAGACCGACTAACTCATAGTCCAGTTTTCCTGAGCGAGCTACTGTTTACTATTAGTCGGTCTGCGTTGATCAACCGACCGACTAGTTCCCAAGCTAGTCGGCCACCAATCCTTCTTTGACCGACTAATCAGCCCAGGAAACCCAGTTTTGCCCTAGCCGCCACACTTTTCTATAAATACGCCCCAAACGTTTTCTTCTTCTTTCTCATCAACCCAAACCCTAATTTCTCCCCCAATGAGCCCCCTTTTTCCCCAAACCATTGATCCTTCATCCCAAGCTCATCCATCATCATCCAAACCCTCATTTCACATATCCTACCTCTCCTCGACCTCAAACCCTCATCAAATCCCCAAAAGCCTCATCCAAACCCATTTCTCCAGATTTTCCCCATTTCCAGATCTGAGCCGGATCATTCTTCCGTCGTCGTAGTTCTCGGCGTCGTTCCTCCGCTTCTTCACTGGTAGTATTCTTCCTTTAATAATCTCATAACCCACACTTGATATTTGTGAAACCCTAATAAAATGGATCATTAGAAATCGTAGGGTTCGATTATGAATACGGATTAGTTACCATTCTAATGTTGTTTTTCCATGACAGTGATCCATTTCAGTAGATAACAAATTTGTGTGATGTGCCTTCGTTGATCGTTCTCATCGGTGCCAGGCAAGTGAAACTTGCATCTCTTGATTTGGGCCATGTCTTAGGCCATTACCTTGCTTTAGCGTAAAAGAGACTAGACGGTGAAAGGATAGCCGTCTGGACGCCATTGACCTAGCTTGACAACGAAGCTTGGTCCGTCACCCTCATCATGCTTGTATGTCACGTTTAATTACAAATAACGGTACGCGTATTATCTGTGCATGTCATCCATACATCTTTAAACTGTCATGTTTAATTACAATTAACGGTACGCGAATATTATTCATGTCATTGCATTTTGCCTGTCATGTCTAATTTCAATAAACGGTATGCGAATATTGTTCATGTCATTGCATTTTGCCTGTCATGTCTAATTTCAATAAACGGTATGCGAATATTGTTCATGTCATTACATTTTCCCTGTCATGTCTAATTTCAATAAACGGTATACGAATATTGTTCATGTCATTGCATTTTTCCTGTCACGTTTAATTTCACTTAACGGTACACGAATATCTGTTCATGTCATTGCATACATTGATTGTTTATCGTGAAAGTGTAGCTCACGCTACAAAACAAAATACATTTCCTGGCTCGTGACCGGAAGCGAGCATAGTAAGTTGCTAACCCCAATGCTCGATATGGAGGCTAGGTGCACCCCTATGCCAAACAAAATACATTTCCTGGCTCGTGACCAGAAGATTACACAGCCTGCGGGCAATAGGGCACTCGCTGAGTGATCCCTTGTACTTGACTTGATTACACAGCCTGCGGGCAATAGGGCACTCGCTGAGTGATCTCTTGTACTTGACTTGATGTGTTTACTTGTACGTGACAAACAGTGATAACAGTGATAACAGTGATAATCGTGATTCGTGAATAGTGATTGGTAGCTTTTGCTACATCGTGAGTGATTGGCTTCCCTACCTTGAAAACTGTCGCATCATACTTAAATGCCATGTCATTGCATCTTATTATAACTGCTAGGTTGCTAGTTCACTTTCAGTTTCCTTGCACTAGTCTTTCCAGACTTGCTGACATGTGCCCCTCTCTCTTTTGGGTGTCACATGTTAGACCCAGAGCCAGAGCTTTGTTACAGGGGATATGGTGTTGCTGATGCTGATGTTTGTTGTGGTGTTGAGTAGACACCAGGGGCCTGTCTTGAGGACCGCTCGTGTTCACTTCTTTGTTTAGGTTTGTTGTTAGTTGTTGGTGCGTGGCACCTTTGTATGTATGTTATACCTTGTTGGCCATGTTTGGGCCTTAGACTCTTTTCCTTTTAGCATGGTGGCTTTTTTGCGATATTGTAATTTGTTTATGGACATTTGGAGATTCGATAAAATGTCGACTCATTTCCTTATTATCATTATTGTTTCGTTTCGTTTTGCAAGGACTTGCCATAATGAGTGTTTTTATACGCTTATCAGACTTGGAGCTTCGCAGCTTCAAGTTTGTGCGGACCTTCTCACGTCTCGCCCACATTTTCGGGAAGCGGGGCGTGACAGGTTTTATTGGTGGCCCATGCAGGTCCATTTGCAAATGTGAACTATCGGAACAATGATAATAATTATGGAATGTCCATTAAATAAATTAGAACATCCAATTTATAAGCCTTGAGTCTAGGTTTTTTTAGCGTTCCTATGCCTTAGGTAGCTGGTAGACGTGTTAGGGCATCTGTCTCAGCTTAGTAGGAACCAATTAGATCAGGACCCTAGCTAGACTTAGATAGACGTCTGTGCTTGCTAGTTAGGAATCCTTGATTGTTAGCTAGACTCCATGGTAGTGATTTGTTTGATTTTCTTAAGAGTTGCCTTAGTGGTTCCCGCCTAGCTCTGGCCATGATAGACTCCTAGGATTTCTTTAGCCGTTCGCTTGGGTTCATCGATTTCGGGCCCATCAGAACATGATCTTGATTCTCTTGGAACCTTCCTGAGATCTATATATTCTAACCCATTAGAAGCTTTAGTGTTAAGGTTCCCTTGGACTTTAGTTAACCCGATGATTAGAACCCCCCCGATTCAATCTTTCCTGGTCACTACACTTTGGTGTTACTGACCATAGATCTTCATCATGGTTTTCTTGCATCGTGATTTAGGCGCATTCAATTCACATAAACCACTTCCCTTGTCCTCAATTCACGTGACCACCTCATTACAATTATCCTTGATCTTTCAAATGTTTTCCGTTGCAAATCTTGATTCTTCCAAAGTTATTTTCGAATGCTTTCCTTATTTGAAGTTTCACTCAATTTAAATTTTGTTCTAAACTTCTTTAAATATGTCTCCTTAAATTTCGATGGAGTTAAAAGTCGTTCTTGAATTTTGAAGACTTTTGGTCGAAATTTTAAAATTACTATCTTGTACTATTTTTTCTAACAATGTATCTTTCGCATTTCGATTTTTAAACTTTATTACTATCCTGATGGTTCCATATACCGTCCTTTTTCCTAACTACAAAATTTATTTTAACCACTTATCTTACATACCTTTAGGGGTATTTTTCCAAACTGAATGGACTTCAACTAATTTTTGTATATATCAATTATAGGTTCGTCGTACTCGTACTTCAAAAGTTTTTATACCAACACGTTCTTTTGGCGAATCCTTATTTCCCTAAAAGTATCTTCGATCTTCTTCTTTCGTTAAGTTTAAATTTGTTCGAAACACTTTTGATATATGTAAGGTTTCATGCTCCTTCGCCGACTTAAATTATTTATGTTTTTAAATATCGAAACTTGTGTTGAGATTTTTAGATTAGAAGTTTATAATATTTTCAGCATATACTTTCGTATCGATATAAATGTCTTGTCCCTTTTCATATACCAATTTCATTCTGAACCGTATTTCTATTTTCCTAACTCGATTCATAATTTCTTTTCTTACTTGTGCCATTAAAATTTTATTCAAAAATGCATCGTGCTTACTCTTAATAAACTTTTCAAGTCCCTTTGGACTTCGGCTTTTAGCAAGTCGATTTTATGCTCAACATTTTCCATATTTCAGATTTTTGTAAAAAAGAAAAAAAAATTATTACTATTTCGAAATCATTCCTGACTTAGACCCTTCATAAAACGGTTTAAAAGTTTTAATACTAACTTGATGAGTTTAAATATCCTTTTCTCTTTCCATACTACTAAGATATTATCTTTCCATTCACCATACACACTTTTAAGATAATTTCTAAAATATGACTTCTATTATTTTTATATATCGGTACCACGTTCGTTTTGCTCGTACATTAAGATCTTGTATAAATCAATTTTTGTTGGCAAATCCGGATTTCTCTAAAAGTATTTTCGATATGGTTTATTTGGGATTTCTCTTCAGTTTTTAAGATTTGGAAAACCTTTAGCATGCGCTTAAATTCTCCACACTATACTTGATCTGATTTCAATCTTCGAATCTCAAAACTTTTCCAAAAATTTTAGATTGCTGCCGCATAACATTTCTGACCTATGTTTTAATGTTCGAGTAAATGATTTCCTTTTTCCTCATGATGATTTTATATAAGCCAATAAACCACTTTTCCTCTTATTACGTATATTCGTCTCAAACTCGTTTTCAAACAACTTGTTATCGACCTCTAAATAATTTTATACAAACGAGGACTCCGACTTTTTGAAGTACAACGGTCTTCGAATTCACGTATTTTAACTTATGTTGTTTACACTACCCTCTTTACGTATTCCTTAAGGGTATCATTGCATCATCTTTCCACCTAAACATTCACAGTCTTACCCTGATTCCCCTAACCAAATTTGGCTCCTTATCTTCGTCCTAGCTGAACCCATGTTTTTCGATCTTTCTATTCGTCATGATCTAGGTTCGGTTCTTTCATATTGTCTAGCCCATAGAGCTTGTCGTTGCCTGTGTCAACCTTGTTATAGTTTGGTGGGCCCATTAGTTAAGTGGTTATGTCGTCGTAGTGTTGAATTCGTGGTGTGTATATAGTGGTAGGGGTGTTGGCATTTGTATGTTGTGTGTAGGTAATTTTCTGCTTGAGTATGATGTGATATACGTATGATAACAGAATGATAATTTTGATTGGTACTACTTGTTTTATGAGATGTCGTATGCGTGTATATCAGGAGGTATACCCGACTATTGCATCTCTTAAACTTGTATGTAGTTGATGTGTTGATATGGTAATTATAAATGGATGGACATGGTGTGAAAATATGTGATATGTGGATGTGTATGCCTTGGAGTGGTATTGGTATGTGTATGGATACTATGTTATGCATATTAATGTCCTGCTATGATTTGAGTCTCACTCAAGCTTGAGTGTGTATACTCTATGTACTTTGGTATAATTGTATGTGGTGGTGAATAGTGATGGATGATGTAGGTATGGTGTTTGAGTTGTTTGTGCTTGGTTGTGTTACGCACACGATTGTGGGTGGCTATACCAATATATAGTTATAGGACTATATGTGAGGTGAAAATATGGTGAAATATTTGCATGCATTTGAATGACTAAATAAATGTGAAATTATTTTCAAATAAGAGAGGCTTGGTTATTTTCTTATAGTAAGTAATAAGTGTTTATTTTTGTATAAATATATTGACTATATATATGTGATTGAAATACGTGTATGAAATTGATTGACTATAATAAGTATGAGTGTACTATGTGCGTGAAAATATGTGTGTAGTGGTAGTAATATTTGATTTCTAGTGCATATATATATAAGCACTCGAAATGAAAGTACTTGGTTGAATTTATGATGTGATATTGGTTGAGGGTAGTTACCCGAGCGACTATATATATGTTAGAAAGTCCGAGGACGGACTTTATTCTAAGGTGGGTAGGATGTAACGACTGGTTTTTGTAAGATTGGATTATCTGTGTGTTTTTCTTGTGATGGTGGGTTCTCTCCTTGTGTGGTTTCCATTTCCATAGTTCTCGCTTTCATTCATCTCGTTGAGATTTCCTAGCTTTCGTTTTCATTCCCTTTGATGTGATCTTCTAGCTTCTTCCTTAGAATCATTGAACTCGGAGTAAGTCACTCGTGACGAGCTTCATATCGATCATATCTTAGCGATAGGTTGATCCTAGAAACCTTAGAATTCATCCCGGACCTTCGCGCTCCATTTCGAGACTTTTCGTGCACGTTAGTTGGTTCAAGAAGATCAACAGACCGACTAGATTCCAATCTAGTCGGTCAGGAAATCAACTGGAACCGACTAGTTCATTCAATCAATTATTCAGGAGTTACTGCTTACTCTTAATCGGTCTAAGAACAACCATCGACCGACTAGATGCTAAACTAGTCGGTCAGGAATCTTTCTCAGACCGACTAACTCTCATTTCCATGATCTCTCTCAGAATTCAGCCTTTAGTCGGTCAATGAACACTCCCAACCGACTAGTTCTCAAACTAGTCGGTTGACAAGCCTTCACAGACTGACTAACTCATAGTCCAGTTTTCCTGAGCGAGCTACTATTTACTCTTAGTCGGTCTGTGTTGATCAACCGACCGACTAGTTCCCAAGCTAGTCGGTCACCAATCCTTCTTTGACCGACTAATCAGCCCAGGAAACCCTAGTTTTTCCCTAGCCGCCACACTTTTCTATAAATACGCCCCAAACGTTTTCTTCTTCTTCCTCATCAACCCAAACCCTAATTTCTCCCCCATTGAGCCCCCTTTTTCCCCAAACCATTGATCCTTCATCCCAAGCTCATCCATCATCATCCAAACCCTCATTTCACATATCCTACCTCTCCTCGACCTCAAACCCTCATCAAATCCACAAAAGCCTCATCCAAACCCATTTCTCCAGATTTTCCCCATTTACAGATCTAAGCCGGATCGTTCTTCCGTCGTCGTAGTTCTCGGCGTCGTTCCTCCGCTTCTTCACGGGTAGTATTCTTCCTTTAATAATCTCATAACCCACACTTGATATTTGTGAAACCCTAATAAAATGGATCATTAGAAATCGTAGGGTTTGATTGTGAATACGGATTAGTTACCATTTTAATGTTGTTTTTCCATGACAGTGATCCATTCCAGTAGATAACAAATTTGTGTGATGTGCCTTCGTTGATCGTTCTCATCGGTGCCAGGCAAGTGAAACTTGCATCTCTTGATTTGGGCCATGTCTTAGGCCATTACCTTGCTTTAGCGTAAAAGAGACTAGACGGTGAAAGGATAGCCGTCTGGACGCCATTGACCTAGCTTGACAACGAAGCTTGGTCCGTCACCCTCATCATGCTTGTATGTCACGTTTAATTACAAATAACGGTACGCGTATTATCTGTGCATGTCATCCATGCATCTTTAAACTGTCATGTTTAATTACAATTAACGGTACGCGAATATTGTTCATGTCATTGCATTTTGCCTGTCATGTCTAATTTCAATAAACGGTATGCGAATATTGTTCATGTCATTGCATTTTGCCTGTCATGTCTAATTTCAATAAACGGTATGCGAATATTGTTCATGTCATTGCATTTTACCTGTCATGTCTAATTTCAATAAATGGTATGCGAATATTGTTCATGTCATTGAATTTTGCCTGTCACGTTTAATTTCACTTAACGGTACGCGAATATCTGTTCATGTCATTGCATACATTGATTGTTTATCGTGAAAGTGTAGCTCACGCTACAAAACAAAATACATTTCTTGGCTCGTGACCGGAAGCGAGCATAGTAAGTTGCTAACCCCAACGCTCGATATGGAGGCTAGGTGCACCCCTATGCCAAACAAAATACATTTCCTGGCTCGTGACCAGAAGATTACACAGCCTGAGGGAAATATGGCACTCGCTGAGTGATCCCTTGTACTTGACTTGATTACACAGCCTGCGGGCAATAGGGCACTCGCTGAGTGATCCCTTGTACTTGACTTGACGTGTTTACTTATACGTGACAAACAGTGATAACAGTGATAATCGTGATTCGTGAATAGTGATTGGTAGCTTTTGATACATCGTGAGTGATTGGCTTCCCTACCTTGAAAACTGTCGCATCATACTTAAATGCCATGTCATTGCATCTTATTATAACTGCTAGGTTGCTAGTTCACTTTCAATTTCCTTGCACAAGTCTTTCCAGACTTGCTGACATGTGCCCCTCTCTCTTTTGGGTGTCGCATGTTAGACCCCGAGCCAGAGCTTTGTTGCAGGGGATATGGTGTTGCTGATGCTGATGTTTGCTGTGGTGGTGAGTGGACACTAGGGGCCTGTCTTGAGGACCGCTCGTGTTCACTTCTTTGTTTAGGTTTGCTGTTAGTTGTTGGTGCGTGGCAGCTTTGTATGTATGTTATACCTTGTTGGCCATGTTTGGGCCTTAGACTCTTTTCCTTTTAGCCTGGTGGCTTTTCTGTGATATTGTAATTTGTTTATGGACATTTGGAGATTCGATAAAATGTCGACTCATTTCCTTATTATCATTATTGTTTCGTTTCACTTTGCAAGGACTTGCCATAATGAGTGTTTTTATACGCTTATCAGACTTGGAGCTTCGCAGCTTCAAGTTTGTGCGGACCTTCTCACGTCTCGCCCACATTTTCGGGAAGCGGGGCGTGACAAGTGACAGACTCGACCGAGCAGCTACATACTCGACCGAGCAGAGTGACAACTCGACCGAGCAGGTTTTACTCAGCCTGAGCAAGCATAGCATGGTTTTGGACGACGGATCCATATTTTTTGACGAATCGACCGAGCAGCTTCCTGCTCGGACTGAGTCTCCATGGGCCCAGGGCGTAAGTTGCATCCAGATCTCTCTAGGGCACGATTTGGAGAGGGTTTCTAGAAGGGGATATAAGGGGGTCAGCCGTCACTTTTGGGGGATGAACTTTTCTATACTTTTTGGAGTTTAGATCGTTTTTAGAGTTTTTTTTGGAGACGATCTTTTGGGAGTTAGGCTATGCCCTAGGCCTCTCCCTTGTATTAAGATAAGTATTTTTATTTTCTTTAATTCTACCGCAGTTCTTCTCATTGATTGTTTATTGAATATCTCGTTGATGCATGCTTTGATGAATTCTCCTGCTATTATTGAATCTTCTATTGTTTTTCCTATGATGCATGCGTAGTTCTATCAAGTGCTAATGGATTAGCCCTAGGATTTTAGGATCTAGATGCAAAGATATGATTTTTATGATGCATTGGATATAAATGGGGTTGTATTTTGGTTGATCTGGTAAAATCCCTAGGAGAACTCGTACTGGGATCGTGCCCACGGTCGGTGGAATCGATTAGCTTAATGAGTACCCTATGGATTTAATTAGGGAGTTAGTGGATTCAACCGAGGTAGGTGACCATGCCCTGCTCGTGCCTTGAGGGGATCCACCGACGACCTATATCACTAATTGACGGCTACCGCCATTGCGTCAATAAGAGCCACCAAAATACCTCGAAACTCTAACCCACAAGAGTGGTACGAGTTGAGAGCGTTCGAACCACGAGAGTGGTGAGAACTTTGTAGATCCTTAATGCACGTACCTTATGCGGCTATTGCGCGAGCGGGTTTAATGCGATATGTTAGATTCATGATGCTCTGGCACATGAATTCACTTCCTAGATGCTACAATCCCCAATTAAACTAATTTAACGTAAGAGTCCTAGCCTAGCATCGACATCCGACGGTCATAGTGACGAGTCCTAAAGCCCTAATCTTTTGTATTTTCTTTCTTTCTTTCTTTGTGTGGAATCTCTTGTTTGCGACGTTGAGTGACACAACCTTCGCATCCATCACCATTACGACCCTCTATACTCCATATCCACCAATAAACCCACAATTCTAACTCAACCTAGGAGTAGATAGGTAGTATAGCACAGCTTCCCCGTGTTTGATACCCGCTTGCTACTATACCGTGCGCTTGCGGTAAATGACATTGTTTCGGAGTTGATTTCGGTTCGATCAAGTTTATGACGCCGTTGCCTGAGATTTATCTTCGTGTATTTCGCGCCATAACTTGTTGTTCTAGATTTATATTTCGGACGCATCAAGTTTATGGCGCCGTTGCCGGGATGACAATAGTGTTATCTCAGTTTATTTTTACTTTGAGAAGTTCGCTAGAAAATCTTTCCATTCCTATCCCTCCACCCAGTGATTCTTTTATTTCCTACGTGCTACTAATGGTATTTATCTGAATTGTTTTGGTGCACGAACACTCGCTTCGGGGCATTAAATCAAGAATTATTGTTCGATCCCGAGATTGAGAAAATGACAAAGGCTCTGATGGCCTTAAGCAGAAATCAATCTCCCTCTGCTCAGATGGCAGACGATACTACTCCTCCTCACATCGGGTCCATCAGTGACTGCATGAAGCCTACGTTTGGGAATGATTCTTCTATCCTTAGACTGCAACTGGAAGTGGCAAGCTTCGAGTTGAAGACGGGGCTCATAAATTTAATGCATCAGGATCACTTCCATAGGCATCCTCACGAGAACCCCAATCACCATATTGACACTTTCATGGCAAAGTGTGACACGTTTAAGGCTAAGGACGTGAGTGATGATGTCATCAAGCTGAGGCTTTTTCCATTCAGCCTGAGGGATAAAGCATCATACTGGCTACGGGCCCACCCACCCAACCATTTCACTACATGGGAGAAGTTGGCACTAGCTTTTGTAGATAAGTTCTATCCACCCTCGAAGACAATGTGGATCCAGGGAGCCATTTCAAATTTTAAATAGCTCCCTCAAGAATCTCTTTATGAGTCTTGGAAGAGATTCAAAGACCTCCAACATCAATGCCCTCATCATGGGATCTAGCCTTGGGACTTGGTACAGAGCTTCTATAATAGGCTGCAGCCCAACACCAAAATGATAATTAATGCTGCCGCACAAGGTGCCTTGCTAGATAAATCTCCTGAAGAAGCCATAGACCTGCTGGAACATATGGCAGCTAATAGTCAGTAATGGAATGAAGAACGTACCATCGTGACCCGGACCCCCGTGGTCAAAGCTGACAGCCATCTTGACTCTCATATCGAGAACTTATGCAAACAAGTGGCCAGAATTGAACAGCGCTTGGATTCCATCCCTGCAGCCACCAGCACCTCTGCCTATCATCCTACAAAGGATTATGCAGAGTAAGGCTACATTCCTGGTGAGGCACATTATGATGGTGCTGAATTATCTGAGTCTGTACAGTATGTCCAAGGAGAGGGGCGGAATCAATTGCAACACCCAGCTGATAGGAATCATCCGGGGGTTTCTTACGGAAACCCAAGTGGAGGGCTGCAACCTCCACAATTTCAAAAACCGCAACCCCCTCCTCAGCAACAACAAGTGTAGCCACAGAATCAGCAGCAGAATGGGTTTAGGCCAGCTGGCCCCTATCAACCGCCATGTTATCAGTTCAATCGCCCAACTCAGCAAGGCTATGCACCAAATCTGCTTGATCAAATCTGGAGGCCACATTGGAAACTTTTATGAGTGGTCAATCCCGGTTCAACCAGGATACCTCCGCCCAGTTCAATAATATAAATACTTCTCTAGATGAACTGAGGGGCCAGATGTCTCAGCTTCTAAAGAACCAAGAGAGGTTTCCTTCGCAACCAGAGCCAAATCCGAGGGCCTAAGCAAATGATATGGTTTCTGTCACCATACGTGGAGGACGGGCGACAGACCCTGTTATGATCCCGGTTGTGAACAAGGAGAAAATCATTACTGAAGAGGACGTTATTGATGGCGAGAAAGAAGAGGCTACTGAAGAGCCTACAAAGAATGAGGAGAAGGCGGGTCCACCATCCTTCACGCCTATAACAACGCCATCTCCTGATGATGCCACAAGGAACAAAGTAAGCTGACCTCCCCCGCCATATCTACAGAGGTTGGCCTTAGCGAAGATGGAGAAGAAATACTCCAAATTCACAGAGTTACTAAAGGGAATCCAACTAAACATTCCATTTATGGATGAAATCACGGAGATCCCCATCTTTGCCAAGTTCTTGAAGGACCTGATCACGGGGAAGAGGAAGCACGAAGAGATAAAACTCTTGGAGGACTCTACCTCCATTATAAAGAATCATCTTCCCTGGAAGCTACCGGATCCGGGAAGCTTCATCGTTCCATGCTCCATCGGAGGGATGCCCATCAGCCAAGCCTTGATCGATCTAGGGGTGAGCATCAGTTTGATACCGCTTTCTATATTTGAGAGATTGCAGACCGGAAGAGAATTGGAGCAGACGAATAGGTCCATATAGCTTGTGGACCATTCAATCACATACACGGTATGCATAGCCAGAGATATTATTCTCCAGATACCCCCTGGGTTGTGTATTTCCGTTGACTTCGTCATTATGAACATGCCCGAGGGAGGAAGCTCCCAACTTATACTTGGCCGTCCCTTTATGGAGACGGCTGGAGTCTGGATTGATGTCCGAGAAGGGACTCTCTCGTTGAACATAGGCAACATCGAAGCTGAATTCAGGTTGTAGAAGCCAATGAAGGAGCACGTTCATGAAGAAGGAGCTAGCTACTTGGAGCTCCTAGAAGATGAAGCTGCAGGAGATTTTTCTTCTGAGGGGGTTATGAAGGACCCAATAAGAACATGAGTTGACGATGACGACGATCCAACCTACCACAAAGCGGTCGTCGCCTATATTCGAGTGTTAAATGAGGAGCTTTTGAATTGTTCTCCGCATTGTGAAGAACCGGAGGCCATGGGCTATGCAAGGGAGAAGATTGAAGTAGACGGATACCAAATACCGCTAGATTGCACCATTGGCAAGAACGACGCGTGAATTCCATGCACACCAAACGACTATTGATGAATCAAAGGGAGTCGATCTCATGACTAAAAACAATCGTTTATTCAGAGGCAACCCAATCTCTTGTATCTTAGACAATCTTTTTCAATTTCTTGTTTTTATTCTACCTATTTGAGAAAACCAAACAAAAACTTTGTTTATTTCCCTCAAAACTACAAAACCATAGAAATCTGATGAGTTCTTCCTCTTTACAGGTTGGACATGAGGGGACATGCAAATCGACATTTTAAACGGAAGGAAGCTGGAGGAGAGCAGCCGATTTGAAGAGAAACTGAAAGAAAAGGAGCAAAAAGAAGACACAGGTGACTCGACCGAGCAGCCACACTGCTCGGTTGAGCAGTGCATGCACGAGAAGAAAGTGCAAATCCATCACTCTGTCTACACGGCCCGATCAGCATTTGCTCGGTCCGAGCAGACATCGACCCGACCGAGCAGCCGACTGCTCGGTCGAGTAGAACATGCTCTTGAAGATTTGGAGAAAATGATGTTCTGTCAGCACGGTCGGAGCAGAGCATGCTCGGTCTGAGCAACGATCTACTCGACTGAGCAGCTCCTGCTAGGTCAAGCAGATAAGGGAGTACTCTTAAACTTTTTAATGCAAGTCCGACTCAACCGAGCAGCTTCGTTGGTCGATCGAGTCGGTCTACCCTATTTTCGTGGGCCCCACTTCCAAACGAGTTCGGTTTTTAACCCAACTTGTTTTAACTTTTTTTAACCTTAAACTCTAAATTTACCCTAAGCTACCCTAATTCACTGCCCGAGCACTCTCCCTCACCCCTACTCGATCTCCATAGTTACCGTCGTCCTCCACCCGCATCGCCTCATGTACCGCCTGTCCGACCACTCCATCTCCGATCAGTCACCCACCCCTCTCTCTCTCCGTCTCTCTCTCTCTCTCTCTCTCTCTCTCTCTCTCTCTCTCTCTCTCTCTCCCTCTCTCCTCCCTTTCCTCTTTTTTAATCGATGACGGCCACCGACGGTGTCGCAGCTGTTGACGGCGCCACCCACCTCAAACCTCCCGATGTTTTCCACCATCCTCCTTCATCTTCCCCCCTCTCTCATCATACCGCACAACACCCCCCCCCCACTACAATTCCCGATCGCCGCTGCCCTAGGGCACATTTGTGACTACTCGGCCCGAGCACCCATGGTGCTCGTCCGAGTAGCTCACCCATCCTCAACACTGCTGACCGAGCAGCGAATGTACTCGGTTAGAGTTTCCAAACGAGCAGCACAGCTTGGATAGAGCAGTAGAACTGCTCGGTTGAGCAAGCCCAATTCAGCATCCCCCCATTTTTGAATTTCTAATACAAACGTTTTTATTGTTTCTATTTCAGGTACTGTTTGCCTACGTCAGCTGCCACTACATGGATTAGCTTGGGGAAGATTTTCGTCGTGCTGACTTAGTCGGTACTGTTTGCCTACGTCATTGGCCACTACTGTGATTAGCTTGGGGGAGATTTTCGTCGCGCTCGCTCAGTACACTCTTTCCTCTATTTACTTTATTTTTATACCGGCACATCATCCCGCCATTTCCACGATGGTTTGCACTCGAGGAGCCGTCACCCCTCCCATTCGTGGGAAGAGGCCATCCACTGGTGCCTCCTCTTCCCGACCCACTCTTCTCCCTCGCCTCACTACTACCGTGCCTATCCCCACCACTACCATCCCCACCATACCGCACCAATCACCACCATCCCTACCACTACTACACCCACCACCTCTGCACCCACTGTCCCCTCCCACCCCGTCGCCACCACTGAGACTATGTAGCCACGTCTGCGGACTTACGGGATCACTTTCCGTGATGATGCACAACGCGAGCGCTTCGTTAGGCTCTTGCAGCGTCGTCTCATCCCCACTCTTTTCGTAGACGTCCCTACCCTCTGCTCCCTTGGACTCATATAGGGAGTCTATTAGTTGTACCACACAATCGGCTTCGATCATATCCTAGGTGTCCATGCCCCCACATACACACACCTCACCTTGGAGGCCTTGAGCTCCATCGCCCGCACCCCTGCGGGCGATGGCATCACTTTCCATCTTAGGGATCCTGATTTCATGATCACATACGAGATGATCCGTGCACACTTCAATTTCCCTGCAATTCCCGACCCCCGAGCCGCCTTCTACCCAGACTACAACTTTGGCTGTTTCGATGCTCCAGCTTTCTGGCATCGTATTTCAGGTCTGGACCACTACCGCCCGAGCCGAGCAAAGGCATCATCCATCATGCATCCCTGCCTTCGTTACGCGCAGCGTCACCTCGCCATGACCATCTCTTGCAGGCCAGAGGTCGGACCATGTCCCTAATCGGGCTTGCCCATCTAATGGGCGTGGCCCGACCGATGCGCTTCCACCCAGACGGCTCCCACCGCCCCTTCGTACTTTTTGACGCAGTCCACTGGATATGTCATCGCCTTATCCTGACCGCATGTGCAGACCACATGATAGATATCTGCTGTGGCGGATTTTTCACTATGTTTGCACACATGCTTAGTATTCATCTTTGCGCTGCTGATCTAGTGACCCCTCCAGGCCCCACATGCTTGATTCTTGGTGTGCTCAAGCACATGCATATCATCAGGCCCTATGGAGCCCGTCACTGGACATATCTTATCGGCACCCGCCACACGCCTCACATGGTACTTCCTACCCCTCACCTTACCCACATAGCACCAGTCCAGCTGAGCTCGATGATTGACGGGGTACAGCCTCTTCCTGCGCTCCACATACTCGAGCCACCAGGAGCACTTGTCGACACCGATGTCGATGACCGGGTCCCCCATTCCCCCGAGTACGAGGAGCACGACATAGCAGCCATTGTTGCAGCCCTTCCTGCTCCGCCTTTATATCCACCTTGCTCAGGAGGCACTACTTCTTCTACATCTGTCTCTTCCACCTCCACCTCTGTCGGTCCATCGGGGACTGTCACCACCTCCTGCCCCGTTGCCCCATCCTCTGTTGCTTCTATACCAGTGTCAGAGGGCACCGATATTCTGTCTGCTCCTGATATTACAGATTTAGACTTTCCTGAGCATGACCCAGCCCTTCTTCCACCTCTTCGGGACCCTATAGCCTCACTGCCCATTTCCTTAGGCTCCAATGTTCCTTCGTCACCTTCTTCAGCTATCCTTACCGAAAGCGCCTCGATGTCTGTTTGCACTTCTATGTCGATGACTGCTCTGTCCTCTATTGAGATCCCGTCGAGTACCCCCTCTCCGACTTTCCAGCCCAGGCACTGTGTATCATCTACACGCGACCGCTTTACGAGAGTGGTGTCTCACGGCCATATTTCCCGCCCTGCCCTCGACTCCCGTTCCACATACGGTCATCTGATAGCGTTGGAGGAGTCGACTTCTCGTCTTCGGCGAGCTTTCGACGCCTTCGTACGCTCTACGGTGACATATCATGCGAGAGGCGAGGCAGACCTGGCCTCCATTATTGACTTACTTCGGACACGTGGCCCACCACCCGTGATCCTAGAACACGCCCCACCACCCCCTCCAGCCACTGTGACTACCCTCGCACCAGTCAGTGCTCCACATTCCCAGGCTTCTGCAAAGCCTACTTCTTCCGCATCTGAGTCGGTCGTCATAGTAGATCCCACTTTTGCCATAGTGCTACTTTAATGTGCGCCTTACACCAACACCACTGATCTCCTGACTGACCCACCTATCGAGCCAAAGTCACCACCCACATCTCCTGATCCACAGCAGAGGGACCCACCACCACCACCAGAGGGTGGTGCATCTGCTTGATGTTGTCCCTACCCATCTTTGCCTCCCTCATATTTTATTGTGACCATCTGTCTGTTTGGGGCCCTGATCTTAGATAGCTTGGGGAAGGACCCATATATGCATCATTTTTCTTCATCGTTGCATCATGACATGTTTTTACTTCTGTTTACACAGTTTTTATTTTATATTCCACCACCCACCCACCCTATTTAGCATCATCTTCCGCCTACCAGCGTTTTCTCAGCAGTGAGGACACTGCTGGGTTAAGCATGGGGATGAGCGCTACCACTTTATTTTTCTTTTACATTTTCCTCCCCTTTTCAGTTTTTTTAGTTTACTTTTCCACCTTTTTTACACTTCTTTATCCTTTTCCTCATTCTGCATCATGTTTTCTGCTTTTTGCCATGCATGTATCAATCTTCTCATTTTGCTGTTTTCTCCGCCCTTTTTCTTTTTATGCTAAGGATGCTCTGTATGATAATACTTCACGTAGCCCTTAGTAGTTACTCGTGATGCTTATTATCTGATGACATGCTATTAGGATAGTTTCAGTTGTACTTTCTATATGCATGCATATTCTTTTGCTGGTCTATCTGATTTAATGCCTGAAATGAATTGAAAATCAAATGCATGAAATAGTATCTAGTATGTGCTTAGTTGGGTAATGCACCTAGGTTCACGCATCACTAGAACACTTGGGACATATGCTTTATATCTTATTCACTTCTGTTTGCATGCTTGATGTCATTGTGCTTATTACTGCATACTTTTTTAGTGTTCATCTAGATGAATGAAAATATCCATGCTGGTTATGAGTTTAGTTAGAGTATTATCTTATTAAACCGTTGTGCACCTCTTATGAGTGAACCGAGATATTCATTATTTTTCTTCTCCACATATCTTTATAGTTCTCTGCATATCAGTTGGCTTCATCCCTACAGCTATCGTTACCGCATCTCACTTCCCAAACCCAAAAAGAAATATATATCTTCTAAATAAAATGAAATGAAAAAAAATGAAATAAAATGTGAAAAAAAGTGAAAAAGAAAAGGAAATAAAAGATAGAAATAAAATCATTTTATATCCTTTTATTAGAATCTATTACATGTACTGGGAAAAAGACAAAAAAATTCCATATCCTACTCCTAGATGCGATGCCTCAAGCTAAGCTTGAGGGGTGAACCGACTGATCATATGAGTGAGTATGACATTAGGGTGGAGACAGTGCATAATGGGGAGATTTGAAAATACTTAAACTTTACAAAACGCTTTAGTTTTTGGAGATTTTTCGTGACTTGAAATGAATAATTGAATAGCATGATTCTTTCCATTCTCTGCTACATGCTACGTGATTTCTATATGCTCCATGTGTATCTGTGATTGAAAAGTGCATTGCCAACTCCTTTTATACTAGACTCTATGGATTGCATGAGATTGATATGAGTTGATGGCATTATTTTAGTAGATCCCTATCTTTTGTCTATATTGCATGCTGGACATATGATCTATAAAACTTGAAAGTACAATTTGCATGTATTTTTCCTATTCGGAGCATCGTGATTTACGACGCGGGTTCGAGATCTGATTGAACAACCTTAGCACCCTCCACCTATTTTCATTCTCTTTTGTTCTTATTTTTATTTCTTTTTGTTTTCTCCCGACGTACCTAGTATTTGTCTTCCTCGAGGACGAGTAAGAGTTAAGCTTGGGGGATTTTGATGTGTCCATATTTTACATCTTTTTCATAGCATCATGACATCGCATTCCATGCCATTTTCGCATTCAAATCCCATATTTTCATACGATATCACACTTCAAACGTTGAGTTTCGTAGTGTTTAATGAATTTTCAGGGATTTTTGAGCGATTTGGGACCCGATCTAGGTATGAACACATCTGACATGTCCGTGAGCTCGTTGGCAAAGCCCTACAGGAGTTCGTCGAGTTTTGGGAGCCATAGGAGGAGTGGAGGAGAGAGTAAGAGGAGAGGAGAAGCTTTAGAAGCTTCAAGAAAGAGTTTCCCAGGCGACTCGACCGAGCAGAGCAGCTGCTCCGTTGAGCAAATGAAAAATGAAGAAAAGAGCAGATACGCAGCCTGCTCGGACCGAGCACTCATGGTGCTCGGTCGAGCATGCCTTAATTTCAACGCTCGACTAATCCTTTGCACAGCCCGCGCAGCTCCTTTGGCGTCCGAGTCAGCTGCCTGCTCGACCGAGCAGAGCTGACTTGGGACGAGTAGACAGAGTGATGATTTTTGGAGGAGCGCAATTTACTGTCGTGCTTGGTCGAGCAGTACATCTGCTCGAACCGAGCAGCCAACCGAGCAACCTACTGCTCGATCGAGTCACTGACTAGATCGACGTTGCTGAAGGCCATTTTTGGAAAGTTTTCGAGCCGTCTGTTGCGCGCTGGAGTGAGTGAAGAGTGGATCTGCGACAATGTTTCGAGGGGCAAATCCTTTTTGTTAGTTTTTGATTTAGAATTATTTTCTGGGGGAAGAGGAGATTAGAGAGAAAAATACTGGTTAGATATAGATTAAATTCTTGAAGATTTTTGGATAATTTTTGGAAGTTCTATTGCTACTATTGCGTTTTGGATTCTTGGGTTTTTCTTAGATCTATTGCTAGTTGTAAGTTTCTCAATCTTTATTCTATCAACTTGCTATGATGTTTTCTTCCCTAAAAACTGTATTTTTATTCGTCAATATCGTCATGAGTGAGTAGTCTCTTCTAGGATTGATGGGTTAGCCCTAATAACCTAGGGGAGAGATATAGATTTGGATCTCTAGGTTGAATTGGGAATAAAATGGGAGTATTTCGGTCGATCCTACCGAATCCCTAGGATAACCCGTACTGAGATCATGCCCACTGTCTGTGGAATTGATGTGCTTAAGGGGTATCCTTAGGATTCGAATAGGGAAATCGGTTGATCCAACCAAGGCTCGTGACCATGCCCGGCTCGTGCCTTGAGGGGATTCACCGACGAACTATATCGCTACGTTGACGGCTACTGCCATTGCATCAATGAGAGCCACCGAAATACCTCGAAATTCTAACCCATGAGAGTGGTACGAATTGAGAGATTAATCTCCTAACCCCAATAAAACGTAAGGATCCTATTCCCACATCGATCCCCGACGGTCCTAGCGGTAACCACTAATACCCTAGTTCCATTTATTATTGAATCAACAACGATAACACAACCAATTCCCTCAACCCGATAGCTATCTCACTTCGAGATATAGAAATAATCTGAGAATTTAAATACACTGTCACCGTCCCTGTGGGATCCGACATCCTTTATATTATAATTTGACACCGTCCGCTTGTGGATAGAGCCCGGAATTGACACCTTGGGGCCATACTACGCCCAGCGACCGTGACACCGCTAGGTGGAATTTAGGTGTAGATTTCGGGTGCGTCGTACATCAAGGGTGACAAAACAAAGTGCATCTCCCCCAAATTCTTCTGGACGCACGAGCTACAAGAGAAGAAACCGGTTGTAGTGCAGCAGATTGAATCTTGTGACAACCTTGTAGATCTATTTACTAAAGCACTACCTCGATGTACTTTTAGAAAACTTGTAAGATGGACTGTATTGAGACAACTAAGAGACCTACAAGCCTGAAGCTTGTACATCTCAGGGGAGTTAAATGTTGTATTTTACTCTTTTCCCTTACTATGGTTTTTCCCACTAGGTTTTCCCTGCCAAAGGTTTTAATGAGGAAATCACAGTAGCTCTGGATCCAGAAGTATCCACCCCTAATGATATCCATAGAATAGTGGAAGTTAAAGAGACTTGTGCTCTTTAATTCGAGATCCATAAGTATCAACCCCTCATGATACTCATAAACTCTATGAATCCTGAAGCATTCATATGTCTAGTTTACAATAATGGATGGATAAGGGGAAGTGTTATGAATGGTCTTGGGACCTTTGGTATCCAAGACCCTTGGTATCCAACCATGAATGTAACCATCAATGTAAATCCCCTTAGTATTCTTATCTTTGTAATAGTTACTCTATATAAATATAGTCTATGGCCTCCACCACCGAGATTGATTCTCAACAACTTATTAATTATAGGGTCTCGATGTTAGTTTATTTGTGTAAGTATCGATTTGGCCCGCCATCAGCAGGGCCTGGCCCAAAGCGTCAGATGGGCACGTAAACATCGTGGACCTCACGACACGTTAGATGAAACCCCTATTAGTAGGAACATCCCGACTTGACTCGAGGGGGTGTCCTAACTCGACCTCAGTAAGGCCCCACAAAGCAGTCCGTCCCCAGGGTCCACGGCCTGCTCCTTTGCATCCTTAAGATGATTTCGTTGCCTGAGGCCAGCCCTGGGTAGCCCATCTTAGCCCATGTCATCCACATGGCTTGATCTTAGGGAGAGACTATCATTCTCTCTCCAAATACCACTAGCACTAAAGTACATGTCTTATCTACAGACGTGGTCAGGCACTCCCTGTAATGTCCCGCTCTCTGGAGGTTATTAGTAATAGATACATTTGTAGGTCATGTAGTTAACTAGTGAAAACAATATAGTATGCGATGCAGAGATGTACAAAATACTAAAATAAGCATCCAAGCATTACAATCAATATCTGAAATAAAACACACTTTAAACAGCTCTCAAAGAAATACATGAAAGGAAAGTACAAAATAGAAATACATATGAAGGTACATCACACACACGACTGAACGTCAAAAAGTCTATGGCCTCTGGACCGAACTCTGGCTCTGCAAACTCAGGATCCTCTTCACCAATCTGCGTGTTGTCTGATGCTACTGTAAATATTAAACCGTAGGTAAGTCATAAAAATTCTAGAAATGGAAGTAAAATAAGTGTACAAGCATGAGAATGAACATGCCATGGTAACTAACTACATGCAGTCATGCAAGTGCAATAAGTAAAGTAAAAGTAGCCTTGCATGCAAGTGCGATAGTAAAGTACGAGAGTAACTATGGCAAGGCATATGTGACATGGTAGTAACACCATTTAACTAGCATGCTGGGTGATAACAATAGTAAAAAAATGGCAGTAACAACAAAAAGGCATTCAAAGCAGTAGCAGAAATAAGACGACAATCAGTACTATCTTTGCTCAATCCGTAGCTAAACTGAAATCTACGTGACTCAAGCAGGAGAATATAGTATGCAACCATTGAGTTCATCTCTTGCCTGGGTGTGCTTACCTAGACGATGCCAAAACACATGCATCGAGACATGTATACCAAAACACAGGCAGTGGGACAGGATACCGAAACACATGCAGCGGGACAGGATGCCGAAGGCATTACGTGACCAGCCGGGCTGATATTCTGTTGGTCAGTCGTTTTTGTTAATTACCAGATTGAAATCTTGCCACTTACCTCCTCCCCTTTCACCGGAAAAGATGGGTTAAAAGAAAGAAACCAAGAAGGGTATCGGTCCAAAAGTGAAGGGGGCCCACCTCGCCTCTCCCCTTCCCCTGCTCCATGGCTGAAACAGAGCCTCCTCTTCCGACGAAATTATTATACCGAAGAAAGAGTACACTTGACTTGTTTAGATGCTTCCTTGGCCATGTAGAAGATGGGTGCGCGTGATTTCATTCCCACAAGTGATCTGACTGGAAGAAGTTTGATATGATGACTTCGAGATCAAATAGAGAATCTTTCTCTCAATTCCTCGTGAGCCACTTATTTCTCCGAACGAAGAGATCAAAGTGATCTTCCCCCTTTCCCCAAGAAGTCGATGGTCTTACACCATTGGGATATTTCGAATAAACCGGAGTACATATAGGAGAGACCTATGCAGAAAGATGAACTCCAATCACTCCCACACTCTCTCGACTATGAGTTACCCCCAAACCAAGTAAAGTGTCATGTGTATCAAGTATATGTTTCAAACATGATATTCCAATATGAGATTTCAACTTGAGATTCCAACATGAGATTCCACACGATATTCCACATAAGATTCCACACGATATTCCACTTGATGTCCCACGTGATATTCCACACGATATTCAATAGCATACATTTAGAAATAGATGACATGTAGCAAATGATGAGACTATTTGAAACGTGTGCAACATGCAACAAGTATAAAAATAAATCGTGCATGGTTCTCATGTGACAAGCGTAACAATATATCAGGCATGTAAGTACGTGATGAGTGTAACAACATAGCAAGCATGTAAGTACGTGAGTTTAATAAACATGGTAATTATGTGTTTGCATGTAATGAGTGTAACAAGCATGGATTTACGTGCAGTAAGCCTGTCAATTTTTGTAAGTATGGAATGTAGGATTCATTGTGGTTATAAATATGCATTCAAGTAGTTCCATATTAAATTAGGTTTCTAAGTTGGCAAAAACTAGGTTTAATATTCTAAACACGTTATAGTCATTACTAGGCTACACTATGTGTTACACTATTTACATGCACGCAAATACACTTTCTAAACTTCCAAATCTGGAATTACAGTGACTTACTCTTAACAAGATCGTTGGGAAAAAATGAGGCCTGAGCTAGGGCTATCAGATGTGCTTGTGTGCAAGAAATGGTTACTGCAGATATAAGATGTAAACGTTTATTGGTTATTCTATTTTCTAATTATTTTTCTTAAAATTTTTATTTTTATTATAGCTTAAAATAGGTCACATAAGTACTAATTAGTTTAGAAATACTAGAAGTGAAGAATATAATTTTTTCTAGGCGAAAATTAATTTTTTGAAGCTTATGGTTATTTTTTACAATTTTTAAACAATTAAAATCAATTTCTAGATTTAAAATGAATTAAAAACCAAATCTTGAAATTAAAAATTAACTATCGTAAACACTCGGAGATTTATTTAGAGAAATCTACATGTCAGATATTTATGCACAATATGTCAAAAATTATCTATTTTTAAGTAGAACACCATGGTATTTTTATATTATGAACTGTAGTATGAAAAATATAAGTATTTTTAGCAAATCGGAATTACATACCGATAACTTTGAAAATTCTTATCTAACAAAAAAAGCATCCGATCTGTATGATTCAAATGTCTACGTGTTTTAGGGGACATGTAGAGTTTTCTAGTAGTCTTAGATTATTTTTATGAGGCTTAGATTTTTATTTTTATTTTTATCTTAATTTTTTACCTTCTCTCTCCCTTTCTCTCTCTTCTTCCCTTCTGTTATTCTTCCTGCTGCTTCTTGCGCGCGCTTGCAGCTACTGCAAAGGTAGGGGTGGCGGCCGGCGGAGTGTTCGCGAAAAGGGCGCGGAGACGCTCGGAGGCAAAGCTAGCCATTGACGGTGGCGGTCGCAGCCGAGCGGCATCGAACGGGGAGGATTGCAGCTGTGCTTGGAACGGTGTGGCTCGCAATTCGTCAGAGGGCACGGATGAGGCCGGAGGGTGTCTAGGCAGCGTCGAAGGAGGTGCAAGTGGGATCCTTGGGGCTTTAGGTGGGTCATCGGAGCTCGGTATGTTGTCAAGGGAGCTCTGTCAACGAGTCAGAGCAGCGGTGTGTCCATGGAGTGTTGTCGGTTTGTCGGGTTTCGGTCGAGTGGGTAGCTTGGCGGCTTGGTTCACCGAGGGTAGAGGGCAGTTGTAGGAGGAAGGACGGGTGGAAGAGGGTTGGGGGTTAGCTTGCGGCTGTTGGGGCTTCGGGCGAGTGAGGGAGTGGCCTGGGGTGGCTTGCGGCTTGATGAAGGAAGGGGCCGGAGGGAGAGGTCGGAGGTCGGCTGCAGGGGTTCGCAGTTCGGTTAAAGGCGCTTGGAAGAGGGTCGACCGCGTGGGGGATATGGTAATGCGATGAAATGGGAGAGTGGGGAAGGATTATTTATAATATAAAAATATTAATATAATAAGTATTAATTAGGGGCAATTAATGAATTGGTTGTGGGTTATTGACCAAGTTAAGAAAATAGATCATACGTTTTTCTACTGGTTGTCGACGGTGGGTTAGGTGAGTAATTAGGATATGTAATTAATTAGTTAGTTAAAATGTAATTAGTAAAAATGTGATTAGTACAAAAATAATTCAATATATGAAATTACGATTTTGCCCCTGAAACTAAGGTCTTCGAAAAATTCCAGATAAATTACCACGGGTTCGTCTCGTCACGAGTATCATGAAAATAATGTCCGTTTAAGATTTTGAGCTTCGAAAATAATAGAAGAAGAAAATCATATAATCATATTTGAACTCATTTGAAACCATTTTCAATATGAAAATACATGTAGCGATGAATTCAGGTAGTTACATCCTACCCTCTTTATAAGAATTCCATCCTCAGAATTTCTTGAAATACTAGAAAACAGATCATTGTCTAAGCAATTAAATGATCAAAAGGAAGTCTTAATGGATGATAGTGATCTAGAAAAAAAATGGACATAGCATGAAAAATAATGTGTCATCATAGCATCAAGAAAATAAGAGATGTTATTTATGAATACATACTATTAACATCGCCATAGCTTTCGTAACTAGTCTTAAGACTAGTATGACTCAGCAAAATAGGCAAGGGTAGCGTTCACGCATATCATCTTCTAGCTCCCATGTGGATTCTCTAGGAGAGTCCTGATGCCGCATCACTCAGGCCAGGTCGACAAACCTATTCTTGAGAATCTTCTGTCGTCGATTCAAGATCTCGACTGGTCACTGCTCGTATGTCAGATCTGAACGAATTGTAATCTCTGAGTAACCCACCATATGACTTGGATCACTTACATAATGTCGTAGCTGCGAGACTTAAAAGACCTCGTGCACTCCCTCTAAGCAGGTGGCAATGCAAGGCGATATTGTTACGACCCGCTTCCCAAAACGACAGAAGCGAGAATGAGACGAAGGTCCGCATGGGCTGGAGCCGTGAAGCTCGAGCCCACTAAGCGTCTGTGATAACACATGTACATGTTCTTGCAAGCATTTCAGAACAATAGGAATACCATTTCATTAAATTTAAGCCACATCCAGAGTTCGTACATGAAATAATACAACAGGGCCTCAGCATGGCCAAAAGAACTACAAAAGAGAAAGTAAACCCTAGAACAGGGTACTAAAGAAAAACTAGGTAGCATCAACACTCTACTCTCTATCCACCCTACTGGGAGTAACTCAGTGTCTATAGTGAACACCTGGCTCTCTAAGTCAGCATCTCAAACAAGTCCTCCTAGCAACCTGTCTCATGATCTGACATACATTCTAAACACATGAATGTATGTCAGTAAGGGCCTGCAAGTAAAAGTAAGATGGCCCAAGGCAATGTGTACAAATAGAAATAAATTATGAGGCATTAGTGATTTTAAACAAGGTCTCAGCATAGTTTAAACACGGTAATTTAAAACATGGTGAAGCAACGAACTACTAGCATGTCAGTTCTAGTAAAGTAATGAGCATTACATTCATATGGCATGGCAGGAAGTTAAAGATGGTGCAAGAAAAGTAAACGTGGCATGGCAATGGCCGTAGCGCGTGCTACCGGCTACAAGACAAGACAAGACTTGACGTGTGTATCACAAGAGGGTTTACGCCTAACGGTTAGAAAGGGATCAAACCCTCTAAACCGTGTGCACGCTCAACCCTACCCCAGCCCAAGTGCACAAGACAAGTCTGTACAAGGGATCACTCACTCTGTCTTGGAGAGTGCCCTATTACCCGCAGGTTGTGTATCCGTACAAGGGATCACTCTTTCTGTCTTGGAGAGTGCCCTATTACCCACAGGTTGTGTATCCGTACAAGGGATCACTATTTCTGTCTTGGAGAGTGCCCTATTACCCACAGGTTGTGTATCCATACAAGGAATCACTCACTCTGTCTTGGAGAGTGCCATATTATCCGCAGGTTGTGTATCTGTACAAGGGATCACTCTCTCTGTCTTGGAGAGTGCACTATTATCCGCATGTTGTGTATCCGTACAAGGGATCACTCTCTCTGTCTTGGAGAGTGCCTTACTACCCACAGGTTGTGCTATACAATCAAATGTGTTTAAATCAGTTCAAGGGTTGGGTTTCATGTCATCGTAAATTTTCCATTAATGAGTGTCCACACACATGCACACGTGCATTATAAATTCACTTATAAAGGGTCCACACACACGTACGCACAGAAAATGCATTTAAACATTAATACTCCAATAATTTATCTAGGTTCACACACTTGCCTGATTCAGGTAGTTGGATGACCCAGCAATAGCAACGAAAAGTAAGGTTCATCTGCGTTAACAGATTAATAATATCAAACCCGCAAATTTATTATAATAACTTTAAAACATAACTTATATAGTATACCATAATATACTATTATACCTATAAACACTATTCATAATATATGGTTTATAACACTGACTGAAATTATTAAGTTAATACTAATATCTTAATATTAGACTACATTATTAACTTACCTTAATAATAATACTGACATTTTATTAACAACTTATTCACTAACTTATATGAAAGTTTGTACTAACATCTACTAACTTATAACTTATAAGTATTTTATATAACTATAAGTACTGCCAATGAAATGCTACCAAACTTACGTGTACTGCACTCGAGACCCTAGTAGATGGAAGCGGCGAGTAGCAGTTGGACGAAGGCAGTTCATGGTAAGGCAGCGCAACGGTCAGGCGGTGTAGCTGGGGCAATCGGTGTTTGCAGTAAGGGAGAGATGGCCGGCGGTCTGAGCGACGCTCAGCAACATGCGAACATCGGATCTAAATTACCGGGAATGGCTTCGGCCAGTGGGAATAGTAGCAAGGGGCTGCGACGGAACTGACGGTGGTTCAGTGGCATCTGGGGATGCAGCCTGGGCTTGGCGGTCTAAAGGGGGTTGTCTGTGTGCACATGAGTAGGGGAAGTGGTTGGATGAGAGTGAAGTCATGCCGGCTACAGGGGGTTGTGCACGTAGGGAGGAAAAGGAAGAGGGGAGTTGTGCGCCGGTGGTGTGTTGGAAGGAGGTGGCCGGAGGGAAAGCCACTGGAGGGGAGGAGATGGATTGGCAGCCGGAGGGGGTTCTCAAGCGGCTGAATGTGGGAGTCGGGCTGTCGAGGCACGCGCGGTAGCGATGATTACCGGCGGTAGATCCAAGGGTGAAGGGAGACTGGGTGTGGGTTTGTGGGGGCACAATGTGGATCGCCGGAGAACGGGGATGTCGTGGAGGCGGGGTGGCTGGCTTGGGGTGGTCGTCGAAAGGAGGAAGGGCTCGGGAAGAAGGACGGGAAGTTGTAGTGGTGTCGTCGGGATTTGTTGCCGTACGATGATGGCACCAGTACATGGAGATTGGATGATTTGAGGCGAGTTCAGAGGGAGGTCGGTGGAGGCCGGCGGGATTTGTTTGGCTGCCGGCATTCCTCTTTTCTAAACAGGGGAGACATGCTCGTCGGGAGAGGCGGGGGTTTGAGGCGTCGGCTGAGTACAATGTGGCTTGTGGACGCAGGATCTAGGAGAACATGGCACCGACATGGATCTTTCTGACGGTCGGGCTTGAGGTTGGTGAAAGGGGAAAGGGCAGGGTGTTTGTGGGTTTTCTGAAGCTTTGGAGTCCTGGGGGATTTTGTTTCTAGGGGTGTTTGGCTTCCGTAGAGCGAATAGCGGGAGAGGGGACCGATGTTTAAGGTTATGTTTGTTTGGTTTTATAAAATCGGGGATGGGTTCATGTGAAAGCCCAAGGAGAATTTTTATTTTTGTGTAGGCTGAGTTGCTTGTAGGCTGGGGATATAGGCTTAAGGTTCAGTTTATTTTTGTAGGGTGAATAGGGAGAGGTGAAATGGAGAACATGGGGGAGAACATGTGCAGTTGAGGGGAATCCGTGCACAAAATCATGCGTGAACATGGGGCTACATGATATGAGGGGTGGGTTAGGATTTTTAGGAGGTTGGTTGCACAACGGGAACGACGAAAAGATTTGGTTAAGGTAAGTTAAAAATTGTAAAGGTTTTAAAAACTAAAGTAGAAAATGGAAGGAGCAAGAATTATTATTATAATTAAATGGGATTCATTGTTATAGCGAAAGTCTCCTGAGAGTTTTAATGAAAGGAAATTAAATTCAAGATTTGAAATAATAATCCTTTTCAAATTTTATAATCAAAGGTTTAAATATAATTATAGCTAATAGAAATGCGTATGAAATACAGATACGTATGTAGTTATAGTGTAAGAAATGGAAGATCACCAGACAGAAAGATAGAATACGAAAAGAAATACGCATTACTAAATACCAGCTGTTACATTTTACCCACCTTAAGAATAATTCCGTCCCCGGAATTCTCATCAACCAAGATGCGGGGTATAAATGAAGATGGTGCTCGTGCACTTCCTCCCCTATTATACACGCACCACTCTCCCTACTATGCCCACACACTACTATTAAATAGCAACTACGCGATCATGCGTAAAGGCTCAATCAACATTACTAACACTAATAATAATAACAGTAGTAGTATCATTATTAGGAACATTAATTAACGAGCCACGTTAGTAATAATAATAACACACATACATATATCACTAAGTCATATCATTATGGTTACCATAACTATAACACAACACATTTAATACAATCACATCATACATAAACACTTAATTTATATTGCTAATACTAATATTAATAACAAAAGTAATAATACTAATAAATAGCCATACAAATGATAGTACACATGCATCACTAATTATATATCAAATATTAATACTAATATATATATAACATGATTAATATAATACCATTATACAATACAATTACAACCAACATTATAATTAAGGCAAATAACAACGCTTTACTATTCACCATCATGCATTCAAACCTAGTTACAAACACACAATTGTGTATACCTTATGGTATACACATGCACATACATCATCCCGTATGGGAAGTAATATGCTGTTATCATCATACCATTACACGTACAACACACATATTCATACAATTTGTATATGTATATACTTATATCTAAGCACTTACATATCCGTGCCTATGCACACGTCCATACGTACAAATATATGGATCATACAATAGATATGTACACTAACTATGAGTTCACCTATTATCATTACACTTAACATGTACATCACTGTATTAGCATACAATTACAAGCATTAATGAGTACATCTAAAGTACATACCTCTAGTAAATGATCAAACACCAATTCCAATACTAATGGATACTCCTATAGTGACATAGCTATCGCACACACTTATTAGCATAACACTTTTGTGTGTGTGGAAAAGTTAGCCAATCTTTATTGAAGTGTAAATAATTACAGACCACAAGATAATAGAGGTGAGGTTTCATTATAAAGAGGATATGGCACAAGCGCCATCACTCTTTAATAAGGATACCCCACCCTATAGCAATCTATACAAGAAAAGAAATGTATTGTGTTGTGAGCTCATGAAAAATTATCCCATATCTCTGAACTCCCAGTTCGCAAACACCGATGCCTCCTCTTCATTAGAAGGATCCTGGTCTCTCAAAGCCACCCTAATATCCGCTGCAATCTCCTAAAAAAGTTCCGTTTTCCCTCTACTTTTATCTTCAAAAATTCTCCTATTCTGTTCCCGCCAGATATGCCAAACCATGGCCGATAGATTTGTTTTTCCAAGCCTGCTCAAAGTATTTTTACCTCCAAAATGTGTTAAATAATAATCCCCAACCTCTGCCAGTGATGGCACATTATGATTCCGAATATTCAGCTTAAGCAAGGACCTTTTAATAATATAGCTGGAATAGCTACAGTGAAAGAACAAATGGAATAAATTTTCTTCATTGCCGCCACCACAAAGAACACAATCAACCGATGTGTTACTACTCCATTTGCTAATGATATCCCTAGTTAGGAGCTTTCCCTTGAAGGCTCTAAGAAGGCAAAGTGCCATTTTTGGAATATGTCCAGAAAACCAAACTAACTTCTCAAACCGGAAAGGATTACCTTGTAGTCGAACCCCCTCCCAGGCCTCTTTAAACCTGAAATTATCCGTATCTCCAATAGTAGAAGAAACCGGCCTGGGGGACATGTTTCTCGGTGCCCAGGCCCAGCAATCATCGCCGTTAGTGATTGTCGCATTTGCTAGATAGGACCGGATTTGAGCAATTTTCGGACTGTCCACCCAAGCACCATCGATCCAGTATTCATTCGCCTTCTTCATAGAGGAAGCTAGAGGTACATGCACCAAGTTTTTGAGAGGCCCACAATCAAGCCAAAAATCATGCCAAAAGAGGGTAGATCGCCCATCTTTAACAACCCTCCTGATGAGCAATTGGGAGACTGTTCTACACTTCAACATATGCTTCCATGTACCCGAATGGGTCACTAATCCTCTTGCCGCAAAGAATCCTCCATTCTCCTCATATTTGTATCTCATATGCTTCGCCCAAAGGCTATTTGAATTCAGAAATCTCCATGTGAGCCTAATTCCCGCCGCCACATTTAGATCCTCCAGCAAACGGATACCCACCCCCCCTTCAGATTTGGGGGGTACAGATATCCTCCCACGCCCAAGCTCGAGAGGGACCCATAATAAATATTCTACAAAGGGATGAAATAGTTTGGACTATCGATAAAGGCATACGGAACGCTTGCATCCAAAATGCAACCATACCATAAATTACAGTTCTGACAAGCTCAATCCTGCCGGAGATAGATAACATCTTTGTCGTCCAACCCATAAGTCTCTTCCTGCATTTATCCACCAGTCTCTTCCTACATTTATCCACAAACATCAATCCAAGAACGTTTCTCTACACTTGTATCTATTGTAATTGGAACATTAGGCCTAAGGGGAATTTTACCAAACACATGAGAGGCAGATGCAGCACTCTTCCCCTTAGCCTGCGGCGTAACACAAGACGGCCCCTCCTTGAATGAATTTGGCCGCATAATTGGCCCCTCCCTGAATGAATTAGGCTGCCATTGAGAAGCTCCTTGCGCCTGAGAGGACTGTGCCAGAGCGAAACGCACCCTCCTCCTTCTAACCTCCTGCCAAACAGAGTCCGAAGCCGTCGAATCCCGCTTGGACATGCCCAAGCCACTTGACCCAGTATCAAGACTGATACCATTCGCCGCAAAAGCATGATCCGACGGAGAGACCACCCTATTAGGGCTCAGATCTGACGAACCTCCCTCGCCTGAGCCAATCGCCGCAATTTTCGGATCGCCTCCGGAGAAAACGGAACCCCCATGCATTTTACACACACACACACACACACACACACACACACACATATGTGTAGCATAACACTTACTACTATATGCATCTATATATCTATCACATATATCATCGCATATGCTTATACCACACAATAGGCAATCATACTAATACGCCAAGAGGGTCCCCATTCGTACCTGAGTGGGACACCGAGATTCACACACATAGATCCACACGCACTACCTATTTACATTCACCACAACAACATCACAATTAATACTAATGGACCCACTATACTTTTACTAAAGGTGACATAAGCATTGACAAGCACTAATGTGATATCTAAGCTATAGTACAGGATAGAGTTGAATGATGTAACGAATCAAGATTGTGATCGATAAACGATTCCAGATGAGGTATGGATAAAGAGTTAGTTTGGGTGGGTGACATAAAATATTTATGAAAAATTAAGTAATTAAGGAAAAGAAAGATATGTGAAAAATGGCTAGTTGAGTAAATGGTATAAGTTAAAACATGAAACGAGTATTAGACGAGGGAAAAAAATAATGAGTGTAGGGATGTAGTGATTGTCTTGCAAATGGAAATGGATTTTTACAAAAAATTTGAAGCACGTAAACAATGAATATAAAACAGACACACTGAAAAGTCGGAGTTCTATTCAGCTTAAAAAGGTATTTAAAAGTATGTATGATAAGTTGTTTTGAAATAAATTAGTAGGAAAATAAAATGTTATATTGAACTAGCGAAATAGATGTAAGGTTTAAACATAAAATTTATTATATGGAAGGAGTAAAATATTTATATGAGTATGAATGATATAGGTTAGAAAATCATTATAAGACAGTAATTAAGATTACGACGAAGAAAGTTTCAAAATCAAGGAACGAATTTAAGTCAGCTGAAGAGTATGAGATCTTGGTATATACTAAAGGTATCCAAGGAACTTAAATGGGGCAAGGAATCCAACGAAAGAGATATCGATTAAGAGGATCAAGATGGTGATGTCATCATTGTTGTTCTTAAAGAATTTTACACAAGCACGACTAAAACGATTCAAGTATGTAATGTGGTGGATTCAAGAGGATAATGATGGTTTTCATGAGGGGTACACGTGAATCGAGAGTAAGAAATAGAATAGGATGATCAAAATGTAAATACGACTAGGAAAAGACTTTTTGAAAGGCTACGATGGACTTCTATGGTCCATAACGAAGACGTGTAGTCAATAGAATAAAAATCAGAGGTATAATTATTGGGTCGACTAAAGGTTTATATAAAAAGTTTAGGATTAAGATTTTCTAATGAATAAGACTATGATAGAGAATTCTGGGAAATGATCTCTCGACGATCAACATTGTAATCACATCTAAAGTCTAGACCTGGAACGTCATCCGAAAATACGCCTTCAAAGACTCCACCCATTGCAGGCTTCACCGGTTCGACTTGCACGGATGCGACATTCACTACGTTCCGCTGGACCGAAATTGATAGGCCCAAGCGAACGACTAAAAAAATTCTAAAATTTAATATAGTCAGAGCTGGATGAGGGACTACTGAGGTAACTCCTAAGTTTCTATTACCAAGTCTTAACAAGGGTGTCTAACTACCAAGCATGGTGTCTAACTAACCTTCCTATAATCTTGATCTAATGGGTTTCCCTATCATGCTGAGACAAGTTACTTGAGTAAATTCCGTGAACGAGATAATTCTAGATGTTTTGGCTAATGATAGTATTTCTATTGTTATGGAGTTTGCAAATGCCGACCTGCATGGGCCACCACTAAAACCTGTCTTGCCATGCTTTCCAAAATGATGGAATCGAGAACGAGACGAAGGTCCGCATGGGCTGGAGCTGTGAAGCTCGAGCCCACTATGCATCTGTGATAACACATGTACAGGTTCTTGCAAGCATTTCAGAACAATAGGAATAGTATTTCATTAAATTTAAGCCACATCCAGAGTTCGTACATGAAATAATACAACAGGGCCATAACATAGCCAAAAGAACTATAAAAGAGAAAGTAAACCCTAGAACATGTTACTAAGGCAAAACTAGGTAGCATCAAAACTCTACTCTTTGGCCCCCCACTGGGAGTAACTCAACATCTACAGTGAACACCTGGCTCTCTAAGTCAGCTTCTTAAACAAGTCCTCCTAGCAACCAGTCTCGTGATCTGACATACATTCCAAAAACAAGAATGTATGTCAGTAAGGGCCTGCAAGTAAAAGTAAGAAGGCCCAAGGCAAAGTGTATGAATAGAAATAAATTATGAGGTATTAATGATTTTAAACAATGTCTCAGCATAGTTTAAATATGGCAATTTAAAACATGGCGAAGTAAGGAACTACTAGCATGACAGTTCTACAGCATTTTAAAAAGTAAAGTAATGAGCATTACATTCATATGGCATGGCAGGAAGTTAAAGATGGTGCAAGAAAAGTAAACGTGGCATGGCAATGGCCGTAGTATGTGCTACCGGCTACAAGACAAAGCAAGAGTAGACGTGTGTGTCACAAGAGGGTTCACGCCTTACGTTAGAGGGGGATCAAACCTTCTAAACCGTGTGCATGCTCAACCCTACCCCCGCCCAAGTACACAAGACAAGTCCGTACAAGGGCTCACTCACTCTGCCTTGAAGAGTGCCCTATTACCAGCAGGTTGTGTATCCGTACAAGGGATCACTCTCTCTGTCTTGGAGAGTGCCATATTACCCGCAGGTTGTGTATCCGTACAAGGGATCATTCTCTCTGTCTTGGAGTGTGCCATATTACCCGCAGGTTGTGTATCCGTACAAGTGATCACTCTCTCTATCTTGGAGAGTGTCCTATTACCCGCAGATTGTGTATCCGTGCAAGGGGTCACTCTCTCTGTCTTGGAGAGTGCCCTATTACCCGCAGGTTGTGTAAAACAATCAAATATGTTCAAAGCAGTTCAAGGGTTGGGTTTCATGTCATCGTAAATTTTCCATTTATGAGTGTCCACATGCATTCACACGTGCATTATCAATTCACTTATAAAGGGTCCACACACACGTACGCACAGAAAATGCATTTAAACATTAATACTCCAATAATTTATCTAGGTTTGCACACTTGCCTGATTTGGGTAATTGGGTGCCCCAACAATAGCAACGAAAAGTAAGGTTCATCTGCGTTAACAGATTAATAATATCAAACCCGCAAATTTATTATAATAACTTTAAGACTTAACTTATATAGTATACCACAATATACTACTATACCTATAAACACTGTTCATGATATATGGTTTATAACACTGACTGAAATTATTAAGTTAATACTAACATCTTACTATTAGACTATATTATTAACTTACCTTAATAATAATACTAACATTTTATTAACAACTGATTCACTAACTTATGTGAAAGTCTATACTAACATCTACTAACTTATAACTTATAAGTTTTTTATATAACTATAAGTACTGCCAATGAAATGCTACCAAACTTACGTGTACTACATTCGAGACCCTAGTAGATGGAGGCGGCGAGTAGCAGTTTGACGGAGGCGGTTCATGGCAGGGCGGTGCAACCAGTCGGGCGACACAGTCGCGGCAATTGGTGGTTGTAGTAAGGGAGGGACAGCCGATGGTCCGAGCGACGCTCAGCAGCTTGGGAAAGTTGGATCTAGACTGCCGGGCATGGCTTTAGCTGAGGGAACGGCAGCAAGGGGTTGCGACGAAACTGACGGCAGTTCAGTGGCATCTATTGATGCGGTCTGAAGGGGGCTGGCTGCGTGCATAGGAGTAGGGGAAGTGGCCAGATGAGAGGGAAGAGACGTCGGTGGCAGGGGGTTGTGCACGTGGAGGAGGAAAGGGAAGATGAGATTTGTGCGCGGGTGGCGAGTTGGAAGGAGGTGGCCGGAGGGAAAGGCACCTGAGGGGAGGAGATGGATTGGCAGCCGGAGGGGGTTCTCAAGCGGCTGAATTTTGGAGTTGGGTTGTCGAGGTGCACATGGCAGCGATGATTGCCGGCGATCCGAGGGTGAAGGGAGACTGGGCGTGTGTTTGTGGGGTACTATGTGGGTCGTCAAAGAACGGGGACGTCGTGGAGGTGGGGTGGCTGGATTGGGGTGGTCGCTGAAAGGAGGAAGGGCTCGAGTAGAAGGACGGGCGGTTGCGGTGGTGTCGTCGGGATTTGTTACTATACGACGATGGCACCGGTACATAGAGAGTGGAGGCTTGGAGGTGAGTTCGGAGGGAGGTCGGTTGAGGCCGGCGGAATTTGTTTGTTTGCCGGTGTTCCTCTCTTCTAAACGGGGGAGAGGTGCTCGTTGGGAGAGGCAGGGGGTTGAGTCGTCGACTGAGGGCGAAGTGGCTAGTGGCCACCGGATCTAGGAGAATAGGGCGCCGGCATGGAGCTTTCTGGCGGTCGGGCTTGAGGGTAGGTGAAAGGGGAAAGATCAGGGTGTTTGTGGGCTTTCAGAAGCTTTGGAGTCCCGGGGGATTTCGTTTCTAGGGGAGTTAAGCTGTCGTAGAGAGAATAGAGGGAGATGTGACCGATGTTTAAGGTTCCGTTTGTTTGGTTTTATAAAATAGGGGATGGGTTCACGTGAAAGCCCAAGGAGAATTTTTATTTTTTGTGTAGTCTGAGTTGCTTGTAGGCTGGGGATATAAGCTTAGGGTTCATTTCATTTTTGTAGGGTGAATAGGGAGAGATGAAATGGGGAACGTGGGGGAGAACGTGTGCGGTTAAGGGGAATCCGTGCACAAAATCGTGCGTGAACATGGGGCTACGTGATATGAGGGGTGGGTTAGGATTTTTAGGTGGTTGGTTGCACAACAGGAAAGATGAAAAGATTCGGTTAAGGTAAGTTAAAAATGGGAAAGGTATAATAACTAGAGAAGAAAATGGAGGGAGCAAGAATTATTATAATTAAATGTGATTCATTGTTATAGCAAAAGTCTCCTAAGAGTTTTAAGGAAGGGAAATTGAATTCAAGATTTGAAATAATAATCCTTTTGAAATTTTATAATCAAAAGTTTAAATATAATTATAGCTAATAGAAATGCGTACTTAATATAGATACGTATGTAGGTATTATTGGACGCAACGATCTAGGAACTTTAGTTTGATAATGACAAACGTGTGCGAACTATTTAACGTGTGCGCTAAGTGTGTTTCAGGAATGGCAAAGCAGTGAATTATTCAAAGTGATGACTAAGTCAAGTGTTGGAGAAATTGCTTGACACAAAGCAATGGGACCTAATCAAAGAGCTATACACATAGCAAAGATGACTTGGTTAAAAGGGGGTTGGATCAATTCAAATCAATTAGCTAGATATGCTAACTCTCAAATCCTATTTGAATTAGATGAAGATCTATTCAAATCATATATCATTCCTATTCAAACCCCAAATCCCTTAGATTGTGGGATTCTTTTTGAGGCAAATTCTCTCTCCAAAAACCCGATATAAATTCGTGCACAAGGGGAAATAAAAATTTGCGGCACACAAATATTTTTCCAAGGAGGCTGTCATCAAAGAAAATAAACCCTAGCCTACCATATCTCATTGCCGCAACACTTGTCAAACAAAAACCCTATCTCTCATCTCCAAATCCAAGGAACACCAAATATCATGCAAGCTTCACAACCCTTTCCAAAAGCCTAAAGCATCATCTCACCTCTCCATTGTCGAAAACTTTTGAAGGCTTCATCATCATCCTCGAGTCCGTTGTCACTGTCGCTTGGAGAACACGAGGTGGTCGCACGTTTGCTAAAGAAACTCGCCGTCGACGAACCCTATCAACCGCTACTGTCGTTGTGCAAGTAACATTGGCGTCGAAGCCCACTGAGCAGCCCATGCTTGCAGTATTCAAAGGTTCTCCGTCGACTAGATGTCACCCCATGTGTTCGAAGCTTGTTGCCATCGTGAAGCTGCCGATGCACTCTAGTTCATGTCGTCGTTGAGCGAAGCAAAGATGTCGTAGATCACATCGAAGTGCTGTCGAGTCGGAGAGCTCGCTGTCAACCACTCAGAAGCAGCCGTATCAACAAGTTGTCGTCATCCGTAGCTGCCATTGAAGTCACAGGGACGTCGAAGTTTGCTGAAGGAGTAGACGTTGAAGTGTTGTGCCCTTGTAGTTCTCGCTTTCATTTATCTCGTTGAGAATTCCTAGCTTTCGTTTTCGTTCCTTTTGATGTGATCTTCTAGGTTCTTCCTTAGAATCAATGAATTCGGAGTAAGTCACTCGTGACGAGCTTCATATCGATCATATCTTAGAGTATAAATCGATCCTAGAAGCCATGGAAATCTTCCCGAAGCTTCGTGCTTCGAATCGGCACTTTTCGTGCACGTTAGTTGGTTCAAGAAGATCAACCGACCGACTAGATTCCAATTTAGTCGGTCAGGAAATCAACTGGAACCGACTAGTTCATTCAATCAATAATTCAGGAGTTTATGTTTACTCTTAGTCGGTCTAAGAACGTTCATCGACCGACTAGATTCAAAACTAGTCGGTCAGTACTTGTTCATGGACCGACTAACTCTAAATCCTATTTTCGTTCTGGAGTTACTGTTTGCACTTAGTCGGTCTGCGTTGGTCGACCGACCGACTAGTTGCCAAACTAGTCGGTCAGTGGTTACTCTTTGACCGACTAACCAGTGTTAAAACCCTAATTTCTGGGCAGCCGCCAGCCTAGCCTATTTAAACCCAACCCATTCGACTTCTTCTTCTCCAACACGACCCAAAACCCTAAAAACTTCCCCCTTCAGCCCCCATCTTCCTCCAAGCTCCATTTCTCCATTCCAAGCCCTAAATCCATCATCCAATCCATCCATTCACTCTATCTACCTCTCATCTTCCCCAAAATCTCATCAAACCCATCAAAATCCCCAAATCACCATAAACCCTAGTTTCCCCAAACTTCTCCAATCTTCTCCAGATCTGATCCTAGGGTTCCCCGGAGTGTTTCTTCCGCCTTCTCTCACGATTTCCCTGTAGATTGGCGTCCGTGTGACGAAGTAGTCGTCATCCCCGGTGCTAGGCAAGTGAAACTTGCCACTTTGGGTTTAGGCCATGTTTTAGGCTATTTGCATGTTGTAGGCGTAAAAGAGGCTAGGCGACGAAATGATACTCGCCTAGGCGCAAATTGGGGAACTAGCTTGACAACGAAGCTAGTTCCGACATTTAGCATGTTGCACAATTACCATGTCATGTTTACCTTCCATTAACGGTACGCAATTTAATTGCCATGTCATTGCATTTTGCCTGTCACGTTTAATTTAAGTTAACGGTACGCAAATATCTGTTCATGTCTTTGCATAGTGATTATTCATCGTGATTGCGTAGCGCACGCTACAATATTATATTCCTGGCTCGTGTTCCAGAAGCGAGCTTAGTGAGTTGGAAACCCCAACGCTCGACACATATGGGTGGGGTAAGAGATAAGCGGCCTGAGCCCCGAGTTGGCCTGATCCGCCACTCCGGCCAACAGGTGGACTCTCTAGTGCACAAGTGATTAATAGTGATAGAGATAAGCGGCCTGAGCCACGAGCTGGCTAACAGGTGGACTCTCTATGCCTCTTTTAAACTGTTGCATCATGTTTAACTGCCATGCCATGCATCATACTAAACTGCTAGGTTGCTAGATGCCTCATTTTCAGTTTCCGTGCACAAGTCTTTCCAGACTTGCTGACATGTGCCCCTCTCTCTTTTGGGTGACAAATGTTAGACCCAGAGCCAGAGTTTTGTTGCAGGGAATATGGTGTTGCTGATGCTGATGTTTGCTGTGCTGGTGAGTGGACACCAGGGGCCTGTCTTGAAGACCGCTCGTGTTCACTTCTTTGTTTAGGTTTGCTGTTAGTCGTCGGTGCGTGGCACCCTTGTATGTATGTTATTCTTTGTTGGCCATGTTTGGGCCTTAGACTCTTTTTCCTTTAGTCTGGTGGCTTTTCTGCGATATTGTAATTTGTTTATGGACATTTCGAGATTCAATAAAATGTCGTCTCATTTCTTTATTATCATTGTTGTTCCGTTTCGTTTTGCAAGGACTTGCCATAATAAGTGTTTCTATACGCTTATCAGACTTGGAGCTTCACAGCTTCAAGTTTGTGCGGACCTTCTCACGTCTCGCCTCCACATTTTTGGGAAGCGGGGCGTGACAGGTTTTAGTGGTGGCCAATGCAGGTCCATTTGCAAATGAGAACTATCGGAACAACAATAATAATTATAGAATGTCCATTAAATAAATTAGAACGTCCAAGTTATAAGCCCGAGTCTAGGTTCTTAGCGTTCATGTGTCTTAGGTGGCTGGTAGGCGTGTTAGAGCATCTGCTATACTTGATCTGATTTCAATCTTTGAATCTCAAAACTTTTCCAAAAATTTTAGATTGCTGCCGCACAACATTTCTGACCTATGTTTTAATGTTCGAGTAAATGATTTCCTTTTTCCTCATGATGATTTTATATAAGCCAATAAACCACTTTTCCTCTTATTAACGTCATTACACGGCCGGTAGTGGTATGGGTGTTGGCATTTGTATGTTGTGTGTAGGTAATTTTCTGCTTGTGTATGATGTGATATACGTATGGTAACAGAATGATAATTTTGGTTGGTACTACTTGTTTTATGAGATGTCGTATGCGTGTATATCAGGAGGTATACCCGACTATTGCATCTCTTAAACTTGTATGTAGTTGATGTGTTGATATGGTAATTATAAATGGATGGATATGGTGTGAAAATATGTGATACGTGGATGTGTATGCCTTGGAGTGGTATGGGTATGGGTATGTGTATGGATACTGTGTTACGCATATAAATGTCCTGCTATGATTTGAGTCTCACTCAAGCTTGAGTGGGTATACTCTATGTACTTTGGTATAATTGTATATGGTGGTGAATAGAGACGGATGATGTATGTATGGTGTTTGAGTTGTTTGTGCTTGGTTGTGTTACGCACACGATTGTGGGTGGCTATACCAATATATGATTATAGGACTATATGTGAGGTGAAAATATGGTGAAATATTTGCATGTACTTGAATGACTAAAAATGTGAAATTATTTTCAAATAAGATAGGCTTGGTTATTTTCTTATAGTAAGTAATAAGTGTTTATTGTTGTATAAATATATTGACTATATATATGTGATTGAAATACGTGTATGAAATTAATTGACTATAATAAGTATGAGTGTACTATGTGCGTGAAAATATGTGTGTAGTGGTAGTAATATTTGATTTCTAGTGCGTATATGTAAGCACTCGAAATGAAAGTACTTGGTTGAATTTATGATGTGAAATTGGTTGAGGGTAGTTACCAGAGCGACTATATATATATTAGGAAGTCCGAGGACGGACTTTATTCTAAGGTGGGTAGGATGTAACGACTGGTTTTTGTATGATTGGATTATCAGTGTGTTTTGCTTGTGATGGTGGGTTCTCTCCTTGTGTGGTTTCCATTTCCATAGTTCTCGCTTTCATTTATCTCGTTGAGAATTCCTAGCTTTCGTTTTCGTTCCTTTTGATGTGATCTTCTAGGTTCTTCCTTAGAATCAATGAATTCGGAGTAAGTCACTCGTGACGAGCTTCATATCGATCATATCTTAGAGTATAAATCGATCCTAGAAGCCATGGAAATCTTCCCGAAGCTTCGCGCTTCGAATCGGCACTTTTCGTGCACGTTAGTTGGTTCAAGAAGATCAACCGACCGACTAGATTTCAATTTAGTCGGTCAGGAAATCAACTGGAACCGACTAGTTCATTCAATCAATAATTCAGGAGTTACTGTTTACTCTTAGTCGGTCTAAGAACGTTCATCGACCGACTAGATTCAAAACTAGTCGGTCAGTACTTGTTCATGGACCGACTAACTCTAAATCCTATTTTCGTTCAGGAGTTACTGTTTGCACTTAGTCGGTCTGCGTTGGTCGACCGACCGACTAGTTGCCAAACTAGTCGGTCAGTGGTTGCTCTTTGACCGACTAACCAGTGTTAAAACCCTAATTTCTGGGCAGCCGCCAGCCTAGCCTATTTAAACCCAACCCATTCGACTTCTTCTTCTCCAACACGACCCAAAACCCTAAAAACTTCCCCCTTCAGCCCCCATCTTCCTCCAAGCTCCATTTCTCCATTCCAAGCCCTAAATCCATCATCCAATCCATCCATTCACTCTATCTACCTCTCATCTTCCCCAAAATCTCATCAAACCCATCAAAATCCCCAAATCCCCATAAACCCTAGTTTCCCCAAACTTCTCCAATCTTCTCCAGATCTGATCCTAGGGTTCCCCGGAGTGTTTCTTCCGCCTTCTCTCGCGATTTCCCTGTAGATTGGCGTCCGTGTGACGAAGTAGTCGTCATCCCCAGTGCTAGGCAAGTGAAACTTGCCACTTAGGGTTTAGGCCATGTTTTAGGCCATTTGCATGTTGTAGGCGTAAAAGAGGCTAGGCGACGAAATGATACTCGCCTAGGCGCAAATTGGGGAACTAGCTTGACAACGAAGCTAGTTCCGACATTTAGTATGTTGCACAATTAACATGTCATGTTTACCTTCCATTAACGGTACGCAATTTAATTGCCATGTCATTGCATTTTTCCTGTCACGTTTAATTTAAGTTAACGGTACGCAAATATCTGTTCATGTCTTTGCATAGTGATTATTCATCGTGATTGCGTAGCGCACGCTACAATATTATATTCCTGGCTCGTGTTCCAGAAGCGAGCTTAGTGAGTTGGAAACCCCAACGCTCGACACATATGGGTGGGGTAAGAGATAAGCGGCCTGAGCCCCGAGTTGGCCTGATCCGCCACTCCGGCCAGCAGGTGGACTCTCTAGTGCACAAGTGATTAATAGTGATAGAGATAAGCGGCCTGAGCCACGAGCTGGCTAGCAGGTGGACTCTCTATGCACTAAGTGTTTACCAGTGACAAGTGATTAATAGTGGTAGAGATAAGCGGCCTGAGCCACGAGCTGGCCAGGAGGTGGACTCTCTATGCACTAAGTGATAAGTGATAAGTGTTAAATGATAAGTGATTAGTGATTTGGTAGATTTTGCTATATTGTGCATGCTTGCCTCTCTTTTAAACTGTTGCATCATGTTTAACTGCCATGCCATGCATCATACTAAACTGCTAGGTTGCTAGATGCCTCATTTTCAGTTTCCGTGCACAAGTCTTTCCAGACTTGCTGACATGTGCCCCTCTCTCTTTTGGGTGACACATGTTAGACCCAGAGCCAGAGTTTTGTTGCAGGGAATATGGTGTTGCTGATGCTGATGTTTGCTGTGCTGGTGAGTGGACACCAGGGGCCTGTCTTGAAGACCGCTCGTGTTCACTTCTTTGTTTAGGTTTGCTGTTAGTCGTCGGTGCGTGGCACCCTTGTATGTATGTTATTCTTTGTTGGCCATGTTTGGGCCTTAGACTCTTTTTCCTTTAGTCTGGTGGCTTTTCTGCGATATTGTAATTTGTTTATGGACATTTCGAGATTCAATAAAATGTCGTCTCATTTCTTTATTATCATTGTTGTTCCGTTTCGTTTTGCAAGGACTTGCCATAATAAGTGTTTCTATACGCTTATCAGACTTGGAGCTTCACAGCTTCAAGTTTGTGCGGACCTTCTCACGTCTCGCCTCCACATTTTTGGGAAGCGGGGCGTGACACCGTCGTAGAGTTTGAGAGAAGCAGGTCTCCATCAGAGTTGTAGAGATCACCACCCTCTTTGCATTGCTGCATGGCCTAAGTCAGAGAAGTTGTCCAACCCTCGCACGGAGTCAAAGAAGTGCCATGCCACGGAGTCACTGCAAGCCATGATGCACGTCGGAGATCGCCGTTGCCGTGGAGTTGGCACCGTCGAAGATCACGCCGCACAGAGAACTCGATCGCCATCGCTCAAAGATCATCACCGTCATGCTACATACTGTAGATTTGGGGGGCGCTACCGAAGAGCTCTTTGCTTGGAATTGACGTCGTTGTTGAAGCAGTCCGCTGCACGAAGTCGCTGTTGTCACCGTGAAGATTTCGCACTGCATGCCCTAATGCAAAATAACGACGAGTGCTGCTGACGTGGATGAGCCCTCACGCGAAAGAAACGAAACGAAGCGGAATTATTTTGAGCTGACGTGGGAGAGCTGATTTAAGGAAATTGCTGAGTGCGTAGGCATCTTATAGTTCACTTTGAACTAGGATTGCTATACGCACTGACCAGCGTGCTATTTTGAGATCCAGGAGTCAGATCGAGACACTGTTTGTGTTAGATTGGAGCTGACGACGTGCTGATTGACAGAGACGACTACGCAGACACGAACTGAGCATTTCTGTTCCCTTTGCTCTTTATTTTCATGTCTTAGTGTAATGTTCTCTGCATGGGAAACTTTACCTATTTTGTGACTATTTTGCACTTGTCTAGTTGGGGCTAGACAAGAGGGTCTTGATGTGTTTTAGTAGTCAATATACACAATTACTAGGTTGATAGAGTTCTGCAGTTTGTTAAGTGTGGTACAGTCTAGGTGGGGAGTTGGAGCTAGGACCCCATTGTAGGTGTACAGAAGGAACTTATTAATGCTAGTATTTTCTTGGGGCTGGACGTTGGTCATTGGTGCGACCGAACCAGGGTATATCTGTGCGTACTCTGTGATTGTCTCTCATTTACTCTGGTTGTGCCTTTAACTGTGTGTGATTTCTCGTGGGTTGCACGAGAATTTTTTATTAGCCTATTCACCCCCCCTCTTGGCTAGGATCCAGATCCAACAAGTGGTATCATTGTAGGTTTCAGGATCTAGCCTAGGATTGACCATGGATCATATTGATAGTGCTTTTACTGAGGGCCAGTCTATTTCACGGCCACCTAGATTTAATGGAGTAGATTATGCTTATTGGAAAATTCGTATGAAAATCTACTTGATTTCTATTGATTATAAAGCTTGGCAAATTGTTGAAAAAGGCTATAAACCACCTGTCATTAAAATTGAAAATACTGAGATGCTTAAACCTGATTATAAATGGGATGTCAATAATTGGCGGCGTTCTTCTCTTAATGCTAAAGCTATGAATGCTCTCATCTGTTCATTAGATAAATCAGAATTCAATCGTATCTCACATTGTCTAACTGTGCAGGAAATATGTCATACATTGGAGGTGACGCATGAGGGAACGTCATAGGTGAAGGAGTCTAGACTTGCACTTCTAAGCACATAGTATGAGGGATTTTGCATGCAACCATCAGAGACCATATCAGAGATGTTTGCGAGGTTCACCAACATTGTCTGCAAGTCTAGCTCGCTCGGTAAGCCATATTCTAGTCTTGAACATGTGAGGAAATTATTAAGAGCACTGCCAAGCACTTTCAGACCTAAAGTCACTGCCATCCAAGAAGCGAAGAATCTATCACAGATGTGGGCGGAGGACTGGATAGGTAATCTAATGTCCCACGAGCTTGAATTGCAAAATATTGAAGAAAGATAGAAACCTAAGGAAAAGGAGAAAGCTTCAAAGTCACTTGCTCTGAAAGCTAGCGAAGATGAAGATGATGAGGAGGAGATGGCGTTAATGGTTAGAAACTTCAGAAAGTTCGTCAGAACTCCTCAACGAAGATCAGAAATGCATAGAAGGTTCATTCGCTCTAACACTTTTAATTACGATAAAAATTCTTCTGAACAAGACTCTGCTAATAGAGTTGAATGCTTCAAATGTGGGAAAAAGGGGCACTTCGCGAAGCAATGCAGACAAGAGACTGCTTAGGTTGCTAAAGGTAAAGGAAAAGCCAAGATGCTAACCTGGGACATGGATAGCGAAGCTGAGGATGAGGATGAATAGGTGGTAGCCCACTCCGCTGTCGTCTGCTTAATGGCAAAAAGCGATGAGGTAAATTCCTTCACTAAAGCCAGATTGTTTGATGTTTGTAAAGGAATGCAATATGAAATTAATGAGTTAGAACTCACGTTGAATGACTATAGGGATGCTAGCTTTAAATTACAAAAAGAAAATTGTGACATTTCTGATGAAGTTGACATCCTTAAAGAAAAACTTAAAGAACGTGATTCTAACATTGCCATTATGAAAAAGGAAAAATCATGCTATAATGAAGAAGTTGTTTGTTTCCCTTCCTTATTGAATGAAATTAGCATGCTTAAGCAAGATTTGACTAAGCTCGAAATTGAAAAAGACAATGTGATTAAAGAGCTTAATGATAAGTTATGCTTGCTAGATAATGATTTGAAAAAGAAAATAATTGAATTTGAAAAGATGGAGGAGGAAAACAAGAAAGTATTTATAAGCAAATGCACGTTGCTTGTGAAAGAAAATAAACAATTAAAAACCAAAGTTTCTAATTTTGAATTGTCTTTAAGAAAATTTTCAATCGGTAAACATTCGTTGGATACCATAATTGAAAATCAATTATATGGCAATAATAGGCGAGGAATTGGTTTTGGATTAAAAAATGTTGAAAAGATTAAATTCAAGAAATTCCATAATGTACCCTCTATTGCTAAAAACATACATGCAAAGTGCTTTACTTGTGATAGTGTATGCCACACATCATACTATTATAAATTTAGGAACACATATATCAAGTTTAAAATAGTGTGGATTCCTAAAACAATAATGGCTAACATTAATGGACCTTGTTGGGTTTCAAGGTCAAACTTAACACCTTTCATGTAGGTATAACGGAGTTTTGGCGAGGTGCGATGAATTGAAAGCCTCATTCTTTTAGATCCTTAGTCAAATAGCTACGTGAAGGTATTTCTTTTCCCTCCATGCATTTACTGCATACCCTCATAGTTTTTTGTGTGTGCTTGACTTTTTTTGTTTGTGTGCTTGTGCGATTGTTTTTAGGCTTGTTTTAGTTCTTTATAAAAGAAAAACAAAAAAAGTTTGAAAACCCAAAAACCAAAATTTTTTTGTGCTTATTGAATACCTCCTTATGAATCTTTATAAGTGGCATTGTATGAATGCTCAACTCTATCCCTTGTAGAAGTTAATTCATTATTGTTGTAGCTACATGAACATGTTGTTTTTTAATTAGCCATGACATGTCTAAAATTCTCAAATTTGACTTCTACACCTACATTTGCACTTTCACGAAAATAGATTTTTAGTGCTTTTGGAGATTCTTTTGAAGAATATTGGAAAGTGAATGTAGGAATGATTAAAAATTCTAAATTTTCTAAGGGATATGATGTGTTTAGCCATGCATAAAAATTGAGCACAAAAGAATTAAAAAATATATGCTCCGTATGAAAAATGGATACACTTCATGGCTAATACATAACCAACAAGTATCCAACTTATGCTAAATGGGTAAACATTAGTGTTGGTGTATATAACTCATCAAGCAATGTCACCCCACATTTAAAAGTCCTTTTAGGCTATGTTTTGGGGTTTGGTAACTTGAACTCATCTTTGATGAGGTGGAAAAATTCAATCCTAGCGATATTCATGAAAAATGAGAAATGTGGATTGATTTGGTTGATTGGTCTAAAATTGAATCTCCCTTTGTACTTTATTGTCTATATATCATTACACTTACACAAAGGTGGAGAAGTCTTATTATGAACTCTATGAGCTTGAATTGTTTGCTAATTAGAAAACTCATGTAAATGCTAGTTTAACTTATAATTGTTTATTTTTGTATAAGATATTTTTGGGACTTCATTAGCCCACTTTGGATGATAACAAAGGGGGAGAAAGAAAAAGAAAGATTTGATGTGTCGGTATTATATGTTGACTATGTTGAAGGGGGAGCTTGAAAAGTACATAAAGAGGGGGAGCTTGAGAGAAGGGGGAGCATGCTTATATTTGCTATACTTATTGTGCATGCTTTGTAATGCTTGTATGTCTCATTCCATATCATCCATATATCATATCGCATTACACCCTTCAACACACTTCACACGCTCATATTCAATGTACAAATCTTTCATTGGTTTGTCATCATCAAAAGGGGGAGATTGTTGGATGCAAGGATCTAGGAACTTTAGTTTGATGATGACAAACGTGTGCGAACTATTTAACGTGTGCGCTAAGTGTGTTTCAGGAATGGCAAAGCGGTAAATTCCTTAAAGTGATGACTAAGTCAAGTGTTGGAGAAATTGCTTGACACAAAGCAATAGGACCTAATCAAAGAGCTATACACATAGCAAAGATGACTTAGTCAAAAGGGGATTGGATCAATTCAAATCAACTAGCTAGATATGCTAACTCTTAAATCCTATTTGAATTAGATGAAGATCTATTCAAATCCTATATCGTTCCTATTCAAACCCTAAATCCCTTAGATGGTGGGTTTCTTTTTGAGTCAAATTCTCTCTCCAAAAACCCTATATAAATTCGTGCACCAAGGGGAAATAAAAATTTGTGGCAAACAAATAATTTTCCAAGGAGGCTGTCATGAAAGAAAATAAACCCTAGCCTCTCATATCTCATTGCCGTAACACTTGTCAAACAAAAACCCTATATCTCATCTCCAAAGCCAAGGAACACCCAATATTACGCAAGCTTCACAACCCTTTCCCAAAACCTAAAGCATCATCTCAGCTCTCCGTTGTCGAAAAATTTCAAAGGCTTCTTCATCATACTCGAGCCCGTTGTCACCGCCGCTGGGAGAACACGAGGTGGTCGCACGTTCGCTGAAGAAACTCACCGTCGACGAACCACATCAATCGCTGCTATCGTTGTGAAGGTAACATTGGCATCGAAGCCCACTGAGCAACCCACTCTCGCCGTATTCAAAGGTTTTTCGTCGACTAGATGTCACCCCACGCGTCCGAAGCTTGTTGCCATCGCGAAGCTGCCGCTGCACTCAAGTTCCCATCGCCGTTGAGCAAATCGAAGCTGTTGTAGATCACATCAGAGTGTTGTCGAGTCGGAGAGCTCGCCGTCGACCACTCAGAAGAAGCCGTATCATCAAGTTTCCATCATACGTAGCTGCCATCAAAGTCACAGGGACGTCTGAGTTCGCCGAAGGTGTAGACGTTGAAGTGTTATGCCCTCGTCGCCGTCAAGTTCGAGAGAAACAGGTCTCCGTCGGAGTTGTAGATATCACCTTTCTCTTTACAATACTGCATGGCCTAAGTCGGACAAGTCGTAGAACCCTCGCACGGAGTCGAAGAAGTGCCACGCCATGGATTCGCTGCAAGCCACACTACATGTCAGAGATCACCGTCGCCGTGGAGTTGGCGCCGCACGGAGAACTCGATCTCCATCGCTTGAAGATCATCGCTGTCGTGCTGCATGCCGTAGAGTTGGGGGGGAGATACCGAAGTGCTCTTCGCTTGGAGTTGATGCTGACGTCAAAGCAGTCCGTCGCACGAAGTCGTTGTCATCGCCGTGAAGATTTCGCACTACATGCCCTAAAGAAAACCAACGACGAGTGTTACTGCCGTGGATGAGCCCTCACACGAAAGAAACGAAATGAAGCGGAATTATTTTGAGCTGATGTGGAAGAGCTGATTTAAGGAAATTGCTGAGCGCACAGAAATCTTATAATTCACTTTGAACTAGGATTGCTATACGCACAGACCAGTGTGCTATTTGAGATCCAGGGTCGGATCGAGAGACCGTTTGCGTCATATTGGAGCTAACAACTTGCTGATTGACAGAGACGACTACACGGACACGAACTGAGCATTTCTAAACAGTTTACTCTTTATTTTCGTGTTTTAGTGCAACGTTCTCTGTAGGGAAAACTTTACCAATTTTGTGACTATTTTGGACTTGTCTAGTTGGGGCTAGACAAGAGGGTCTTGACGTGTTGTAGCAATCAAGATACACATTTACTAGGTTGATAGAGTTCTGCACTTTGTTGAGTGTGGTACGGTCTAGGTGGAGAGTTGGAGCTAGGACCGCATTGTAGGTGTACGGAAGGAACTTATTAATGCTAGTATTTGCTTGGGGCTGGACGTTGGTCGTTGGTGCGACTAAACCAGGGTATATCTATGCGTACTCTGTGTTTGTCTCTCATTTACTCTGGTTGTGCCTTTAACTGCGTGTGATTTCTCGTGGGTTGCACGAGAATTTTTTATTACCTTATTCACCCCCCTCTAGTCTACGATCCAGATCCAACATGTATAGTCGAAGAAATGGAAGATCACCAGACAGAAAGATTGAATACGGAAAGAAATACGTGTTACTAAATACCGACTGTTAGAGATCTGCCACATCACCTACTCGTTCCAAAACATCGAAGGAGCAAATGTATTGTTGTTGCGGGGTATATCCGATGACACTGAATTTATATTGATATGGGGAACCAAGGGCACGATGGTTACAAGTTAAGGGGGATGATGAGGCTAACTTAGGTCTGGGGATAATTTGAGGATGAGGTTCTCGAGGTCATCCGTCGGAAGGAGTAGGATGCCCGGTGTTTGGAGGAAGAAGCTCGACCGTTGGTGAAGGATGACGGAGGATGCTCGTCCGGCAGCAACAGTGCAAACTTCCTACAAGAGGAGCAACTCGTCAGAAAGGCCGGGCCGGCTTTTCGCCCACAGCCCCTCCGATGCTAAAGTCAGTTAATGACTGAAGAAAGGATGTCGAACACGAAGAGCGATCTCAGTGGTAGATCGGTGCTTGCGTGGCAGACTAAGGTGGAAGGCGCTAATATGTGGAAGAAAGTAGATGTGTTAGGAATTCGTTACTAATTCATCCAACCAACCCCATTCTCGTTGGAGGAGAAGGGGTATTTATAGGCTGCTGGAGTCGGTTACTTCTGCTGAGCTGGTCGGGCCGGGGTGTCAGGTTAACCATGTGAGACGTGCTTTTGTTAGGCGGTCAGCGTTGTAAATGTCTGGTTGCGCTTTTGTCAGGCTGTCTGGAGTGAAATGGCTTGGCGTGCTTTTGTCAGTTCATCAGGAGGTGAAGCGGCCAGGTGTACTTTTGTCAGACTTGTCTGTAGCGGAACTGCTAGTGGCATATCGTCTCCTTCATGGGCAAAATTGTAGGTGAGCGGCATCCGGGCAAGCTATTCTGGATGCGAGCTATACTGGGGCAAGTTAGCGTAGGCTTGGGCAATCTGTTGGTGGACTCTTCTGATTCTGATGGCGAGCTTATCATCCCGATGGGCAAGCTTACTTGGACCTCGGTGAACTTCGGCAAACTAGGCTACATTGCGAAGATTCGACGGGCCAAGTCTCGGGCCTTGAACAAGTGGGCCTAGATATTCGGGGCCGATCTTTATGTCGTAACAATTTTCCCTATCATTCGAGTTCGACACGAAAAGTTCGGATCGGCTCGGATGATGCACTTCACTCCAATGGATGACAACTGTAGAAATTAATGTGAGTCGACCGCAGAATCTCGGAAGTCATCATGATGATTCAGCAACGGGGGAATATTGAAGCACCTCCACCACTTGGAGCTCGACACGTGCTACGTACGGCCTTGGGGAGTAGCTAAGGCGACACCACCGCCTCGGATCTTTCCACATGGAGCACTTTCGATGGTTTAGATCGGGCGACGCCCATTATAAAACAAGGGGAGGGGGAACGGTTGAAAACTTTTGCATTCGAATTCGAAAGAGTTTCTCTTTTTCTCTTCCTTGCTCTCGAGCGTTCCTGCCATTGGTCATCTCTTCATCAGAGCTCCAGTGATCTTCTTCCTTTTTAGGTAACTTCTTGATCTGTCAATGTCTTCCGCTTCTTCATCTTTCAATTCGAACGCTGAGGGGGTTGTTGGAGAGCCGAGGAGGAGAGAGAGGGATTGGGTTGGGCTCTGGCAGAGTTAGGGTATGGTTCTGGCACATGTCAGGGGTATCCTGTGCAAGACAAACACCATTAAACTCTCCGAGATCCGATGCAACTTTATTTGACCAGTATGTGCACAGTTCACCTTACCGAACCCCATGAGAGGGTTTGCGCGTCAAGAGATAACAAAGTCGGAGTTAACTACCCGGCCTTGGGACTCAGCCTACGGTTTTTGCTCAACCCCCACCTTCTCCACTTGCTAAATTTCCTCGAGCTTCCTCTCTGCCAACAAACGCCGGACTCCATCGGCTCAATGGTGGGCTTCGTCGTCCTTTGCACTATCAGCAGGCTGAGTCCGAGCATATCACTCTTCAAGAATTACTTCGTATCGAGGAAGAAGGGGGTGTACCACTATGTTCTTGGGAGGAAAGGCCGGCCTCTCATCCTTGAGGTGTCGAACGCGGGGGAAGAATGGAGGGAGAGGTTTGTCTTTGTCAGGATGCCGGCGGACTTGGTGTTGAGGTTTAACTGGGGGACACTGAATCCCTCAGTGAATAAGGGAAACCCCTGGCAGGGCATGACCTGGAGAGCTCCAAGGCCTTGGAGAAGATCCCTGAAGCGACCCGAAAGTTCGCAAATTTGATCAAGGGCGACCAGTTTGCCCAAAATTCCTAGCCCGAAGGTATTGCGATCTTGGCGAGCTTCTCCCTATATGTGCACCCTGATATTTGCTCTCCTTGCAGGTGTGGCCATGATTCTTACGTGGGAAGAACTTATGAGGAGGGCTAGGGAGCCGGAGACCTTGGAGCCGATGGCCGAGAAGCCATCTGCACCGGAGAAGGGCAAAAAGGTGGCGACGAAGGACTCGTCATGGGAGTTGAGGCATAAGAAGGGACCCGAGGCTGTCATTGGGGGAGAGCGGGATGAGCATTCCTAAAGGGCGAGGGAGACGCCCATGGTGAGCGTTCTTCCCACCTCTGTCGGTGAGGCGGCACCAGGCCACTCTGTCGACCATGGCATTATGAGAGAGATATGATGCCCCGGAGCTCGACAGCTGAGGGACCCCCAGTGAGGTGGGTCGGCAGGGTACCCGATCGAGCACTGGCCTTATGGGTGCCCTAATTGGAAGCAGGGGAGCCTGGGCATTCGAGTTACGAGCCCATGCTCGCCCGCTTTAAGGCGACAAAGGCCGAAGTCCATGCCATCCCGAAGGAGGAGCGCTTCAAGACGAGCTACCCGATGGTCAACATGGAGTCTGTGTTCAATGAATCCGATGTCACAGCTCGCCTGGTGGGGAACAGCCTGTTGCTAAGGGATCCGACGTCCCTCACCGAAGTTGGTCCAGAGCGCCTCTGAGGTACGGTGATCTAGCTAGTATGCAGGTTTGCCACTCTCCCTTCTCCATGCTGCCGGTCCTCCATGTTTTCTTGAGTACTTATGTTCCTATTTATCTTGTAGGCGGTCACGACATTGGTGTCCTTGAAGCGCTATACCGCCTTGAACATGCACAAGGTGAACCACAAGAAGAAGAAGGCTGATCTTGAGGTGGCCAATGGTAAGATGCGGGCGTTGGAGGCCCAATTCAGAGAGGTCGCTGAGAAGCTGCAATATACAGAGGACCAGCTAGAGCAGCTCCAGGGGTAGTATAGGGCCCAGCGGGTGGAGACCGAGAAGTGAGAGCGGCTGCTTCAAGAGGAGGAGACTCGAAGGGTAGTCTCTTTGAACAAACACTCCGTAGAAATTGAGGCCAAGGGGATGGAGATCGATGCACTTAAGTAGGAGGCATCGGACAAAGGGATGGAGATCTCCACGCTGAAACAGGAGGCGCCAGCGCTGAGGACGTTTGACCTGGAAGCCGAGAGGGCTGGGGCCATCTGCAAATACCAGGAGGAGGAGTAACTCCCCATGATGAGGTTAATAAGGGTGGAGGGCATGGAGGAAGAGACGCAGGCGGGCTTCAAGAGGGTGGAAGCGCGGCTGGCGAAGCTATATCCTTCTATGGAGATAGACTTCTCCAGGATGACGGTGGCCTCTGGCGATGAGGAGGATGAAGTAGATGCTCTGGGGGAGGTGCTGCCGCTTAATCTTTGGAGCGGTCATTTTTGTAGGGCCGGTCTTGGGGCCATACATCGGACCTATTGTAGAGAAACTATGTAAATGTACAAATTTTAGCTTCAATGAAATATACCTTAGGCGGTTTGCCTTGTTTATCATTAATATTTGCATCGCTATTCGCCGCTTTTTGCCTTGGTGAATATGTCCCCAACTTTTTGCTTGGAAGTGGCTAAGGCCCAGGAGAAGTGTAATGTTGTGGAGTTGGCACCTTTTGAGGGCGAAGCTCATAAGCATGCCCTAGAGTTGAGGGATGGGGAGGGTGCAAGCCGTCGCTCGTTCCTTGTCCCACCCAATGACACTATTAAGGTGAAGCCGTCAATCTTGCACCGGAGTTGAGGGAGGGGAGGGTGCGAGCCGTAGCTCATTCGTTAACCCATCGGTGATCTTATCGAGGGCAAAGCTTGTCAGCCTACACCAGAGTTGAGAGACGGGGAGGATGAAAGCCGTCGCTAGTTCCTTGTCCCACCTGGAGACACTATTGAGGGCGAAGCTGTCAAGCTTGCTCCAAAGTTGAGGGAGGGGAGGGTGCGAGCCGTAGCTCATTTTTAACCCACCGGTGATACTATCGGGGCGAAGCTCGTCAGCCTGACCTATAGTTGAGGGATGGGGAGGGTGCTAGCCGTCGCTTATTCCTTGTTCCACTCGGTAATACTATCAAGGGAGAATCCGTCAAGCGTGCCCTGAAGTTGAAGGAGGGGAGGGTGCGAGTTGTAGCTTGTTCCTTAACCCATCGGCGATCATATCAGGGGCGAAGCTCGTCAGCCTGCCCCAGAGTTGAGGGATGTGGAGGGTGTGAGCCGTTGCTCATTCCTTGTCCCACCAGGCTACACTATCAAGGGTGAAGCTGTCAAGCTTGCCCCGGAGTTGAGGGACGGAGGGTGCAAGCCGTAGCTCGTTCCTTAACCCACCGGTGAACCTATCAAGGGTGAAGCTCATCTGCCTGCCCCAGAGTTGAGGGATGGGAAGGGTGCAAGCCGTAGCTTGGTCCTTAACCCACCTGGAGCCTATCGGGGTCGAAGCTCGTAAGCTTGCCCCGAAGTTGAGGTATGGGGGGTGCAAGCCGTCGCTCGTTCCTTGTCCCACTTGGTGACACTATCAAGGGCAAATTCGTCAATATTGCCCTGGAGTTGAGGGAGAGGAGGGTGCAAGGCGCAGCTCGTTCCTTAACCCACCGACGATCCTATCGGGGGCAAAGCTTGTAAGCCTGCCCCTGAGTTGAGGGATGGGAAGGGTGTGAGCAGTCGCTCGTTTCTTGTCCCACACGGCGATACTATCGATGGCAAAGTCATCAAGCTTGCCCCAAAGTTGAGGGAGGGGAGAGTGCGAGCCTTAGCTCGTTCCTTAACCCACCCACAAACCTATCGGGGGCGAAGCTCGTCTACCTTCCCAGTAGTTAAGAATATCTAAAAGCAGAAATTTTCAAACAGAGACGGCGATATTTGAGAAAGTGCAATGAAAATGATAGTTATATTTACAAAACTGTAGACAGCATAGGAGTAAAAGCTCATTGTCCATGTGGCAGGCTAGCTTGCTGCCTTCCCTGGTTGATCGTTGATGTCCTCTTGATGATTGCCGAGCTTGGATAGCTAGGCTTGCTCAGGTGCTTTGTGTTTGGTGGAGTCGACGTAGCAGCTCCAAGATAGTCTTTGGCTCCCTCGTACCTGTCCAACCCCCTGTGGAGTCTGGAACTTGATCATCTGGTGTAGAAGTGAGGGGAGAGCTTCGATGGCGGTCATGAATGGCTGCTTGATGATTCTGCTGTATGCCGAGGCGATGTCGATGACAACGAACTGTGTCATCCGAGTGATGATCCTTGGCTCTTCCCCCAAAGACATCGGTAGGGTGATGACTTCGATGATGGGTGTCGAGTAGCTAGTGAAGCCGACAATCGGTCCTGTGCACAGCCTTAGATCGGCCTGCTTCAGCCCCATCTTCTGGATCTTCGACATAAAAAGAATGTCGCACGAGATCCTGGTGTTGATCAGGAGATGGCTGACTATAGCCGTTCCAATCTGAGCTTCGATGATGATGGCGTCATTATGTGGAAGTTCAACCCTCTCCAAGTCATTGTCTGAGAATGAGATGGGGGGCCGAGTTACATTCCTCTGCTTCGCTTCGTCACCCTTGCCCGTCATTATCACTTGTCGGGCGTACGCCTTTTTGGCCGAAGATGACGTGCCACCCGAGGACGGTCCACTGCATATCACATCTATGTGCATGACCGCTCAGGGCTGGCAAGGGGCGTCTTGCTCGGTGCTCTGGGGCTGGTTCAGTTGCTGCGCTCCCAGGGGCACTTTCTCATCACACGTATGTCTTCTCCCTTCAACGAAGCCCTGAAGATGGCCCTCCGGGATCAGCTGCTCAATATCCCTCTTCAATGTAAAACACTCATCGGTATCATGACCGTGATCACGATGATACCGAAAATATTTCTAGTGATCCATCATGGTTGGGACCATCCTTCTCCTTTGAAGCGGGTCTCGGAGAAGTCCGGCTCTCATTGCTGCTGCCAATACTTCGACAGCAGGGGCGTTGAGCTGCGTGTACTGGGCCTGTTGTCGCCCTTCATTCCTGTCGACCACCGGTGGTGGATCTCTAGGCAGGTGAACCCTCGCACTGGGCCAGGATGGTATTGAGTTCTATGACCTCCTTGGTCGCTCCCCTGATTGCCGGGTTGGTCACGCCCTCAAGGGCATTGATCCTGCCTTAATCGACCATCAGGCCGCCGCTCGCCGCGGGACGTCCCACCTTGGGCAGCCACCTTCATCACTCCGAGAGCATCCTTGCTCAACATGAATCTCTCTGCCTGAGCAACGAGGGCATCCAGATCGGCAGGCGGATCTTGGAGGAGCGACTTATGCATGCTTCGATTGGTGTCACAGTCTGTTTTCAATCGTACGCTTTTTGTGCACGTACTCTTGTTCGTACACGTAGTTATTTTGGACCTTTCTTATATCCGCACTCTATGATGTAATATGCCGTTGTGACCCTTTGGAAGAGTATTAGTTTGTGGAAATATTTTGGAATGTCATGTCACGGGTCGTTCTCCCACAATCTGACTTTGTTTGAAGAGGCGTCATAATTTTCACTTTTGTCGTGAGACCTTTTTATTTTTAGTTTCGTTTCTCGTCGCCCTAGCCGTGATCGATCTCTTTAGTTTCGTTTCTTTCGTCGACACGGTCGCCCCGGTATTTTTCTTGTAATTATCGGGTACCGTTTGACCCACTTGTGCACTAATTTCCTCATTAATCAATATGAAGCCTAAGTTTAACATGATATTTCTCTAAGCTAGGCTCACCCTCTTTTCCCCTTAACTGAACCCTACCCTCTCACATTCTCTCTCCCATTTACCCTCAAACTACCCAAATCCCATTGTTGAATAGCAAATGAGGAATCTCACATACATATCAAAACAAATTGTGATTTTGGCTATTCATCACCAATTTCCTACACTCCCCTTATCTCCACTCACACCTAACCCATTAAGTGCACCCCCCTATTTAACCCTCTATAGCAATCCAAGCCCTTTAAGAGCCAGATCAGCCATAGGACAATTTTTCTTCACGCAAGGCTCTGCGAACGCTGCCAACATCTTTTCTTCACGCAAACACCCAACTTCTCCACAGGCCATCACCGACCAGACCCATCACCGACCCATCTCCACCCCACCACCTGCTTCGCCGTGACCACCCCTCACCACCGGCCTCTGATTGCCGCACCCTGGGCACGCGTGAAGCAGCAGCAGTAGCGACTGTCAACCGCAACAGCCGCCGCTCGCAGCCGCTGACTGTAGCTCCGACCGCCGCAGTCGCCCCCTCTTTCTGTCCCCGTCTCCCCTTGGCCGCCTCCCGCCGATTGCAGGCCGTTCCAGCCCCGTCTGACCCCTATCAGCGAGTAATGACAGCGTTTTATGTTTCAGCAACGTTTCTACGTCGTCGCGACGCTTCCTCGCCGTATCTTGCTGATCTGAACTTCCCGGTAGCCCCTATCATGCCTAAGCGGTGTTTCTTGCCGACCCGATCAGCCCCAACGACGCTCAACTTCGTTGCCATCGAGTACGACGATCTCGCTGTCGCTGTTTGTTGTTTCGGCCTTCTTTCGCGCACGACAACGTTCTCTAGCCAATGTCCACGCGCTCGACCATCCCTCTAGCCGTTGACGACTCGCGACGCTCTCCCGGTAGCTTCATGTGATCATCTCTTCGCTACGGTTAGTAACGTTTGCTAAGAATATTTCATATCAATTTGCTAGTAAAATATGAACCATTACATGACAATAATCAGCAAGTGGACTTAATGAACTGGTGTTTGCATGCTAGTAACTTTAATAAACGATGATCAGCTAATGGACGTGATATATTGATGTTAACAAGATTATTCATATGGCTGATAACTTGTTTACACAACTTCTAGTTAATGTGTTAGCCAAGGTTGCTTGATATATTTGTTGTGTATTTTCGTACTAGCTACGGACATAATTATCATGTTAGTAATTTAACGATCATTAATAATGATGTGTCACCCATCTTAGGATTGAAAACATAATTAAAATTGGATTAATAGACGTTTTAGAGTTGTCTAATAATCCTAGTCTGTCGTTACGAACTTATTCATGCACGTGTTTTATCACAGAGAACCCGTCGTTCCGTACCGTTCACACTACCGGAATCCAACCCCTGACGTCGCTACCCAACGTCAAAGTAGCTCTCACGTCGTGTTGAGGTAAGTCTCTCTCCGTAGGAATTCCCACATCGCTTGTTAATCCACCTAAAAATCATAGCTTCTGCTTATAATTGGGACTGTAGGCTAGACTGCGATCTGAACACATAGGTAGACTCGGACTTGATTGAACAGATCGTGACTTGGTTGTTTATCAGGCAAGTGATACTTGCCAGTTTTCTGTTTAGGCCACGTCTTAGGCCATTTTGTACAGTAGCGTAAAAGAGACTAGGCGGTGAAATGATAGTCGCATAGACGCCCCTTTTTGATCTAGCTTGACAACGAAGATAGATCCGACACCTTTATCATGCTTGTATTCATGTTGCCAGGCCATGTTTAATTTCAATTAACGGTACACATTTATCTGCTCATTGCCATGTCATTGCATGCATCCAATGTTTCATTGTGAGCGCGTAGCACACGCTACACTTATTGTAATGATTGAGGCTAGGCACCTGCTTTCCGGGCACAACCCGATGCCAAAAACACTTCCTAGCTTGTGATCTAGAAGCGAGCTCATGTACTTGTGAAACCCCGGCTCGATACACGTGGAGGGGTAGGGTTAAGCTGTCACGCAACGTAGAAGGATGCCTGATCCGCTCCTTCAGCTGTAAGGAGTAAACGATGTGCATAATGTGATAGGATAGTGATCGTGATTCATGAATGTTGTTTTTCGTAGTTTCTGCTACGACATGCGTGCATGTTCATCATGTCCTCTTTAACTATTGCATTCTTAAATGTCATGTCAACTCACTTTTTATTTTAGAACTACTAGTCGTCTTTTTTTATTTGTATCCTTGCACAAAAGTCCTCCGCTTTCTTTAGGGAGACTTTTGCTGACATGTGCCCTTTTCTCTTTGGGTGTCATATGTCAGGTTCTGAATTAGAGTTAGCCGCTGAGGACGGCAGTTCGTGGACGCTGAGTTCGAGGTACCTGCAGTGACCGAGGTCGAGGACACTAGTGACCAGTCCTAGACTCACCTGGAGTCTTTTTAGTTGTCACTTTTTAGTAGTTGTAGTTAGCTTTCGGTACGTAGCACCTGACTTTCTTTACTTTTGTTCGGCCATGCTTTAGGCATATTGCTCAGACCTGGTACTTTTGACTCTTTCTGTGATGTAGGAATATTTGATGGATGTTTGTTGGTGGATGTTCTTTTATCGGCTTTATTATCATTGTTGTTGTTTCGTCGCAATGCAAAGGACCTGCTACTATTTGATATTTTTACAGACGCTTATCAGACTGTAGCTTCATAGCTCCACATCTGAGCGGACCTCCTCACGTCTCGCCTTCCGTACTTGGGAAGCGGGGCGTGACAGGTTTTGTTAGCGGCCCATGCAGGAACTTTTTGCATCCGTGAAATATCAGAACAACCATAATGATAAACAATATCCAATTAAATATTCATAACATCCAAGTCATAATTAAGTCTAATCTGAACATTTCCTTGTCTTAGATGGCGGGTAGACGTGTCACTCGAGATGGTAGTGTCCCTGCAGCTGGTGGTGGAGCAGGACGCACTGAGGATGCTAATAGAGAACCCACCACAGCTGAGATGATGAGGATGATGCACCAGATGATGCACGTGTAGCAAGGTATGCTTTAGAAGTCCCCTCGCTTCGAGCCAAGAGCGAAGCAGTTTCGAGAGCTGGGCCCGACTTACTTCACTGGATCGGAAGGACCATTAGCTGCGGAGGAATAGATGAAGAATACAGAGGACAATCTGCTTCTCTCGAAGGTTAACCCGGCTGGATGGGTTGACTTGGTGAAGAAGCAACTGAAGGATAATGCTCGTAGCTGGTGGGAGTCTGAGGAGAAGATGTTAGTGAGGCCTAACCCCTGGGCCACTTTAAAGGTGAGATTTGATGAGGAATATTTCCGTAAAGCTACGAGGAGGGAGTTGATGCAGCGGTTCGTCAATCTGAAGCAGGGAAATATGACGGTGGATCCGTACCACCAGGAGTTCACAAGATTTTGTCACTTTGTGCCAAATTTGGTTCGGACCCTCGAGGATCGAGCGTATCAATTCTTACAGGGACTTTCTTTAGAGCTGTAGAGTCTGATGTCCACTTCGGACTTAGATTCTTACCGGAAGTTGCTGGTAGCTGCCAAGAGGCAGGAGCTGATTTCCAATCAGAGGTAAGGACATTTTTCAAGAGCTGGGAAGAGGGCTATGGAGCAGGCCAAGGCTGTGGTTTGGCCAGTGATGAAGGCTAATCAGTTTGTGCAGTTCAAGAGGCTAGGTGGGCACGTTCAGAAGACGTGCCATTTTTGCGTCAGGACCGGCCATGTGAAGGACCAGTGCAAGAGATTTCTGGGCCAGTGCTTACTTTGTGGCGACCCCAACCATTTAGTGAAGTATTGCCCGCTTGCTAGACAGCCGCAGAAAGCACCGGTAGCCGCTGGATGTGGAGCACCTCTCATTCCCGAGAAGCAGGCATTTCAGCAGGCTATTCAGCCTAGGAGGCAAGCTTTCACGATGACTGCAGTAGAGGTAGAGGCTGAGGACAACGTTATTGCAGGTAACCCTCAGACTAGTCCTTACTTTTTCGTTAGTTGGTCTTGCATGTTAGATTGGAACTTGTTTGCTAGAATAAGTTTTGATTGCTAGTTTGTTTATTAGGGGTTATTCTTGTTTGTGCTTGTCCCGCCCGAGTTCTTTTCGACTCCGGTGCATCCATGTGCATCTTATCCCGGAGTTTCGTGGGCAAGAATTCTCTAACGACTTCCCCTCTTTCCAAGAGTTGGGATATCGCTACAGGGAATGGTGTGATCTCAGTATCCCTTGGATGTCAATCTTGTCCATTGGTAGTCTGTGAACTCGAGCTTTACGCCGAATTTATCGTCCACAACATTACCAACTATGATGATGTTCTTGGGATGGATTGGCTTAGTTGCTTCTACGCTACGATCGACGGAAGAAGGTGGTGTTCGAGATTCCTGGTTATCCGACTTTCGAGTTCAGTAAAGGTAACAATTCGATTAGGCTTGTCAGATTTCGGGCCAAGCCAGTGGTGGAGCTTGTGGCTATGCAGATGGAGGTGACTAGACCAGCTGTAGTGAGAGATTTTGATGATGTCTTCCCCGAGGAGATTTCAGGACTGTCGCCCGATCGAGCTCTTGAGTTTTCGATGGATCTTATTCCAGGAGCGCAGCCTATTTCAAAAGCACCATATTATATGGCTCCGACAGAGTTGGAGGAGTTACATAAACATTTGGAGGAGCTTTTGTAGAAGGGTTACTCAATGAGAGTGTATCTCCATGGGGAGCACCTGTTCTATTGGTGAAAAAGAAGGATGGTTCGCGTCGGATGTTCGTGGACTAGAGAGAGTTGAATGATGTCACCATCAAGAACAAGTATCTGTTGCCACAGGTTGATGACATTTTTGATCAGCTTGGAGGATCGAGGGTATTCTCTAAATTGGATCTCGTGAGCGGGTATCACCAGCTGATGGTGAAAAAGGATGACGTGTAGAAGACGGCGTTCAGAACGAAGTATGGACACTACGAGTTTGTGGTTATGCCTTTCGTTGTAACCAACGCACCCACAGTTTTCATGAATTTGGTGAATCTGATATTTTATGACTTCTTAGATAAGTTTGTCGTTATCTTTATTGACGACATCCTGAAAGTCGGAGGAGGAGCATGCTGAGCACTTGAGGACTGTTCTGGAGATTTTGAGGAAGCATCGGTTGTATGTAAAGTATTCCAAGTGCGAGTTCTGGCTGGATAGAGTTGCCTTTCTTGGGCACGTGGTGTCAGGCGATGGCATATCCATGGATCCGGAGAAGATCAAGGCTATCAGAGAGTGGCCTGTTCCACAGTAAGCGTCAGAGATCAGGAGTTTTCTTGGGCTTGCAGGATATTATCGGTGCTTCATTAAGGACTTTTCTCGTATTGCTGAGCCAATGACTAGACTGACGAGGAAGGATATACCATTCGTTTGGTCTGATGCTTGTGAGGAGGCCTTTTCTATACTGAAGGAGAGTTTGACGACTGCCCATGTTCTAGATATGCTTGATCGGAGTGGAAGTTTCGAGATCTTTCGAGATGCTTCTGGCTAGGGTCTCGGTTGTGTTTTGCATCAGCATGGGCATGTGGTTGCGTATGCTTCTCGACAGCTTAAGGCTCATGAGAAGAATTACACGATGCTTGATTTGGAGTTGGCTGCAGTCGTATTTGCGCTCAAGATTTGGAGGTATTTCTTGCTGAGTGAGAAGGTGAAGATCTTCACTAATCACAAAAGCTTGAAGTATATATTTACGCCAAAGGAGCTCAACATACGACAACGTCGATGGTTGGAGCTCATGGAGGATTATAAGATCGACTTGCAGTACCAACATGGCAAGGTGAATGTAGTTCCTGATGCGCTGAGCAGATTTCCAGCGGTTATGATGTTGACTTCATAGTGGAGGTTGCAGCAGGATTTTTGCGAGTCTGGTATTGAGATCGTGCTTTCTGGAGAGGCTTTGTTGTTGATGTGTATGCAGATACAGTCACGATCGTGGATTGGATCAAGGCAGGTCAGGCTGGAGATCCAAAGCTGAAGAGGATCCGTGAGCAGGTAGAAGCCGGTCTGCGGACTGATTTCAGATTCAAGAGGATGGCTCGCTGAGGTATGGAGCCAGAGTTTGTGTGCCAGCTGGAGATATTAGAGAGGAGTTGCATATTGAGGCACATAGCTCGCCGCATTCTGTGCATTCTAGTGCCACCAAGATGTACAATGACCTTCGCCTGAACTATTGGTGTCATGGCTTGAAGCGCATTGTGGTACAAAGCATTGCCAAGTGTTTGGTCTGTCAGTATGTTAAGGCAGAGCATCAGCGTACAACAAGGTTGCTACAACCGCTTCCGATTTCGGAGTGAAAGTGACAACACATCACTATGGATTTCGTGACTGGACTACCTCGGAGTCCGAAGCAGAGTCACGCGATTTGGGTGATCATAGATCGGTTGACCAAATCTGTGCACTTTATTCCATTTCGAGTAGGACAGTCCACTGAGACTCTAGCGAAGAGATATATGGAGGTAAATTCGTTTACTCTCTGTTTTTATTTCCTTTCTCTAGTTCAGATAGTGATGTAACATGGATCGTGTAGAAGATCGTGCAACTTCACAGAGTCCTCGTGAGTATCGTGTCGGACAGAGACACGAGATTCACATCTCATTTTTGGCAGTATCTGCAGAAGAGTCTGGGTACGAGTCTAAGTTTCAGTACCGCGTACCACCCGCAGACGGATGGATAATCAGATAGGACGATTCAGATTTTGGAGGACATGCTGAGGGCGTGCATGTCGGACTTCAAGGGATCTTGAGAGGATCATCTTAATCATATGGAGTTTGCCTACAATAACAGCTACCAGGCGAGTATTGGCATGGCGACCTTCGCCGCGCTATAAGGGAAGAAATGTCGATCGCCACTGAGCTGGGATGACATTGGAGACATGGAATTGTTAGGGCCAGAGATGATCGTGCAGCTGGTGGATGTGGTGATGAACATCCGGGAGATGCTGAGGATCGCTCAGAACCGTTTCAAGCATTGGGCAGACGCTAAATGACAACCATTGGAGTTTCAGCCTGGAGACCACGTCTTCATCAAAATCTCGATTTGGAAAGAGAGGCAAGCTGAGTCCAAGGTACATTGGGCCTTTTGACGTCTTGGAGAGAGTTGGAGCTATGGCATATCACTTGGCTTTACCGTCGTCACTGGAGGGAGTTCACGCCGTGTTTTACGTATCTCAGTTACGTCGATACATCAGTGATCCATCGCATGCTGTGGATTTCTCGGAGATCACGGTGCGTCCGGATCTGACTTTTGATCAGCAGCCAGTTAAGTTCTGGATTGACGATAGAAGTAGTTGAGGAATAAGACCGTCGACTTGGTTAGAGTGCTGTGGCATCATGGTTCACCTGGGGAGTCCACCTGGGAGCGTGTGGATGATATGAGAGAGCGCTTCCCGCACTTATTTTAGAGCAGTGGTTGATGTTGATTCCGAGGGAGGAATCATTCATAAGGTGAGAAGGATGTCACGGTCTGTTTTCAATCGTACGCTTTTCGTGCACGTACTCTTGTTCGTACACGTAGTTATTTTGGACATTTCTTGTATCCACGCTCTATGATGTAATATGCCGTTGTGACCCTCTGGAAGAGTATTAATTTGTGGAAATATTTTGGAACGTCATTTCCCGGGTCGTTCTCCCACAATCTGACTTTGTTTGAAGAGGCGTCATAATTTTCACTTTTGTCGTGAGACCTTTTTATTTTTAGTTTCGTTTCTCGTCGCCCTAGCCGTGATCGATCTCTTTAATTTTGTTTCTCTCGTCAATACGGTCGCCCCGGTATTTTTCTCGTAGTTATCGGGTACTGTTTGACCCACTTGTGCACTAATTTCCTCATTAATCAATAATTAACCCTAAGTTTAACATGATATTTTCCCTAAACTAGGCTCACCCTCTTTTCCCCTTAACTGAACCCTACCCTCTCACATTCTCTCTCCCATTTACCCTCAAACTACCCAAATCTCATTGTTGAATAGCAAATGAGGAATCTCCCATACGTATCACAACAAATTGTGATTTTGGCTATTCATCACCAATTTTCTACACTCCCCTTATCTCCACTCACTCCTAACCCATTAAGTGCACCCTCTTATTTAACCATATATAGCAATCCAAGCCCTTTAAGAGCCCGATCAACCCTAGGGCAATTTTTCTTCACGCAAGGCTCTTCGAATGCCACCAACATCTCTTCTTTGCACAAACACCCAACTTCTCCCCAGACCATCTCCGACCTGACCCATCTCCATCCCACCGCCTGCTTCGCCGTGACCACCCCTCGCCGCCGACCTCTGATCGTCGCGCCCTGCGCGCGCGTGAAGCAGCAGCAGCAGCGGTTGTCAACCGCCGCAGGCGTCGACCGCAGCCGTCGACCGCGGCATCGACCACCGCAGTCGTCCCCTCTTGTCGTCCCCGCCTCCCTTGGCAGCCTCTAACCGACTACAGGCTGTTCCAGCCCCGACCAACCCCTATCAGCGAGCAACGACAGCATTTTATGTTTCAGCAATGTTTCGACGTCGTCGCAACACTTCCTCGTCGTCCCTTGCTGATCTGAACTTCCCGACAGCCCCTACCATGCCTAAGCGGTGTTTCTTGCCGACCCGATCAGCCACACCGACGATCAACATCGTTGCCATCGCGTACGACGATCTCGCCGTCATCGATCGTTGTTTCGCCTGCTCTCGCGCACGACAACGTTCTCCAGACGCTGTCCATGCGCTCAACCATCCCTCTAGCCATTGACGACTTACGACGCTCTCCCGGTAGCTTCGTGGGATCATCTCTTCGCTACGGTTAGTAACGTTCGCTAAGAATATTTCATATCAGTTTGCTAATAGATTATGAACCATTACATGACAATAATCAGCAAGTAGACTTAATGAACTGGTGTTTGCATGCTAGTAACTTTAATAAATGATGATCAGCTAATGGACGTAATATATTGATGTTAACAAGATTATTCGTAGGGCTGATAACTTGTTTACACAACTTCTAGTTAACGTGTTAGCCTAGGTTGCTTGATATATTTGTTGTGTATTTTCGTACTAGCTACGTGACGTAATTATCATGTTAGTAATTTAATGATCGTTAATAATGATGTGTCACCAATCTTAGGATTGAAAACTTAATTAAAATTGGATTAATAGACATTTTAGAGTTGTCTAATAATCCTAGTCCGTCGTTAGGAACTTATTCATGCACGTGTTTTATCATAGAGAACCCATCGTTCTGTACCGTTCACACTACCGGAATCCAACCCCTGACGTCGCTACCCGACGTCAGAGTAACTCTCGCTTCGTGTTGAGGTAAGTCTCTATCCGTAGGAACCCCCACATCGCCTATTAATCCACCTAAAAATCATAGCTTCTGATTATTTTTGTAACTCACTAATTACGATAAATGATTGGGACTGTAGGCTGGACTGCGATCTGAACACATAGGTAGACTCGGACTTAATTGAACAGATCGTGACTTGGTTGTTTATCAGGCAAGTGATACTTGCCAGTTTTCTGTTTAGGCCACGTCTTAGGCCATTTTGTACAGTAGCGTAAAAGAGACTAGGCGGTGAAATGATATTCGCCTAGACGCCCCTTTTTGATCTATCTTGACAACGAAGCAAGATCCGACACCTTTATCTTGCTTGCATTCATGCTGCCATGCCATGTTTAATTTCTGTTTCAGAGTGTTTTCTCACTACAGTATCGTTGACCGTGGACTGCCCGGTCAACGTGGTCAAGGGGCCGATTAGGGTCCCTTGGGTGCGTCGAACGCGGGTAGACGCGACGCGAATCGGAGATGTAGTCGACGCAGAGCACGTCAGCTGGGCCTGGTCTGGATCCTCGGCCTCTGGGGGGGCTGAGGGGAAGCCTTGGCCCGGTGTGAGGTGCTCGGCCTCGGACGGTCGGACGACGAGGGGAAGCCTCGACACCTTGGCTTGACGTGCGACCGACGCGGTGCTGAGGGGAAGCCTCGGCTCGGAGGGGTACGCTCGGCCATGGTCGGTCGGACGACGAGGGGTAGCCTCGGTCGTCTCGCTTGAAGTGCGGCCGACGTGGAGCTGAGGGGAAGCCTCGGCTAGGATGGATGTGCTCGGCCTCGGTCTCTCCTGGCGTCGAGGGGTGGCCTCGATGTCTTGGCTGATGCCTGATGGCGTTCGCCTGGTGTCGAAGGGAAGCTTCGGCACTTGGATCTAACGTCTCCCTGAACAGACGAGAACACTCGTCAGGGAGGCCGGACCTTGGTTCTGGCCAAATCCCCTCCGATGACTAAGTCAGATGACAGTCTGAAAGAGGAGGCTCGGCGGGGACGGTTCGACTCGAGAGGAGATCGGAACGACGTCCTCCGGCGTGAGCGGGGGGGGGGGAGGGAGGAGATGAAGTGGGGGAACTAGGTCGTTGATGGAGTACCTTAGGTTTTGCTACCTGAGATGCGGTCCTTTGTTCAGTCGTCCTCCTAGCCCTTTTATAGGCCTCTGGTCGCGACCACCCATGACTCACGTCCTTCGTCCACCCCCAATCGTGCCCCCTTAATCCGCCTCCCCATCCCCGCTCCCTGCGCCATGCCAGCACCTCCCCATAACGGTCATTAAGTGGCAGCGGGCCTGGGGGAACGGTTATCGCTGGAGTGGGTGAGTGACTCGCGCGTTTCCGGGGTCGGGTCGGATCGATGTTCGGGGTCCACTCATGGGCTTCGTTGGGTGGGCTTGGACCCCCCACGATTTCGCATTGTAGGCTGCGCCTTTGGGCCCATGCTGTTGGGCCTCCGCAAAATAGACGTATCAATTGCCCCCATCGGTTGGGCCGTTCGGCCTTGGCCGGTTCGGTTCGACCGATGTGACTCCTGGGGTTTCGATTGGCGCTTCAGTCGAGGCGTGGTCATAAATGAAGGTCATGATGAGGCGGATCGATAGGACTTCCCTTGGCGCCGATTTCGAAACGCCGCCGGCTCTTTGAGGCTTGCCACGCGTTCCTGTCAGGCGTTTTGAATTCGCCCCTGGGTCTTGTATATAAGTGCACCGGCTGCTTTGATCCCAACTTCTTCCTCTTTGTTCCGGTCTTTCCACAAACTCGGAGTCTTCCACCGCCTTCGTTCTCTTGCCTTCTCCAAATAAACAAAAAGGTAACTCCTTTCCCATCCTCATATTATGGCTGCTCTAAGGATAGGTGGCTCTGGCCAAGGGGCGAGGGATCCTCCTGAGTCCAGGTGACGTTCGTTTATATTTCATATATTTGCGCGCGTTTTCTTCCGTGTTTCTCTGTATTTTCCGTCGTCTTTTATTTGTTTTCTTGTATTTTCTTGTTTTCTTTCACTTTTCTTTGTCTCTCCATATTTGCAGGAGATTGCCCGCGTAGGGGACGTTTAACGACGATATCTCAAGTCCCCGGAGCAACGGGAGGAGTCACGCGTGATCCAGGGGGTCAAACGACGATGATTGCATCATTCAGCCCCTCACCCGATCGGTTGAACAAAGTCAACCGATCGGGTGATGCACGCGTGCACCACCCGGTCTCAGCCGGAGCTCACATGGAAGTCACCCGACCGGTTCACAGACCGGTTCAGCGGTGGCCTATTCTCTGTCTTTTCGAGCAAAATGCCAACCGATCGGGTGACTCTCACCCGATCGGTTCATCTGTAGCTGAAGATGAGGAGCTGAAGACACGGGCACCAAACCGATCGTTTCACCCGACGGCGCTAAGATCCAACCGGTCACTCAAGAACTCACCCGACCGGTTCATCTGACCGGGTGAAGCTCCGCCGTTTTCTGTTTACTATTTGTAACAGATCACCCGATCGGTTGACTTGTCAACCGATCGGGTGGCGCTTTTTCCTGCGGGTTTGGACCCGAACCATTAGGGTTCCGAAGTGGGGCTATAAATACTCTAAGTTGGCTGACTGAAAGGGGATCTCTTCTCAGTTTTTTAGGGCTTTTGCCCCTTTCTCTTGTGAGCTTTAGGTTAGATTAGATTAGGTCTTTTTGTTAATAAATCTTGTATTGGATTTAAGATTCAAACTCAAGATAAGTATTTCTTTCTCTTGTTCTCCATTGTTTGTGTTGTATTTCTTTTGCTTCATGATGAATGTTTGTATGTCTTTTGTGTTGTTTGTTTTTATGTTATTCATCATGGAGTAGTATTGATGAACCCTAATACGGGTTAGGGTAAGATTGATGCTTGGAAATTTACATTAGACTTGGTTGCATGGCACGTGTTCGATGAAATGTGTCAATGGGGATTTCTAGCAATCTGGGTCCAATTCGTACGACGACACACTAGATGTGTTGAGGATTGGGGTCCGGTGCTTGTCCTGTCAAGATCCGCTTCGATGTATTGCTAAAAATCACATTTGACTCATTTGGCCATTAGGGTTACACGGGGGTGTTTCATTGTCATTGGCGGGAGAAAGACCGCCTCTGACCGTCGGGCCAAGGGGGAATAAACTTGGCGGTTGACTCCCTAGCCATAGCTCACGCCCCTTGTGTAGACATCGAGTCCTCGCTCGCGGGAGCGGCTTGGACGAAGTGTTGGGAGATATCATTGTGGCCTTAATGCTCCCGGTTGCGGAAGGTTTTAATGGACATGGGAATGCCCACCGTCCGGAACCGGGTAGGCCTAGCGTGCTTGGCACCGACCGGAATATCGGGCCATGGACGCTAGGTACCACCTTTTGGGGCAATGTCTCACCCTGGGTCAAGTCAAATGCCAAGTGTCATGAGTGCTCTAGCCCGTGTTAGTGGGGATTCATTTCGTGTCTTTTTATTTCTTCTCTATATTTCTACACTTCCACCCATATTATCCGCGTAGCTAGCACACAACCTAGGCGAGGCTAGTAGCCACTCAAGCCATCCACCTCCCTGTGTTCGATAAACCCGCACCCTACACTAACCGTGCACTTGCGGTAAAACGACACCGCGCCCATACCGTAAACGGGGCGCCGGTCACCAGGCATGGCGGGCCCCGATCTGAGGGATCCGGTTCCTCCTCGGGGAGCCGTTCCCTCCGAGACAAAGGGAAGGTGACACGCCCCGCTTCCCATTAGGCTTGAGAGCGAGGATGCGAACGGGCCCGCTTATGCAAGTAAGGAGGAGGTACTTCTGCTTTTCTTTCCTCCTTGACTTAACACAATAAGCGTCTGTGTGAAATACCGCAGGTTCTTGCTTGCATTACTTAAAAACAACGTAGATAAAAAAAACATTATTACAATCTCCAATGTCTCAACAAATTTACAACAATGTAGAAAAGAAGATGGGTCTTATGACTCGTACAATAAGTGAAAAGAAGTGCAATGAAAGTTCTTGGTCCACTGATTCAGCTATCTCAGCTAGTCATCCTGGTGACCTGTCTCGTAACCTGACATACATTCAAACAACATGAATGTTTGTCAGCAAGGGTCTGCAAGTAAATGTCAGATGACCCAAGGCAAGATATATATAACAAGTTATATATATGGCAGTTTTACAGCAGTTAAAAGAATTTACACTAGCATGTATTTCAATGAACTGAAGCAGTTAAAACAATTATGAAAAGTAACACTAGCATGGTAGTTAAAGCAACAAGTTACATTAGCATGGTAGTTCAGTTATAAAAATTAACATGGCAGTTGAGCAATGTAACATCAGTCTGTAATTAACTTTCTTTTTCAATTATTTGACTGTGTGCGCAAGTCCGTGAATAAGATTCCCGCCGTTAGACGAATAGTAAATAAATACACCTTCAAGTGCCCCCGAAGGCGATCAGTTTACTACCGGCTAGTGCCCGGGAACCAACCCCACCCAAGTGTATTTTCCTCGATCATGTGCCATGATGCTAATCCGTCATATACTGAAACAAGAGTCCAGACTAGTCGCATGCGACGTAATCACATGTGACCGACGAGATTAACTAATAGCCAACGGCAAGTAACATCTGATAGCCAACGGCAACTGGTAGCCAACGGCATGTAACATCGGTAGCCAACGGCATTTAACTACGAGAGCCAACGGCATTTAACATTCTATAATTATCAACAGTTCTAAAATTAACCATACATGTCCAGAAACATTACCATTCACAAAGTGCGTTCATTTTGATTTTTAAGGGTCCACACACACGCACACGAGTTTAAGTCTAGCATTTCAAAAAAAAATGTGTTTGTGTCAGCAATTCAGTGTACAACAACAGATAGCACAAGAACATAAAATAACTGCACGCTTGCCTGACTGGGACAGTTTAGGTTGTCCGAGTAATGACAGGAAAGTTCGCGTCATATCTGATTCCGGCGATTTTGATGCCGTTGGGTCCGTCTTGATGGGTACTACGTAACGGTACTTCCGGTTCTATGTTTTCGTTAAAGAATTCACAGAATTAGATTTTTGTGAGAAAGTCAAAATATCGGATTAATCCCCGAATTGGGTTCGCCGAATTTTATTTGGTTCTCTGGTTAGGGTGATGTCTATATGGTGTTATCCTAACAGGGCACGCCTTATTATATATCAGTATTATTATCCTAACATTAGTTAATTATACTGCATGGTGAAATCAAATAATATCTTAATTAATACTATCACCAACTTATACCTACCTCTAACATATAATATTACCCCCTTACACATTTATTAATATCTTATTATCTTATTTATTAATTACTATCTAAATTAATGGTATGGTTAACATCTTTCCTTTATATCTCATCTGTCAAAAGCCCCATCCTTTTCTTAATTTCTCTAACATACTCTTTCTTCTCTAAATAGGCTGACACTTTCTTTATTATGTGATTTCTTTATTCATTTATAACCTAAGGCCCACATCCCCCATTAAACCCTTTATTATTATTATAATCTTTTTCCCCTCTTCCTTTATCACCCAGCCTGTCATCCTTTCTCTCATTTCGTTTCTACTGATGCTTCCTCTTCTTTTTTTTACTTGCTTACAACTTGCAGGCAACAACGAAGATGAAATGGCGTTCATGCGAAAATCGAAGGGCAGAGGGCTTACTCGCATCGTGTGACGACGGAAAGGGGGAGGGCGTCGGCGGCCAGGGGCTCCGGCGGCCAGGCGGCGGCTCGCCTGTCCCGGCGGCGGCGTTGGGCAGCTGGGCGCGCGCGGCGGTGTTCCGGCCTGCGGCGGCGATTCCGGCGATGCGCGCGCGTGGATGTCTCCGACTGGTGCGTGCAAGGGTGGTTGGTCGGGAAGAGGAGGAAGGAGGAGAAGAATGTGGGTTTTCTTTTGATTTGTTTTGTAGATCTTTTGGTTTTACAGATCTGAAATTTGTTTGAGATTTTTCAGATCTGTCTTCTTTTGTTTCCCCCCACTCCAATTTCAGTTTTGAACTCTTGGGGATTTGATTTTTGGAAAGGTGATGATATTGGGAAGGATTTGGATTTGTTTGAGGAAAAATTTGTTTTGGGCTTGATTTGTTGAGGGATTTGGCAGAAGAGTTTTTGGGAAGTGATTTGATGAAATAGGTTTGGTTGTTGAAATTTGATTTGTAAATGTTGAACTGATTGGGAGGAATTGTTTGGGTTTGATGAAATTGTTTTGCAGATTCGTTTGCAGGAAGAAGATGTCCTTAAGAAGTGTTTGGCAGGGGACAAGCTTTCTCTTTTGTCAAATATTAGGTTCTCTTGATTAGATAGAGTTTAATGAAAACTTTTGACGATTTTTGAAGAAACGTGTTGGGTGTGTGTGTTGATTTTAATAGGCAGAGGAATGTATTTGCCGACGTAAGAGTGTGTTTGATTAATCGAGAAATTAATGCTAACTTGACTAATTGTTTTAGGGGGAAGGAATCTGTCATAACAACATGTTTGTTTTGATTTCAAAAGGGAGTTTAAAGCTAACTTTGACTGATCTATTAGGGGGAGGAACTTGGTTATTTAAACGTGCGTGTTGTCCATAGTGGTAGGTAGAGTTCATGTAAGAGTTAGAAGGTTTCAATGGAACCTAAATGTAATTAGTAAAATAAATAAAGTAATTAGTGAATATTAAAAGTGATAAGCAAGATAATTTAAATCAAGTAATTAGTAAAATAATTATGTTTAAAGTATATAGCTAAACTTGATGGTAGATTAATTGTGCCATGGTAAAAACGGAAACAGAGACGCGCTCTTGTCGACTCGTAGCAGAAAGCGAACGAACGAAAAGTTTTCTGAATGATTGAAGTAAAATACTGGTACGTACGATCGAAAGAAATACGTCTAAAAAATACAGGCCGTTACATTCTACCCAACTTAAAAAAATTCCGTCCTCGGAATTCTTATCAACTAATGAGTAGGAAACAAGTATGGATAACGTTCTTGTATTTCTATGAGGTAAATTATTACCTGGAATACTTCGAGATAAAGAAATGAAATTGGTAAGGAAAATTCACAAGTGATGCGGTTAAGACTGAGCTTCAAAAAAAAAAAATTGGATGTCTAAGCACCATCGATGGCCTTAACCGTCAATAGGCAAGCAAAATAGCTACCGACGGTTACCAACGATGTGTAGGGATAATAACACACTACCAACTGCAACCCCAATGCTCTAACACCCTAGTGGTTAAACCTATATCCTCAAATAAGTGTTCTTAAAATAAATCATTGCTTCTCGTCGCGTCACTGAATAATGTTACAATGATAAGCATATCCTGAACTCAAATATAGGTCCAATACATCCCCTTTCCCTTTTTTTTATAATTCTTGTTTTAAACAATTAATACTTTTAACAAGGCAACTTTGAAAGGGGAAATTACCAACTATACTTAACCAATACTTCTCATAAATTTCCTCGCTCCTTCGCTTGACATTGCTATTAAGACAGTAACATCTTCTCGGAAAATCTTTAATGTATGATATCCTTTATACCTAGGCTCTCCAAAACAAAACTGTTCATTTTCATAGGTTGTCTCATCCGTAATGTATCCTAACTTGTAGTACTATAATTGTGACATCCACAAATCACAATATGAATCTTATTCTTATATTAATCCATTGATATATTGGTGCTCTACCAATTACTAACATAAGATGACACATAAAACTACGCCTAGTATACAACACCATCAACATTTATCATGCTCCCAACTTATTTTACATCGTGACAACTCATATGTTAAACACCTTAATTAACAAACTATTAAATCATGTCTCATCATTTCTTGTCCGTTCGTATCAAGATATCATATTGTTTCCAACGTCTCCATCACGCTATCCGTACAATGAAGTCTTGTTACTTTAAATATTCTACTCATTATCATGATCACCATAGATCATACTATAGCTTCATATTTACTCTTATTCGTTACTCGTCTGAATTTCAAATCTGTAACATACTCATCTTCATCAGCACCATTCCTAGTATAGAATCCTATTGAAGCCATTATGATCGGGTATATTCAGATGTGAAATATAACTATTGAACACATCATTCTATTCATCAAATTGCAAACAATCAATATAACTATACCTTTACATCATCTCAAATTAGTCTTATCCGTAATTATATCCCCTAATAATAATAATCACGTCTAACATCCTATCAACATAATGCATAACAAAATTTAACATTGTGATGATAGAAATAAAAGTAGAAGTAAACTTTTTTTAAAGAAAAGGTTATAACGCAAATTTAAACTAATCTCGTTAAAATGGTGATAAATAAATAGATGCACTAATGTGGTGACCAAGAGATGGTGTAGGATACAGAGTTGTTTGGTGTAACAAATCAAGTTTGCGGCGAAAGGGTTTAGGTGAGGCAAGGGTATGCAGTTAGCTTGATCAGAAAGATGATCTTATATGTGTAAGAAGTAAGGACAGACATGCATATACGAGCGGAAAAGTAAAGTACGGGTGGCTGCTAAGTGTGGTAAATAAGCGCATATAAAGTAAAGGTGATTTGTAAGTGTGACGGTGGCATGGTATATCGTAGTAACAATGCAATGTGATGATAATGGTAAGACAACAAGGTAGACACAGTAATACTGAAAAAAGACAAGTAATGAGTGAGCATGAGGAAATCAAACGTTGCTTGACTATTTAATAGCGTTGGCCGGCCTAATAATAAGAAGTCTAGCTTAACTTCCAAACCAGCCAGGTAGTCAGGGCTTGAAGGCACATGTCACTTTTATGACCTCAGGACAAGTCCTTTGGTTGATCAACCCCCTTCCTATTCCTTCCTAGACACTGATCCAGTAGTAATTTAAGACCGCTCATTATTATACTGTTCTATCACTAGAGTAGTCTTGACTTATTCTGCGGAACAGTGATATCAAATCGGTAGTCGTAACACGAGTTAGCTTGATCCGGTGGCATAGGGATGGTTATGTATAATTAAATGGGAGAATGGGAGGTATGTGTAAAAAATGTGACAATATCTTAATAACGTATATAAAGATAGTTAAGAGGTGGTATGAGTTAAAATGGTAGATAAGTAATAGACGAAGGAGTCATGGGCGTGGTGTTTATTTTGGAGGTAGATATTGTTTTTTTAATAAAAATTTTAAAGTATAAATACGATGAATACAGAACTAATACACTAAAATAGTTGAAGTTTTATTTAGCATGAAAAGTATTCAAAATTAGTATATGGTCGGTTGTTTTGAAATCTGTTGTAGTATGGTAATAAGAAAATGACGTACATAATCATGATTCACGTCCTTGCGGTCCAGCGGACACGGACAGGGAAGTGACTAAGCCAGGATCACTTATCATAAGTCTAGCAAGGGTGATTCAACAAACTTAGCCAAGCACAGTGACCGGATCATGGTCCATTGAAGGAAGTTTATCATTTATATGCGTGCCATTAACAAAAGAGTTTAAAATATCTCCATATGTAGAAAGAAAAATAGGATGGTATAGATTAGAAATTAAAGCTAGTGACTAAAATTTTCAGCGAAGGAAACTCAAAAGCAAATAATAATTTTAAGTTAGTTGAAAAAATATGAGGCATATGTAAAAGGTTTATAAAGAAGTTAACTGGGCGAGAAATTTCATAAAAGAGATATGGATAGTAAAATCAGTATAGTAATGGGAGTGAAAAGTTGGCTATCATGAAGATCACATGGGTCGAAAGTAGGGATTAGAATAGGATGATCAATTGGGAGTGCGGGTAAGAAATGATCGGTGAAAAGTCTACGATAGATTCCTAATGTCAAAAAAATGGAATGTAAAAGGAAGGGAGTCTAAAAATCAAGGATATACTGATTTGGTTGGCTAAGGATCAGGAAACTTAGGACTGTAATCTTCTAATGAAGTTGATCGGGGTAGAAGATTCTAGGGAAAGCGTTGTTTGAGAGTCGAGATTGTAATATTATCTATGTTGTTTTAAAGTATTTTGCATGAGCAGAGACCTGCATGGGCCACCACTAAAACCTGTCACGCCCCGCTTCCCATTAGGCTTGAGAGCGAGGATGCGAACGGGCCCGCTTATGCAAGTAAGGAGGAGGTACTTCTGCTTTTCTTTCCTCCTTGACTTAACACAATAAGCGTCTGTGTGAAATACCACAGGTTCTTGCTTGCATTACTTAAAAACAACGTAGATAAAAAAAACATTATTACAATCACCAATGTCTCAACAAATTTACAACAATGTAGAAAAGAAGATGGGTCTTATGACTCGTACAATAAGTGAAAAGAAGTGCAATGAAAGTTCTTGGTCCACTGATTCAGCTATCTCAGCTAGTCATCCTGGTAAACTGTCTCGTAACCTGACATACATTCAAACAACATGAATGTATGTCAGCAAGGGTCTGCAAGTAAATGTCAGATGACCCAAGGCCATATATATATAACAAGTTATATATATGGCAGTTTTACAGCAGTTAAAAGAATTTACACTAGCATGTATTTCAATGAACTGAAGCAGTTAAAACAATTATGAAAAGTTACACTAGCATGGTAGTTAAAGCAACAAGTTACATTAGCATGGTAGTTCAGTTATAAAAATTAACATTGCAGTTGAGCAATGTAACATCAGTCTGTAATTAACTTTCTTTTTCAATTATTTGACTGTGTGCGCAAGTCCGTGAATAAGATTCCTGCCGTTAGACGAATAGTAAATAAATACACCTTCAAGTGCCCCCGAAGGCGATCCGTTTACTACCGGCTAGTGCACGGGAACCAACCCCACCCAAGTGTATTTTCCTGGATCACGGGCCAGGATGCTAATCCGTCATATACTGAAACACGAGTCCAGACTAGTCGCATGCGACGTAATCACATGTGACCGACGAGATTAACTAATAGCCAACGGCAGGTAACATCTGATAGCCAACGGCAACTGGTAGCCAACGGCATGTAACATCGGTAGCCAACGGCATGTAACATCGGTAGCCAATGGCATTTAACTACGAGAGCCAACGGCATTTAACATTCTATAATTATCAACAGTTCTAAAATTAACCATACATGTCCAGAAACATTACCATTCACAAAGTGCGTTCATTTTGATTTTTAAGGGTCCACACACACGCACACGAGTTTAAATCTAGCATTTCAAAAAAAAATGTGTTTGTGTCAGCAATTCAGTGTACAACAACAGATAGCACAAGAACATAAAATAACTGCACGCTTGCCTGACTGGGACAGTTTAGGTTGTCCGAGTAATGACATGAAAGTTCGCGTCATATCTGATTCCGGAGATTTTGATGTCGTTGGGTCCGTCTTGATGGGTACTACGTAACGGTACTTCCGGTTCTCTGTTTTCGTTAAAGAATTAACAGAATTAGATTTTTGTGAGAAAGTCAAAATATCGGATTAATCCCCGAATTGGGTTCGCCGAATTTTATTTGGTTCTCTGGTTAGGGTGATGTCTATATGGTGTTATCCTAACAGGGCACGCCTTATTATATATCAGTATTATTATCCTAACATTAGTTAATTATACTGCATGGTGAAATCAAATAATATCTTAATTAATACTATCACCAACTTATACCTACCTCTAACATATAATAATACCCCCTTACACATTTATTAATATCTTATTATCTTATTTATTAATTACTATCTAAATTAATGGTATGGTTAACATCTTTCCTTTATATCTCATCTGTCAAAAGCCCCATCCTTTTCTTAATTTCTCTAACATACTCTTTCTTCTCTAAATAGGCTGACACTTTCTTTATTATGTGATTTCTTTATTCATTTATAACCTAAGGCCCACATCCCCCATTAAACCCTTTATTATTATTATAATCTTTTTCCCCTCTTCCTTTATCACCCAGCCTGTCATCCTTTCTCTCATTTCGTTTCTACTGATGCTTCCTCTTCTTTTTTTTACTTGCTTACAACTTGCAGGCAACAACGAAGATGAAATGGCGTTCATGCGAAAATCGAAGGGCAGAGGGCTTACTCGCATCGCGTGATGACGGAATGGGGGAGGGCGTCGGCGGCCAGGGGCTCCGGCGGCCAGGCGACGGCTCGCCTGTCCCGGCGGCGGTGATGGGCAGCTGGGCGCGCGCGGTGGTGCTCCGGCCGGCGGCGGCGATTCCGGCGATGCGCGCGCGCGGCTGTCTCTGAGTGGTGCGCGCAAGGGTGGTTGGTCGGGAAGAGGAGGAAGGAGGAGAAGAATGTGGGTTTTCTTTTGATTTGTTTTGTAGATCTTTTGGTTTTACAGATCTGAAATTTGTTTGAGAGTTTTCAGATCTGTCTTCTTTTGTTTCCCCCCACTCCAATTTCAGTTTTGAACTCTTGGGGATTTGATTTTTGGAAAGGTGATGATATTGGGAAGGATTTGGATTTGTTTGAGGAAAAATTTGTTTTGGGCTTGATTTGTTGAGGGATTTGGCAGAAGAGTTTTTGGGAAGTGATTTGATGAAATGGGTTTGGTTGTTGAAATCTGATTTGGAAATGTTGAACTGATTGGGAGGAATTGTTTGGGTTTGATGAAATTGTTTTGCAGATTCGTTTGCAGGAAGAAGATGTCCTTAAGAAGTGTTTGGCAGGGGACAAGCTTTCTCTTTTGTCAAAGATTAGGTTCTCTTGATTAGACAGAGTTTAATGAAAACTTTTGACGATTTTTGAAGAAACGTGTTGGGTGTGTGTGTTGATTTTAATAGGCAGAGGAATGTATTTGCCGACGTAAGAGTGTGTTTGATTAATCGAGAAATTAATGCTAACTTGACTAATTGTTTTAGGGGGAAGGAATCTGTCATAGCAACATGTTTGTTTTGATTTCAAAAGGGAGTTTAAAGCTAACTTTGACTGATCTATTAGGGGGAGGAACCTGGTTATTTAAACGTGCGTGTTGTCCTTAGTGGTAGGTAGAGTTCATGTAAGAGTTAGAAGGTTTCAATGGAACCTAAATGTAATTAGTAAAATAAATAAAGTAATTAGTTAAAATTAAAAGTGATAAGCAAGATAATTTAAATCAAGTAATTAGTAAAATAATTATGTTTAAAGTATATAGCTAAACTTGATGGTAGATTAATTGTGCCATGGTAAAAACGGAAACAGAGACGCGCTCTTGTCGACTCGTAGCATAAAGCGAACGAACGAAAAGTTATCTGAATGACTGACGTAAAATACTAGTACGTACGATCGAAAGAAATACGTCTAAAAAATACAGGCCGTTACAGAAGGGGAAGCTCTTCCCAGACTATGCTGGCGATGATGTGGCGTCGGTTGCCGCGCGGCTTAATGTACCTCCGGTTATCCTCAGAACGCCGTCGAGGACCCCTTTTCTGGCGGCTGCGGAGATTCGGGGAAGGTACCTCTGTCACCCATATGATGTTCGAGTCCCTTTCATCGACGAGCGGATCTGTCTTCCGAGGAGCAACGAAGTCGGCGTTTACGTCGAGATGTTCCGTCTGGGTCTTTGTTTCCCGCTCAATCCCTTCTTTATCCAAGTCATGGAGTACCTCATGGTGTCCCTTTGCCAGTTTACCCCCTGTTCGGTTGCGGTTCTGACAGGCTTTGTGATGCTCTGCTGCACTCGTGGTCTGGAGCCATCTCTCCCCCTCCTCTTCTATTTTTATCAGATCCAGACGGTCGGTCTAGGGTCATGGCTGCACCTCCGAGCCCGCGCGGGGAGGGAATGCCTGATCGGGCTACCCCACTGGGCGGGGGATTGGAGCACGGGTTATGTCTTCGTAGTCTTCCTTGAGGATGCTCAGATTTTGACATGTTGGGGTGGGTCAGGTCGGCCTTGACGAACGCTAACCCTCTCCGAGGCTGATCAGGCGGCCGTCGCGCTGCTGTCGGCCCTCCCCTTGGAGGCGAAGTCTATCTGGCCTTTGCTGGACGACCTACTCCTGAAGGCCGTCTTGTGGTCTCCGGGTAGGTCGCTTTTTTAGTCCTGGATTGCCCCGTGGCTTACCCTGATTTCGGTTTCTCTTACAGGAATGGCTGGTCGCGAGTTCACCCGCAACGTCGATGAGCTGATTCGGCGAGGAGCCGCTCGGAGCCGAGGCAGCACCTCGGGAAGGGCGCCTCGGTGGACCATCGAGGAGGAGGTGCGCCGAGCCGAGCCCACCGTGGGCAAGGTGGCGACCGCGCCTCCCGTCTCTACTTCTGGTAGTCCCTTCCCCAGGGAGATCGCAAGAGCCGGATCCGTCCCACCGACCCAAGTGGTGGGGGGTGATGATGGGTCCAGTGCAGCTCCTCTTGCGCCTGGCGCGCCCCCTCTTGTCTCTGAGGGTGGAGGCGGTACGAGGTGGAAGCGCTACCCTTCAGCGCCCGCCGAGCCTCGCGGTGGGAAGAGGAGGAAGGAAGGTGCGGATCCCCCCAGTCCGGTGCGCTCCGTGCCCCTGGCGGTGGCCGCCGAGGATCTCCCAGTGACCCTGACGACCACCCCCGTCGCAGCGGCCCTGCCTCCATTATCGGGAATCGGTGTCCTGTTGGCGAGCTGCTCGGCCTCCCTCGAGGTCACCCCCGGGGACTCAGTGTTTGTCGACCGAGCCTTGGCTCAGCAGTTGGCCGAGGGCTCCGTCCTCCCCTGGGACCGTGGTCTCCTCGAGAGGGCCCCTGCCGACAAGGTGTCGGACATCTTGGTCTGGATCCTTCAATAGGTCTGGCTATTCCACTGTCCCTTTCTTTCCTTCGCTTTCTTCTTGGCTCATGTCTTGTCGTTCAGGGTTCAACACTCGCTGTCGAGTCGCAGCGTCGAGCTGTCTGTTTGAGGTAGCTGGAGGAGACCTCTGCAAAGGACCACGAGCGGCTGGGGCGGCGGAGGTAGCTGCGGTGGCGGCCCAGATGGAGTCTCGGCAACTCAAGCTCCGGGTGGCCGAGCTAGAGGGACGGGTGGCCGATCTCCAGGGGGAGTTGGAGGACGCTCGGCGGTCGGTCGGGGAAGCGGCGGAGTTGTTCCGCCTGGAGAGGGAGGAGTTCCAGAGGGAACTGTCGGATCGGCGTCAGGTGGCACGGTTCGCGGATGAGGTGGAGAGTGGCGTCGTGGGGACTCTGGGGGAGAGGATCTTCGAGGTCCTCAGGGAGGCCTTCGGTAAGTATGAAGACCTTATCGGCCCCCGGATCGTCGAAGTCGTCCAGTCATCCTTCCGGGATTGTACGGAGCGCGTACTGCAAGCCCTTCCGCCTGTCGATCCCCCTCGCTCCGGGCAGGGCGAGGCGCCTGAGGATGCGTCCTCCCGAGCTCGGGTCCCCTAGGTCGTCCTTCCCGGCCTGTCATCCTTGTTTTTATCCTCAAATTTCTCAGCATCCTCTTCTTTGGCCCAGCCTACTTGAAATGGATCCATGACCTCGCAATCTCCATTGGCATCTTTACCGGCTCTCTGCTTCAGGGCAAACAATTGCCGATTGCAAGGATGTTCATTTAAGCCAGCAATTTTGTGTTCTTGGTCGACAAGTTTTGCTCTGCCGGTGTCACCCCAGTTTTCGTGGGTGACGAATTTTGTTGTTCGCCGAGAGTGAATTATTTGTAAGGAGGTTCCTCCACTTCGATTTCCTGTAAAAAAGACACACTTTTGTACCACGGTTAACTGTTGGAAATGAAATTGACCTACTTGAATTTTCCGCGTATTTTGCTTTGTTGCTGCGACTTCGGCTCCTCTGCTGATGGTGGCCGCTCGCCTCTTTCCTCCGGGAGGTCGCCCCTAGTCCCGACGGTTGATGTCCTTATTGGCTGGGGGGCTACCCCCAGTCCTATAAACAATGGAGTCGGTCTAACCATCTTCGCTGGCTGCAGGGATCGCTCTCAGTCTTATAAGCAATGGAGTAGGTTAGCGAGGGAGAAGTCCCTCGGCTTAGGACCAGTTGGCGTCTGCACTGGCTGGGGGAATTGCCCCCAGACTTACGAGCGATGGTGTCGGTCAGCGAGGGTGAAGCTCCTCGGCTTATGACCGGTCGGCGTCGGTGCTGTCTGGGGGAATTGCCCCCAGACTTACGAGCGATGGAGTCGGTCAGCGAGGGTGAAGCTCCTTGGCTTAGGACCGGTCGGCGTCTGCGCTGGCTGGGGGAATTGCCCCCAGACTTACGAGCGATGGAGTCGGTCAGCGAGGGTGAAGCTCCTCGGCTTAGGACCGGTCGGCGTCTGCGCTGGCTGGGCGAATTGCCCCCAGACTTACGAGCGTCGGAGTCGGTCAGCGAGGGTGAAGCTCCTCGGCTTAGGACCAGTTTTGATTGACCCCCCGTCCGGTGAGGTGGCGGTCTTCACTCTTATGCAGCCTTAGCGAAATGTTGACTCCGTCGGAGATGAAGAAAAGGAAAAAGGAGTGCATTTGTACTCTTAAAGGTCCTATTGGACTAGTACATTTGGAGGAAAAAAGAAATAAAGCCAGACGGGGGGATGTGAACCTAGATAATCTCCTCCCGACTAGGTGGTGACTGGGGGGCCTCGCCTGCTCACTCTACGATGCGGAGGGGTCCTTGGACGGCGTTGACCTTCTTTCCTTTGTCCAGCTGCTTGGACGTTCCTTCTCCGTGGGCCAGGTCATCGGTAAAGTTCTTTGCGTGCCCTCGACTCATCAACTTCTCGATGTCCTTCTTTAGGTGCCAGCAGTCTTCAGTGTCGTGGCCGCTGTCTTTGTGGTACCGGCAATACTTTTCCTCATTTTCCCCCCTCTTTTTGTCTTTGGCGGGGGGCGATCAGCGCGCTCTTCCTTCTTCACTTGAGTGAGGACGACGTCTGGGGTGGCGTCCCTCGTATCCTCCCTCCGCTGCTTGTTTCTCGCCCTCTTCTCTGTCCGGTACCCTTCGGGGCTACGGCGCTCGCTATCGCCGCGCTTGGTCCCTCGTCTGGCCTTTCCTGCCTCGATGGCCAATGTCTCCTCGGTCAACATGAAGCGCTCGGCCCTCGCCATGATCCCAGTGAGATATTTCGGGGGATCATTGTGCACAGATTTCTTCAAGCCTCTATGACGCAGCCCTTTCTTTAGGGCCGTTTGGACAACGAGGTCGGGAGGGCTGTTTACGTTCAGCCGCTCAACGTTGAAGCGGCGCATAAATTGTTGGAGGGAATCGGTCGGGCCCTGCACTATGTTAAACAAATGTTCAGCATCAGGCATTACCTGTCGCCCTGCCATGAACTGTTTGTAGAACAACTGGGTAAGTTCCTCGAAGCTGTCAATGGAACGGCAGGGCAGGCTGTGGTACCAAGTTCTCGCTGCTCCCCTGAGGGTCGAATAAAAGCCCCTACAGAGCAGGGTATCATCGGCTCCCTGGAAGGACATGTGCCCCTCGTATTCCATCACATGGTTCCCTGGATCTCCTATCACGTCGTATTTCCCCAGCGTCGGGATCTTGAATCGAGAGGGGACCCGCGCGTCGGTTATTCTCCGCGACAAGGGCACCGGTCTCCGTGGATGCCTCCAGAGGTCCGACACCCGCCTACCTAAGGCTCGTTCGGTTGTGGAGGTGGCACAGGCGCTGGCTGGGATGGCTCAACGGCCCTCGCCACACTGGGGGTGGGGCTGGTCCGGCGTTCCCGGCTCCTCCGGCGGGAGCTTCCGCTTAGCCGTGATCGGTCCCTCGAGTGGTGCCGATCACTTCTTCTGCGGTGGGGTGATCGTGGCCGACGAGACGACGCGGTCACCGATTCGTCCCCTGTGTATTCGGTACCCCTCCTGCTCCTTTCGCGATAAGTGGAGGAGGCGTGCGATCTCGCCTGGCAGAAGCCGGGTAGTGTGAACCGACGCTCCGTGTTCGGTCTTCGATTTCCGTGGTCAGCGACCACAGCGGACCGCAGGAGCGGGGGCCCCCCTCCCAACGATGGCTGTCGCCCAACACGTCTCCGTTGGCTGGCGCGGTGCCGATGAGCTGCTGCACCATCGCGACCAGCGTCTGAATGTTCGTGTGGGTCTCTTGGGCCAGGGCACGGAGCTGCTCCTGCGTGGCCAGCTCGGACTCGCCAGTCTCTTCGGCTGAGGGGGCGTGATTATTACCGTTGGGTGCGCCCTCAAGGTTGCTGTTGGGTGCGCCATTTCCCTCCTCTGGGATGGGGGGCATGCGTCTCTTCCCGTTGCAGGCGCGTGCCATTGCAAGTGTGGTTTGTTTTTTCGTAGGATAGTTCGTTTCCCACAGACAGCGCCAGATGTTTCAGAGTGTTTTCTCACTACAGTATCGTTGACCGTGGACTGCCCAGTCAACGTGGTCAAGGGGCCGATTAGGGTCCCTTGGGTGCGTCGAACGTGGGTAGACGCGACACGAATCGGAGATGTAGTCAATGCAGAGCACGTCAGCTGGGCCGGGTCTGGATCCTCGGCCTCTGGGGGGCTAAGGGGAAGCCTTGGGCCGGTGTGAGGTGCTCGGCCTCGGACGGTCGGGCGACGAGGGGAAGCCTCGGCACCTTGGCTTGACGCGCGACTGACGCGGAGCTGAAGGGAAGCCTCGGCTCGGAGGGGTACGCTCGGCCTCGGTCGGTCGGAAGACGAGGGGTAGCCTCGGTCGTCTCGCTTGAAGCGCGGCAGGCATGGAGCTGAGGGGAAGCCTCAGCTCGGATGGATGTGCTCGGCCTCGGTCTCTCCTGGCGTCGAGGGGTGGCCTCGATGTCTTGGCTGATGCCTGATGGAGTTCGCCTGGTGTCGAAGGGAAGCTTCGGCACTTGGATCTAACGTCTCCCTGAACAGACGAGAACACTCGTCAGGGAGGCCTGACCTTGGTTCCGGCCAAATCCCCTCCGATGCCTAAGTCAGATGACAGTCTGAAAGAGGAGGCTCGGCGGGGACGGTTCAACTCGAGAGGAGATCGAAACGACGTCCTCCGGCGCGAGCGGGGTGGGGAGGAGATGAAGTGGGGGAACTAGGTCGTTGATGGAGTACCTTAGGTTTTGCTACCTGAGATGCGGTCCTTTGTTCAGTTGTCCTCCTAACCCTTTTATAGGCCTCTCGTCGCGACCACCCATGACTCACGTCCTTCGTCCGCCCCCAATCGTGCCCCCTCAATCTGCCTCCCCATCCCCGCTCCCCGCGCCATGCCAGCACCTCCCCTTTTATAGGCCTCTCGTCGCGACCACCCATGACTTGGTACTTTGTGACTCTTTCTGTGATATTGGAATATTTGCTGGATGTTTGTTGGAGGATGTTCTTTTATCGGCTTTATTATCATTGTTGTTGTTTCGTCGCAATGCAAAGGACCTGCTACTATTTGAAATTTTTAGAGATGCTTATCAGACTGCAGTTTCACATCTCCACGTCTGAGCGGACCTCCTCACATCTTGCCTTCCATACTTGGAAAGCGGGGTGTCAGTATTGGTCAGCCCCTTTTTGATGGCCGGCATAGCAATGTCATCTCCGCAGCTCGCTATGCGAAGCCTTTCTTCCTGGAAGCGATGAAAGAACTTTCTAATTGATTCCCCTTATTTCTGGACTATCGAGAATAGATAGTCTGCTTGCTTCTTCCTTCTGCGTCTTACCCTGAACTGCTGGCAAAACTTGTGGGATAGGTCGTCGAAGAATTCGATGGAGCAGGTGGGCAGGCCGTTGTACCACTCTAGTGCCGATTTCCTCAAAGTCATCTGGAATCCTCGGCACAAGAGTGGATCATCCGTGCCTTGAATCTCCATGGCCCCTCTGTATCGATGTACATGCTCGAGGGGATCACCCATGCCATCATGTAGTTCAAGCTGAGGAAGCTTGAATCTATAAGAGATCGGGGCCACGGTTACCCGTCAGGCCAGAAGGTTAGCCGCTTCTGGGTAGGAGGTCGTACAGGATACCTGCGTGAGTGCGCTGGCAATCTTCAGGGGCTGATTCGACTACCTCGACCACATTGCTTGACTCCAGAGTCACTCGATGAGCCATCTTGGTGCTCAGCGGCATCCCTCCCCCTCCTTGGGGGGTCTTGTTTCGATCGCGGCCTCGTCGTCGACAATCATCATGCCTGGGAAGTGGGCAAGCCAACCCTGGGCCCCCTTTGAGCGACGAGATATCCACCGATGGTGGACTACGGGTGTGCCACCGATTTAGAGGAGACTCCTTCGGGACCCTATGGCTCTCCTCCCGTAGCCTCTCTCATGCGGAGATGATGAATATCAGTTGTCGACGCATGATTTCTTCATCGACCCGAGTTTGTTCAGTGGCATCCTCTGCTTCATCATCAAGCTGCCTTGATTGGATTGTAGATTCTTCTTCGTGTTTCTTCTGAAGAGCAACCACCAGCTCCGCATCGAGGAGTCTCTGCTGGGCCGATATCTCTTCATTGAGCCCCCTCTACTGGGCAGCTGCTTCTGCTTCAATCTGAGGGTGAAGGCTGTGCTGCGTGCTCAGATGTGTAGGGGGGACGGTATACGTCTCGGCCCCACCCAAGCCCCATTCTTTCATCATCTTCGAGAAGGCTTGAAAGCCTTGGTGAACAGCATGGGCCGAGGCGTAAATAGCCTCCGTCGTCCCCTCAGGGGGTACATCCGCCAGGGGAACCCCCCGAGAGGACGTGGCTCATCCTTCATGGGCTTTTTGCCCCAGACGGGACTGGGATTGAATTGTGTGGGGTTTGACATGGGTGTGACCCTAATTTCCTACAGAATGTGCCAAATGTTGTAGGGTAAATCTATTAACATTGAAGTTATATTGATATGGGGAACTAATGGCACGATGGTCACAAGTTAAGGAGGGGATGATGAGACTACCTTCGGAATGGGGATGATTTGAGGATGAGGTTCTCGAGGTCGCCTGTCGGAAGGAGTTGGACACCCGCTATTTGGAGGAAGAAGCTCGACAGTTGGTGAAGGATGATGCGGAATGCTCGTTCGGTGGAAACATGGCAAACTTCCTACAAGAAGAGTAACTCGTCAGAAAGGACTGACCAGTTTTCAGTATGCAGCCCCTCTGATGCTATAGTCAGTTGATGACTGAAGAAAGGATGTCGGACACGAAGAGCGATCTCAGTGGTAGATCGACACTTGCGTGGCAGACTAAGGTAGAAGGCGCTAATATGTGGAAGAAATTAGATGTGTTAGGAATTCGTTACCAATTCATCTAACTAACCCCTTTCTCGTTGAAGGAGAAGGTGTATTTATAGGCTGCTGGAGTCGGTTGATTCTGCTGAGCTGGCAGAGCCGGGGTGTCGGGGATCCAACCGTTGGCGTCAGGGCCAAACGTGTCAGACGTGCTTTTGTCAGGCGGTCAGAGCCGTAAATGTCAGGTGGCACTTTTGTCAGGCTGTCAGGCGGTGAAACGGCTAGGCATGCTTTTATCAAGCCGTCAGGCGGCAAAGCAAATAGGTTTACTTTTGTCAGGCTTGTCTGTAGTGGAACAGCTAGTGGCGTGTCGTCTTCCTCCTTGGGTGAACTTGTAGGTGAGCGGCGTCCAAGGAGCTGTTCTGGATGTGAGCTACGCTGGGGTGAGCTAGCGTAGGCTTGGGTGATCTGCTGGTGGACTCTTCTGATTCTGATGGCAAGCTTGTCATCATGTTAGGTGAGTTTCCTTGGACCTTGGCGAACTTTAGCAAACTAGGCTTCGTTGCGGAGATTCAACGGGCCAAGACTCGGGCCTTGAACAAGTGGGCCTAGATCTTCGGGGCCGATCTTGAGGTCGTAACAATTGTGGACAAAGCTTCCCTCTTCGACCAAATCGAATCATTCCACGGTTGGGTGAGATCTTCATAAACACATGATCGCCAGGCTGGAATTCCAAATGAATACATTTCGCATTTTCCCAATGCTTATATCGATTTTGGGCCAAATGTAGTCCGGTTTTGAAACTGGACTCTACCTAGTTTAGATATATTTTCCTACTGGGTCATGCATTTACGTGTAACATTTACTTTTCCAGGGATAAGAGCAGGATTATTAGTGTAGGACCAGTCTCAAGAGTACGCTTCCCACACTGAGATACAGACGAAGCCCACCGCGGGTGACCTTGTTCAGTTGGACTTTCCGGGGGTAGACTAGAGGGTGTGTTGTTCGTGTGTGGACACTAATCTGGTTTCTTTTGGGTTGGGAGTTCTCTTTTTCTTATCCCCCACTTTTGTACCCATATTACAACAGTATATACGTAGGATGTACTCAAACATTATATAATATAATGTCTTGTATTTCCCTTCTATAGTCTGTGTATTTATTTTTGTTGGAGTACTTTTACTTTTCCTTCTGTACTATTCCAGTATGTTGCAGTGACATGAGAAAATCACAAAACATGCTTAGTAGTATTTGGAACACAAGGGCTCAAAGCCTAGAGTCTGAATACTACTGTAGCCTTGTCATGCTACGTAACTCCCCATATTTTGGAAAGTGGGGTGTGACATGATTATGTGGTGGCCCAAGCAGGTCACTCACACTGCGATATACGTAAGCATAGTACTGATGAAGCTCCAACATTATAATATGTTATTTTTTCCTGAACCTTACTATTATGTTCCTTTCTGCAGTATAGTCGACAGTAACGGAATGTCTGAGAACATGACACCTTCATCTGATATAGCCTCTTCTGAGTCTTATTTTATGGCGAAGGTTCTGATGTGGATTCTAGAGCACCTGAGTCAGTAGGATGAGAAGCTGGATAGCATCCCGGATCAGAAGACATGATGATTCAGGCAGTTCAGGGCGATGCACCTGGAATCATTTTCAGTCCAGGAGAGCCCTTTTGGAGGTTGATGAGTGATTGAGACATATAGAGGATGACCTGACTGCAGTAGGATATCCATAGGATGGTTGAGAGACAACTGACTTATCAGGCTTAAGAATGGTGGGATGCACAAGAGCTTCATTTGACATGACCTATCTCTTGGAAGTAGTTTCTCCAACATTGTCTTTAGTTGTGCATATCTTCATATTCTTGCTTTAGTATCTTATCGCATTCTATGGTTATGATGTTAGATCTCTTATGCTCATCGGGTATTAACTTTTTCTTAGGCGTTGTAAGAGTTACCGCTTTTCCTGCCTTATCACTTTTCGATTCGGGGGATTCTCATTGTTTCTTGTCCCAGCAATTTGTTGCTAAGCATTCCATAGTAGTAGATTCCTTTGCCATTGGTTTGAACATCCATACGGGGAATCGAGTGCTTCATAGTTTCTCTGGTTGCTGCCATTGTCCTATAGAGATTTGTGGGCGAGAACTGTATACTGACTTCTTAGTAATAAAGATGCCCAGCTTTGAAGCTAGATTTGGGATGGATTGGATATGGATGTTTTTATGACACCATATATTGTAGACTTATGAGTGTAACGACTGCTTTTCATGTATCTGGATTTAATATAATATAATTATATGTTTTGGTGGATTTTCTCCTCTTGTGTGGTTTTCGTCTCCGTAGCTTTCGTTTTCGATCGATTCGTCGTATTTTCTCGTTTCTTCCTTAGGATTGTCGATTTCGAAGTAAGTCATTCGTGACGGAATTCATAACGGTCGTATCTAACTATTAAATCAAGCCTAGGAGTCTTAGGAATCGATCCCGGAGTTCCGCGCTCCGTATCGGTACTTTTGGTGCTCATTAGCCGGTGTAAGAAGGGCCACCGACCGACTAGATGACGATCCAGTCGGTCGGCAATCCTTCTTGGACCGACTAGTTGGCTTTCTAAATTTCTCAGAAGTTACTGTTTATCGTTAGTCGGTCTAAGAACGTTGGTTGACAGACTAGGTTGCAAACTAGTCGGTCAGCAATGCTTCTCTAACCGACTAACACATCATCTTATTTTTGTATCAGCTACTGTTTACTCTTAGTCGGTCTAAGAACGTTCATCGACCGACTAGATGCTAAACTAGTCGGTCAGTACTTGTTCATGGACCGACTAACTCTAGAATCCTATTTTCGTTCAGGAGTTACTGTTTGCACTTAGTCGGTCTGCGTTGGTCGACCGACCGACTAGTTGCCAAACTAGTCGGTCAGTGGTTGCTCTTTGACCGACTAACCAGTGTTAAAACCCTAATTTCTGGGCAGCCGCCAGCTCAACCTATTTATACCCAACCCAAACGATTTCATCTTCTCCAACACGACCCAAAACCCTAAAAACTTCCCCCTTCAGCCCCCATCTTCCTCCAAGCTCCATTCCTTCATTCCAAGCCCTAAATCCATCATCCAAACCATCCATCTACTCTATCTACCTCTCATCTTCCCCAAAATCTCACCAAATCCATCAAAATCCCCAAATCCCCCAAAACCCTAGTTTCCCCAAACTTCTCCAATCTTTTCCAGATCTGATCCTAGGGTTCCCCGGAGTGCTTCTTCTGTCTCCTCTTGGTAAGAAATCGATCTACAGTTATTTTCTTAACCTATTTATATTTTTTATGAAACCCTAATAAAATTTCATGTTGTTTGTTGATTGTTCCCCCAAAACAGCGATTTCCCCGTAGATTGGCATCCGTGTGACGAAGTAGTCGCCATCCCCGGTGCTAGGCAAGTGAAACTTGCCTCTCTTGCTTTGGGCCATGTCTTAGGCCATTTACCATGCTTTAGCGTAAAAGAGACTAAACGGTGAAAGGATAGCCGTTTAGACGCCATTGACCTAGCTTGACAACGAAGCTTGGTCCGTCACCCCCATCATGCTCATATGTCACGTTTACTTTAAATTAACGGTACGCGAATATGTACATGTCATTGCATTTTGCCAGTCACGTTTAAATTCCATTAACGGTACGCAATTATCTGTTCATGGCATTGCATAGTGATTATTTATCGTGACTGCGTAGCACACGCTACAATACTATGTTTCCTGGCTCGTGTTCCAGAAGCGAGCCCTGTTGTTGCTAACCCCAACGCTCGGATACCGGCTAGGTGTACTCCTATGCCATACACACACTTATTTTCCTGGCTCGTGACCAGAAGCGAGCATAATGAGTTGCTAACCACAACGCTCGACACATGTGGGTGGGGTAAGAGATAAGCGGACTGAGCCCGAGTTGGCTTGATCAGCCACTCCGGCCAGCAGGTGAAATATCTAGTGTTTAAGTGATTGATAGTGATAGAGATAAACGAGTTGGCCAGCAAGTGGACTCTCTATGCACTAAGTGTTAAGTGATAAGTGATAAGTAATAAGTGATAAGTGATAAGTGATAAGTGATAAGTGTTAAATGATAAGTAATCAGTGATTTGGTAGCTTTTGCTACATTGTGCGTGCTTGCCTCTCTTTTGAACTGTTGCATCATACTTAACTGCCATGTCATTGCTTAACATTATAAGTGCTAGGTTGCTAGTTGCTTTCAGTTTCCTTGCCCAAGTATTTTAGACTTGCTGACATGTGCCCCTTTCTCTTTTGGGTGATGCATGTTAGACCTTGAGCCTGAGTTGCTTGCTGAGGGTGAGGTGTTTGCAGACGTCGAGCTTGCGCTCGGGTTGGACGGGGAGTACGTGGACACTGGTGACCAGTCTTAGTGTCTTCGTTGTGTTTTGCTTTTATTTAGACAGTTGTTTTGTTATCGGTGCGTGGCACCCATACCTTGTTTTGTCGTCGCTTTTGTTGGCCTTGTTCTGGGCCTTGGACTCTTTTCTTTTAGCCTGGTGGCTTTTCTGGATGTTGGACTTTGGTTGATGTTGGACAATTTGTGAGATGTGGAATTTTATTTCAGTCTCGCCTTGTGTTATTATTGTTATTCTGTTATGGTTACAGGGACCTGTTTATGTATTGTGGACGCTTATCGGGTTTGGGGCTTCACAGCTCCACTCCCGTTCGGACCTTTTTACGTCTCGCCTCCATTTCAGGGAAGCGGGTCGTGACAGGTTTTAGTGGTGGCCCATGTAGGTCCCTCTATAACTGCGATTTTTGGAATAGTGATAATAATATTAGAATGTACAATAAATTAAGTTCGACGTCCGAGTCATAAGCTATGAGTCTAATCTGATTCGTTTTCTGTGTCACTAGATGGCAGGAAGACGTTTCACCCGTGGTGGGGGTAGTGGTGCGACCCCTCATGATGAGGAGCCTGAGCGGGAACCCACCAGCGGTGAGATGATGCGGATGATGCTCCAGATGATGCAAGTGCAGCAGGGCGTGCTCCTGCAAGTCCAGAATGCTCCACTTGCTCGAGCTGCCCGGGCTCTTCCGGATGCCCCTCGCTCTGAGCCAGGAGCGAAGCAATTTCGGGAGCTGGGTCCCGCGTATTTTGATGGTTCTGAGGGTCCTCTGGCTGCCGATGAGTGGATTCAGAACATCGAGGACAACCTGAAGATGGCCAAGATCACCATGGCTGGATGGGTTGATTTGGCAAAGAGGCAACTCAAGGATAATGCTCGGAATTGGTGGGATGTGGAAGAGAAGTTGTTGGTGGAGCCGATAGCTTGGGCTACCTTCAAGGCTAGATTTGATGGTGAGTTTTTCTCGAAAGCTGCCAGGGAGGAGATGCTGCAGCGTTTTATCGATTTGAAGCAGGGGAACTTGTCGGTGGACATGTATCACCAAGAGTTCATGAGGCTGAGTCGGTTTCCACCGAAGATGGTGCAGGACGCTGAGGAGAGAGCTCAGAGGTTCCTGCAGGGGCTTGCTTCGGAGCTCCAGAGTTTTGTGACCTCTTCTGACCGAGAATCTTATCAGAAGGTTCTGGTCGCTGCCAAGAGGCAGGAGCTGCTCGTGAACCAGAGGAGAGGGTCTGTTGTTGGTGCTGGGAAGAGGCCTGTGAAACAGGCGAGAGCTGTGGTTAGACCTGGATTCAGGCCTAATCAGTCCGCTCAGTTTAAGAGGCCAGGAGGGCCTATTCTGAAGACTTGCCATTTCTGCGGCAAGCCTGGCCACGTCAAGGATCAGTGTCGGAAGTTTTTGGGCCAGTGTCTGGTTTGTGGCGATGCTTCCCATGTCGCGAAGGATTGTCGGCATGCGGGTCTGCTGCGGAGGGCTCCTGTTGCAGCTCAGCCGTTGCAGCAGCGAGCGTCTGTTCCTGCTGGTCGTGGAGCCGCTCTTGTTCCGCAGAGGCAGGCTTTTCAGCAGGCTGTTCTGCCGAGGAGGCAGGCTTTTCTGATGACCGCTGCGGAGAGCGCGGCTGTGGATGAGGTTATCGCAGGTAATCCTCGATCTAGCTGTTACCTTCCTAGCTGGTTTTGATTGTTAGATTATGTTGTTTGCTTGAACATGGTTGTTTGCTAGACTAGGGTTTGATTGTTAATTGCTTGTTAGGTGTGGTTTTGGTTTGCACATTTCCTGCACGAGTCCTCTTTGACTCTGGTGCATCGATGTGTATTATTTCTCGGAGCTTCGTGGAGAGGCATTCCTTGTCGACGTCCCCTCTTCCCAAGAGTTGGAATATCGTTACAGGGAATGGTGTGGTCTCGGTGCATCGTGGTTGCAATTCTTGCTCGTTGGTGGTCTGTGGACATGAGCTTTTCGCTGATTTCATTGTCCACGACATCATCAACGATGATGCAGTTCTTGGGATGGATTGGCTAGAGAGCTTCTATGCTACGATCGACTGTCGGAGGAAGAAGGTGGTGTTCGAGATTCCCGGACATCCAGTGTTTGAGTTCAGTCGTGGTAGCAGTTCGCTTGGTCCTGTCAGATTTCGGGCCAAGCCGGTGGAGGCTGTGGCTATGCAGATGGAGCTGGAGTGGCCAGCTGTGGTGCGAGATTTTGGCGACGTCTTCCCCGAGGAGATTTCTGGTTTGCCGCCTGATCGAGCTTTGGAATTTTCTATCGATCTTGTTCCAGGTGCACAGCCGATTTCGAAGGCGCCATATCGTATGGCACCTGCAGAATTGGAGGAGTTGCGGAAGCAGTTGGATGAGCTTTTGCAGAAGGGTTATATTAATCCTAGCGTGTCTCCGTGGGGAGCACCGGTGTTGTTGGTTAAGAAGAAGGATGGTTCGCGTCGCATGTGCGTGGACTATCGGGAGTTGAATGCGGTGACCATTAAGAATAAATACACGTTGCCTCGCATCGATGATATTTTTGATCAGCTTGGAGGTTCGAGGGTGTTTTCTAAATTGGATTTGAGGAGTGGTTACCATCAGTTGAAGGTGAAGAAGGGAGATGTTCCGAAGACAGCGTTCAGGACGAAGTATGGACACTATGAGTTTGTGGTTATGCCTTTCGGCGTAACTAACGCGCCCGCAGTTTTCATGAATCTGATGAACCTGATTTTCTACGACTTTTTGGATAAGTTTGTCGTTATCTTTATTGACGACATTCTGATCTATTCAAAGTCAGAGGAAGAGCATGCCTCGCACTTAAGGACGGTGTTGGAGATTTTGAGGAAGCATCGTTTGTATGCTAAGTTTTCGAAGTGCGAGTTTTGGCTGGATCGAGTTGCTTTTCTCGGGCATGTGGTGACTGGAGATGGTATTTCAGTGGATCCTGAGAAGATTCGGGCCATCAGGGAGTGGCCTGTTCCGTCGTCTGCGTCTGAGATTCGGAGTTTTCTCGGACTTGCTGGTTATTATCGGCGATTCATCAAGGACTTTTCTCGTATTAAGGAGCCGATGACCAGGTTGACGCGGAAGGATGTTGATTTTGTTTGGTCGGATGATTGTGAGAGTGTTTTTGGTGTTCTGAAGGTGAGGTTGACGTGTGCCCCTATTCTTGTTGTGCCTGATCGCATCGGTGGATTTGAGATCTTTTGCGATGCTTCTGGCAAGGGTCTCGGTTGTGTGTTGTATCAGCACGGGCACGTTGTGGCGTATACGTCTCGTCAGCTTAAGGTTCATGAGAAGAATTATCCGACGCATGATTTGGAGTTGGCTGCCGTTGTGTTTGCTCTTAAGATTTGGAGGCACTTCCTGCTGAGTGAGAAAGTGAAGATTTTCACCGATCACAAAAGCTTGAAGTATATTTTCACTCAGAAGGAGCTCAACATGCGACAGCGTCGATGGTTGGAGCTTATGGCAGATTATGATATTGATTTGCAGTTTCACCCTGGCAAGGTGAATGTGGTTCCGGATGCTATGAGCAGGCTTCCAGCGGTGATGATTTTGACCTCGCAGTGGAGATTGCAGCAGGATTTTTGCGAGTCTGGCGTGGAGATTGTTCTTCCTGGGGAGGCTTCTTCGTTGATGTACATGCAGGTACAGTCGACGATCGTGAATCGGATTAAGGCTGGCCAGGCTGAGGATCTGAAGCTAGTGAGGATTCGGGAGCAGGTGGAAGCCGGTCTGCGGACTGACTTTTTGATTCATGAGGATGGCTCGCTGAGGTTCGGAGCCAGGTTGTGTGTGCCAGCTGGGGATATCAGAGAGGAGTTGATGGTGGAGGCACACAGTTCGCCGTATTCTGTCCATCATGGTGGCACCAAGATGTTCCAGGATCTTCGTCTGAATTATTGGTGGCATGGTATGAAGAGGAGCGTGGCTCGGAGTGTAGCCAAGTGCTTGGTTTGCCAGCAAGTGAAGGCGGAGCATCAGCGTACGGCCGGGTTGCTACAACCGCTTCCGATTCCGGAGTGGAAATGGCAACACATCACTATGGACTTCGTGACTGGACTACCTCGGAGTCCGAAGCAGAATGACGCGATTTGGGTAATCGTGGATCGGTTGACCAAATCTGCGCATTTTATTCCGTTCCGAGTGGGACAGTCCACTGAGGCGCTAGCGAGGAGATATATGGAGGTAAAATTCTTTTACTCTCCGTCCTATTTCCTTTTCCTAGTTTGGATAGTGATGTAACGTGAATCGTGCAGGAGATTGTGCGACTTCATGGAGTCCCCGTGAGTATCGTGTCTGACAGAGACACGAGGTTCACATCTCAGTTCTGGCAGAGTTTGCAGAAGAGCTTGGGTACGCGTCTGAGTTTCAGCACGGCGTACCATCCACAGACGGATGGCCAGTCTGAGAGGACGATTCAGATTTTGGAAGACATGCTGAGGGGGTGCATGTTGGATTTCAAGGGTTCGTGGGAGGACCATCTACACCTGGTGGAGTTTTCCTACAACAACAGCTTCCAGGCGAGTATTGGCATGGCGCCTTTCGCCGCTCTTTATGGCAGGAAATGTCGATCGCCAATGAGTTGGGATGACGTTGGTGATCGGGAGTTGTTGGGACCTGAGATGATCGTGGAGGCCGTGGATATCGTCAGGAATATTCGGGAGAGGTTGAGAATTGCTCAGGACCGTTTTAAGCATTGGGCGGATGCTAAACGTCGTCCTTTGGAGTTTCAGCCGGGCGACCATGTGTTCTTGAAGATTTCCCCGAATCGTGGTGTGATTCGTTTCGGGAAGCGTGGGAAGTTGAGCCCGCGATACATTGGACCGTTTGACGTTTTGGAGAGGGTTGGCGAGGTAGCTTACCGCTTGGCCTTGCCGCCGTCTTTGGAAGGAGTTCACGATGTTTTCCATGTGTCGCAGCTTCGTCGATACATTAGTGATCCATCTCATGCGGTGGATTTTTCGGAGATTACCGTTCGCCCCGATATGACGTATGACCAGCATCCAGTGTAGATCCTGGACATGCGTCAGAAATCGCTTCGGAACAAGATTGTCAATCTTGGGAGGGTGATGTGGCGACACGGTTCACCTGGAGAGTCTACTTGGGAGAATGAGGATGAGATACGAGAGCGTTTCCCACTTTTGTTTCCGGACTCGTGAGTATTTGGAAATTCCGAGGACGGAATTTTTCTTAAGTTGGGGAGGATGTAACCACTGCTTTTCATGTATCTGGATTTAATATAATATAATTATATGTTTTGGTGGATTTTCTCCTCTTGTGTGGTTTTCGTCTCCGTAGCTTTCGTTTTCGATCGATTCGTCGTATTTTCTCGTTTCTTCCTTAGGATTGTCGATTTCGAAGTAAGTCATTCGTGACAGACTTCATAACGGTCGTATCTAACTATTAGATCAAGCCTAGGAGTCTTAGGAATCGATCCCGGAGTTTCGCGCTCCGTATCGGTACTTTTGGTGCTCATTAGCCTGTGTAAGAAGGGCCACCGACCGACTAGATGACGATCCAGTCGGTCGGCAATCCTTCTTGGACCGACTAGTTGGCTTTCTAAATTTCTCAGGAGTTACTGTTTATCGTTAGTCGGTCTAAGAACGTTGGTTGACCGACTAGGTTGCAAACTAGTCGGTCAGAAATGCTTCTCTAACCGACTAACACATCATCTTATTTTTGTATCAGCTACTGTTTACTCTTAGTCGGTCTAAGAACGTTCATCGACCGACTAGATGCTAAACTAGTCGGTCAGTACTTGTTCATGGACCGACTAACTCTAGAATCCTATTTTCGTTCAGGAGTTACTGTTTGCACGTAGTCGGTCTGTGTTGGTCGACCGACCGACTAGTTGCCAAACTAGTCGGTCAGTGGTTGCTCTTTGACCGACTAACCAGTGTTAAAACCCTAATTTCTGGGCAGCCGCCAGCTCAACCTATTTATACCCAACCCAAACGATTTCATCTTCTCCAACACGACCCAAAACCCTAAAAACTTCCCCCTTCAGCCCCCATCTTCCTCCAAGCTACATTCCTTCATTCCAAGCCCTAAATCCATCATCCAAACCATCCATCTACTCTATCTACCTCTCATCTTCCCCAAAATCTCACCAAATCCATCAAAATCCCCAAATCCCCCAAAACCCTAGTTTCCCCAAACTTCTCCAATCTTTTCCAGATCTGATCCTAGGGTTCCCCGGAGTGCTTCTTCCGTCTCCTCTTGGTAAGAAATCGATCTACCGTTGTATTCTTAAACTATTTATATTTTTTATGAAACCCTAATAAAATTTCATGTTGTTTGTTGATTGTTCCCCCAAAACAGCGATTTCCCCGTAGATTGGCATCCGTGTGATGAAGTAGTCGCCATCCCCGGTGCTAGGCAAGTGAAACTTGCCTCTCTTGATTTGGGCCATGTCTTAGGCCATTTACCATGCTTTAGCGTAAAAGAGACTAAACGGTGAAAGGATAGCCGTTTAGACGCCATTGACCTAGCTTGACAACGAAGCTTGGTCCGTCACCCCCATCATGATCATATGTCACGTTTACTTTAAATTAACGGTACGCGAATATGTACATGTCATTGCATTTTGCCAGTCACGTTTAAATTCCATTAACGGTACGCAATTATCTGTTCATGGCATTACATAGTGATTATTTATCGTGACTGCGTAGCACACGCTACAATACTATGTTTCCTGGCTCGTGTTCCAGAAGCGAGCCCTGTAGTTGCTAACCCCAACGCTCGGATACCGGCTAGGTGTACTCCTATGCCATACACACACTTATTTTCCTGGCTCGTGACCAGAAGCGAGCATAATGAGTTGCTAACCACAACGCTCGACACATGTGGGTGGGGTAAGAGATAAGCGGACTGAGCCCGAGTTGGCTTGATCAGCTACTCCGGCCAGCAAGTGAAATCTCTAGTGTTTAAGTGATTGATAGTGATAGAGATAAACGAGTTGGCCAGCAAGTGGACTCTCTATGCACTAAGTGTTAAGTGATAAGTGATAAGTGATAAGTGATAAGTGATAAGTGATAAGTGATAAGTGTTAAATGATAAGTAATCAGTGATTTGGTAGCTTTTGCTACATTGTGCGTGCTTGCCTCTCTTTTGAACTGTTGCATCATACTTAACTGCCATGTCATTGCTTAACATTATAAGTGCTAGGTTGCTAGTTGCTTTCAGTTTCCTTGCCCAAGTCTTTTAGACTTGCTGACATGTGCCCCTTTCTCTTTTGGGTGACGCATGTTAGACCTTGAGCGTGAGTTGCTTGCTGAGGGTGAGGTGTTTGCGGACGCCGAGCTTGCGCCCGGGTTGGACGGGGAGCACGTGGACACTGGGGACCAGTCCTAGTGTCTTCGTTGTGTTTTGCTTTTATTTAGACAGTTGTTTTGTTATCGGTGCGTGGCACCCATACCTTGTTTTGTCGTCGCTTTTGTTGGCCTTGTTCTGGGCCTTGGTCTCTTTTCTTTTAGCCTGGTGGCTTTTCTGGATGTTGGACTTTGGTTGATGTTGGACAATTTGTGAGATGTGGAATTTTATTTCAGTCTCGCCTTGTGTTATTATTGTTATTCTGTTGTGGTTACAGGGACCTGTTTATGTATTGTGGACGCTTATCGGGTTTGGGGCTTCACTGCTCCACTCCCGTGCGGACCTTTTCACGTCTCGCCTCCATTTCAAGGAAGCGGGTCGTGACAGGTTTTAGTGGTGGCCCATGCAGGTCCCTCTGTAACTGCGATTTTTGGAATAGCGATAATAATATTAGAATGTACAATAAATTAAGTTCGACGTCCGAGTCATAAGCTATGAGTCTAATCTGATTCGTTTTCTGTGTCACTAGATGGCAGGAAGACGTTTCACCCGTGGTGGGGGTAGTGGTGCGACCCCTCATGATGAGGAGCCTGAGCGGGAACCCACCAGCGGTGAGATGATGCGGATGATGCTCCAGATGATGCAAGTGCAGCAGGGCGTGCTCCTGCAAGTCCAGAATGCTCCACTTGCTCGTGCTGCCCGGGCTCTTCCGGATGCCCCTCGCTCTGAGCCAGGAGCGAAGCAATTTCGGGAGCTGGGTCCCGCGTATTTTGATGGTTCTGAGGGTCCTCTGGCTGCCGATGAGTGGATTCGGAACATCGAGGACAATCTGAAGATGGCCAAGATCACCCCGGCTGGATGGATTGATTTGGCAAAGAGGCAACTCAAGGATAATGCTCGGAATTGGTGGGATGCGGAAGAGAAGTTGTTGGTGGAGCCGATAGCTTGGGCTACCTTCAAGGCTAGATTTGATGGTGAGTTCTTCCCGAAAGCTGCCAGGGAGGAGATGCTGCAGCGTTTTATCGATTTGAAGCAGGGGAACTCGTCGGTGGACATGTATCACCAAGAGTTCATGAGGCTGAGTCGGTTTGCACCGAAGATGGTGTAGGACGCTGAGGAGAGAGCTCAGAGGTTCCTGCAGGGGCTTGCTTCGGAGCGCCAGAGTTTTGTGACCTCTTCTGACCGGGAATCTTATCAGAAGGTTCTGGTCGCTGCCAAGAGGCAGGAGCTGCTCGTGAACCAGAGGAGAGGGTCTGTTGTCGGTGCTGGGAAGAGGCCTGTGGAACAGGCGAGAGCTGTGGTTAGACCTGGATTAAGGCCTAATCAGTCCGCTCAGTTTAAGAGGCCAGGAGGGCCTATTCTGAAGACTTGCCATTTCTGCGGCAAGCCTGGCCACGTCAAGGATCATTGTCGGAAGTTTTTGGGCCAGTGTCTGGTTTGTGGCGATGCTTCCCATGTCGCGAAGGATTGTCGGCATGCGGGTCAGCTGCGGAGGGCTCCTGTTGCAGCTCAGCCGTTGCAGCAGCGAGCGTCTGTTCCTGCTGGTCGTGGAGCCGCTCTTGTTCCGCAGAGGCAGGCTTTTCAGCAGGCTGTTCCGCCGAGGAGGCAGGCTTTTCTGATGACCGCTGCGGAGAGCGCGGCTGTGGATGAGGTTATCGCAGGTAATCCTCGATCTAGCTGTTACCTTCCTAGCTGGTTTTGATTGTTAGATTATGTTGTTTGCTTGAACATGGTTGTTTGCTAGACTAGGGTTTGATTGTTAATTGCTTGTTAGGTGTGGTTTTGGTTTGCACATTTCCTGCACGAGTCCTCTTTGACTCTGGTGCATCGATGTGTATTATTTCTCGGAGCTTCGTGGAGAGGCATTCCTTGTCGACGTCCCCTCTTCCCAAGAGTTGGAATATCGTTACAAGGAATGGTGTGGTCTCGGTGCATCGTGGTTGCAATTCTTGCTCGTTGGTAGTCTGTGGACATGAGCTTTTCGCTGATTTCATTGTCCACGACATCATCAACGATGATGCAGTTCTTGGGATGGATTGGCTAGCGAGCTTCTATGCTACGATCGACTGTCGGAGGAAGAAGGTGGTGTTCGAGATTCCCGGACATCCAGTGTTTGAGTTCAGTCGTGGTAGAAGTTCGCTTGGTCCTGTCAGATTTCGGGCCAAGCCGGTGGAGGCTGTGGCTATGCAGATGGAGCTGGAGTGGCCAGCTGTGGTGCAAGATTTTGGCGACGTCTTCCCCGAGGAGATGTCTGGTTTGCCGCCTGATCGAGCTTTGGAATTTTCTATCGATCTTGTTCCAGGTGCGCAGCCGATTTCGAAGGCGCCATATCGTATGGCACCTGCAGAATTGGAGGAGTTGCGGAAGCAGTTGGATGAGCTTTTGCAGAAGGGTTATATTAATCCTAGCGTGTCTCCGTGGGGAGCACCGGTGTTGTTAGTTAAGAAGAAGGATGGTTCGCGTCGCATGTGCGTGGACTATCGGGAGTTGAATGCGGTGACCATTAAGAATAAATACCCGTTGCCTCGCATCGATGATATTTTTGATCAGCTTGGAGGTTCGAGGGTGTTTTCTAAATTGGATTTGAGGAGTGGTTACCATCAGTTGAAGGTGAAGAAGGGAGATGTTCCGAAGACAGCGTTCAGGACGAAGTATGGACACTATGAGTTTGTGGTTATGCCTTTCGGTGTAACTAACGCGCCCGCAGTTTTCATGAATCTGATGAACCTGATTTTCTACGACTTTTTAGATAAGTTTGTCGTTATCTTTATTGACGACATTCTGATCTATTCGAAGTCGGAGGAAGAGCATGCCTCGCACTTAAGGACGGTGTTGGAGATTTTGAGGAAGCATCGTTTGTATGCTAAGTTTTCGAAGTGCGAGTTTTGGCTGGATCGAGTTGCTTTTCTCGGGCATGTGGTGACTGGAGATGGTATTTCAGTGGATCCTGAGAAGATTCAGGCCATCAGGGAGTGGCCTGTTCCGTCGTCTGCGTCTGAGATTCGGAGTTTTCTCGGACTTGCTGGTTATTATCGGCGATTCATCAAGGACTTTTCTCGTATTGCTGAGCCGATGACCAGGTTGACGCGGAAGGATGTTGCTTTTGTTTGGTCGGATGATTGTGAGAGTGCTTTTGGTGTTCTGAAGGTGAGGTTGACATGTGCCCCTATTCTTGTTGTGCCTGATCACAGCGGTGGATTTGAGATCTTTTGCGATGCTTCTGGCAAGGGTCTCGGTTGTGTGTTGCATCAGCACGGGCACGTTGTTGGCGTATACGTCTCGTCAGCTTAAGGTTCATGAGAAGAATTATCCGACGCATGATTTGGAGTTGGCTGCCGTTGTCTTTGCTCTTAAGATTTGGAGGCACTTCCTGCTGAGTGAGAAAGTGAAGATTTTCACCGATCACAAAAGCTTGAAGTATATTTTCACTCAGAAGGAGCTCAACATGTGACAGCGTCGATGGTTGGAGCTTATGGCGGATTATGATATTGATTTGCAGTTTCACCCTGGCAAGGTGAATGTGGTTCCGGATGCTTTGAGTAGGCTTCCAGCGGTGATGATTTTGACCTCGCAGTGGAGATTGCAGCAGGATTTTTGCGAGTCTGGCGTGGAGATTGTTCTTCCTGGGGAGGCTTCTTTGTTGATGTACATGCAGGTACAGTCGACGATCGTGGATCGGATTAAGGCTGGCCAGGCTGAGGATCCGAAGCTGGTGAGGATTCGGGAGCAGGTGGAAGCCGGTCTGCGGACTGACTTTTTGATTCATGAGAATGGCTCGCTGAGGTTCGGAGCCAGGTTGTGTGTGCCAGCTGGGGATATCAGAGAGGAGTTGATGGTGGAGGCACACAGTTCGCCGTATTCTGTGCATCCTGGTGGCACCAAGATGTACCAGGATCTTCGTCTGAATTATTGGTGGCATGGTATGAAGAGGAGCGTGGCTCGGAGTGTAGCCAAGTGCTTGGTTTGCCAGCAAGTGAAGGCGGAGCATCAGCGTACGGCCGGGTTGCTACAACCGCTTCCGATTCCGGAGTGGAAATGGCAACACATCACTATGGACTTCGTGACTGGACTACCTCGGAGTCCGAACCAGAATGACGCGATTTGGGTAATCGTGGATCGGTTGACCTAATCTGCGCATTTTATTCCGTTCTGAGTGGGACAGTCCACTGAGGCGCTAGCGAGGAGATATATGGAGGTAAAATTCTTTTACTCTCCGTCCTATTTCCTTTTCCTATTTTGGATAGTGATGTAACGTGAATCGTGCAGGAGATTGTGCGACTTCATGGAGTCCCCGTGAGTATCGTGTCTGATAGAGACACGAGGTTCACATCTCAGTTCTGGCAGAGTTTGCAGAAGAGCTTGGGTACGCGTCTGAGTTTCAGCACGGCGTACCATCCGCAGACGGATGGCCAGTCCGAGAGGACGATTCAGATTTTGGAAGACATGCTGAGGGCGTGCATGTTGGATTTCAAGGGTTCGTGGGAGGACCATCTACACCTGGTGGAGTTTTCCTACAACAACAGCTTCCAGGCGAGTATTGGCATGGCGCCTTTCGCCGCTCTTTATGGGAGGAAATGTCGATCGCCAATGAGTTGGGATGACGTTGGTGATCGGGAGTTGTTGGGACCTGAGATGATCGTGGAGGCCGTGGATATCGTCAGGAATATTCGGGAGAGGTTGAGAATTGCTCAGGACCGTTTTAAGTATTGGGCGGATGCTAAACGTCGTCCTTTGGAGTTTCAGCCGGGCGACCATGTGTTCTTGAAGATTTCCCCGAATCGTGGTGTGATTCGTTTCGGGAAGCGTGGGAAGTTGAGCCCGCGATACATTGGACCGTTTGACGTTTTGGAGAGGGTTGGCGAGGTAGCTTACCGCTTGGCCTTGCCGCCGTCTTTGGAAGGAGTTCACGATGTTTTCCATGTGTCGCAGCTTCGTCGATATATTAGTGATCCATCTCATGCGGTGGATTTTTCGGAGATTACCGTTCGCCCCGATATGACGTATGACCAGCATCCAGTGTAGATCCTGGACAGGAGTCAGAAATCGCTTCGGAAGAAGATTGTCAATCTTGTGAGGGTGATGTGGCGACACGGTTCACCTGGAGAGTCTACTTGGGAGAATGAGGATGAGATGCGAGAGCGTTTCCCACTTTTGTTTCCGGACTCGTGAGTATTTGGAAATTCCGAGGACGGAATTTTTCTTAAGTTGGGGAGGATGTAACGACTGCTTTTCATGTATCTGGATTTAATATAATATAATTATATGTTTTGGTGGATTTTCTCCTCTTGTGTGGTTTTCGTCTCCGTAGCTTTTGTTTTCGATCGATTCGTCGTATTTTCTCGTTTCTTCCTTAGGATTGTCGATTTCGAAGTAAGTCATTCGTGACGGACTTCATAACGGTCGTATCTAACTATTAGATCAAGCCTATGAGTCTTAGGAATCGATCCCAGAGTTCCGCGCTCCGTATCGGTACTTTTGGTGCTCATTAGCCGGTGTAAGAAGGGCCACCGACCGACTAGATGACGATCCAGTCGGTCGGCAATCCTTCTTGGACCGACTAGTTGGCTTTCTAAATTTCTCAGGAGTTACTGTTTATCGTTAGTCGGTCTAAGAACGTTGGTTGACCGACTAGGTTGCAAACTAGTCGGTCAGCAATGCTTCTCTAACCGACTAACACATCATCTTATTTTTGTATCAGCTACTGTTTACTCTTAGTCGGTCTAAGAACGTTCATCGACCGACTAGATGCTAAACTAGTCGGTCAGTACTTGTTCATGGACCGACTAACTCTACAATCCTATTTTCGTTCAGGAGTTACTGTTTGCACGTAGTCGGTCTGCGTTGGTCGACCGACCGACTAGTTGCCAAACTAGTCGGTCAGTGGTTGCTCTTTGACCGACTAACCAGTGTTAAAACCCTAATTTCTGGGCAGCCGCCAGCTCAACCTATTTATACCCAACCCAAACGATTTCATCTTCTCCAACACGACCCAAAACCCTAAAAACTTCCCCCTTCAGCCCCCATCTTCCTCCAAGCTCCATTCCTTCATTCCAAGCCCTAAATCCATCATCCAAACCATCCATCTACTCTATCTACCTCTCATCTTCCCCAAAATCTCACCAAATCCATCAAAATCCCCAAATCCCCCAAAACCCTAGTTTCCCCAAACTTCTCCAATCTTTTCCAGATCTGATCCTAGGGTTCCCCGGAGTGCTTCTTCCGTCTCCTCTTGGTAAGAAATCGATCTATCGTTGTTTTCTTAACCTATTTATATTTTTTATGAAACCCTAATAAAATTTCATGTTGTTTGTTGATTGTTCCCCCAAAACAGCGATTTCCCCGTAGATTGGCATCCGTGTGAAGAAGTAGTCGCCATCCCCGGTGCTAGGCAAGTGAAACTTGCCTCTCTTGATTTGGGCCATGTCTTAGGCCATTTACCATGCTTTAGCGTAAAAGAGACTAAACGGTGAAAGGATAGCCGTTTAGACGCCATTGACCTAGCTTGACAACGAAGCTTGGTCCGTGGTCGCACCCCGGATACACACCCGGAGCGACGGTTGTAGTTTTACCGCAAGCGCACGGTATAGCGGCGAGCGGGTATCGAACACAGGGAGGACGAATGACCGTGCTTGCTTCTAATCAACCTGGCTATTCAAGAATAAAGAAAATTGCCTTGGGCGATCCTGTCACAATCGTCAGACAAATGTGCGAAATATCAAATCAAATAAAGAACGTCTAGGGAATGGGGAATCCCCGCTACTCACCGTATTTCATAAATGTGGCTTTTCGGTATCAAAATTTCTAGAATGAGAATTTGGATGAACTAGTTGCAACTAAATGTGGAACCAAGCTCACGCTCTCGCGCTGTTGCCGGTCTATAGCTATCCTAGGGTCGGGTCCAATCTCTTGCAAACCCTAGCCTAGATAAGCTAGCATTAGGGTCAACATCATCGTCCAATTGCGCACCGAGCCCAATCTCTTGCAAACTCGGTCCACAATCTAAATTAGGATAGTTCCTACCCGTCCAATCTCTTGCAAACGGGTATCGGCACGGAATTGCAACCGGAGATCCTAGTATCTGACCAATCTCTTGCAAACCGATACTTCGAAAATCCGACTCCAACCCAGTTCGGATTTCTAGGGCTTCCTATCAAATTGGGATCCAATCTCTTGCAAATCCCAATTGATATGAATACCTAGCTATCTGTAGTAATTCGATCCCAATCTAATCTCTAATTATTGATTCTAGCACAATTTCTACCAATTTATCACAAATACGAAATTGGGCTTGTAGGGTTCATCCCCACGCCCCAAGACGTGGAGACTACTCACAAATCATAGCAATAGCACAAAAATAATCAATGAAATAGACAATGGAATTCATCACAACAATGATATAAACAATAAAAATAGAGTTTTTGGGGAAGAGAGATGCAAACCAAAGTAGTTCTTCAATTAATCCAACAAAAATCCAAGTTTTTCTCTTCTCCAATCACAAATAATAAAGCTAAAAAGTAGTCTCAAAAAGCTGCAAAAAATCTAAGAGATGGCTCCTAAAACTAGGGTAAAAACAGGGCTTAAATAGCCCCAAAAATCGTCCAAAAATCCTGACCAAACGCCCCTGCACAGCCTGTTTTCCGCAAATTTCGCTACAGGCAGCGCATCGCACTCGGCCGAGTGACAAAAGTCGCTCGGCCGAGCGAAAACCCTGTCATTTTCCAGTAAGTCAGGGGCTTCGAGGGTCTTCAGTTCGGAGGCGGCTCGGCCGAGTGAGTTGTCGTCACTCGGCCGACGGCTTCAAGGCACTCGGGCGGACGCGGTTTACCACTCGGCCGAGTGGGTCTTCTGAAGCTCAGGTGGCCGAAAAACAGTAACTTCGATATTTTTGAGGGCCTTCGTCTGGGCGCCACTCGGGCGGACGTGGTATCGTCACTCGGTCGATGTGGTCTCCGTCGCTCGGCCGAGTACACATGGAAAACGTGTCTGAACGGGTCGACCGAGTAGTGTCTCGCTGGTCGGCCGAGTGGCTCCTCCACTCGGCCGAGTGGGACACAAAAGATGCCCAATCTGATTGTTTTGGCCTCCTCGTCGCTCCTGCGACATCCATTCTTCTTCCGCTCCTCTCCAACAGCAAAATATCCCACGGGGAGGTCGTCGGTGGCCGTCTAAAGTAAGCGTGTCTCGAGATCACTCCAAATCGCGCCAAATCACCTGAAATGCGACAAAAACAACAACTCGTGAAAAGCATCGCAATATCGTCGATATATCGTGAAAAACATGATTTGGGCGATCTAAATGGCATGCAAATACACGGAAAAAAAGGTGTAAAATATGGAGTGATCAAAATCCCCCAAGCTTGCCTCTTACTCGTCCTCGAGGAAGATAAGTAAAAGGCGAACCCGATGGATTCGGAAAACAAAAACGGCGAAAAACGAAAAAAATGAAAACGAAGAAGAACGAAAACCAAATGAAAATAAAGACGAAAGAAAGAAGCGAAGAGGTAGGGTGCTAGATCATTTTCTCAGGACGTGTGTTTCACTTACTCTTATAGCATGCACCGAATGAGAAATACATGTCAAAGAATCTTATTTTGATATCATAGTATAATAGTGCAAATAGAAATAGAAAACCCACGAACAATGATATAATCACGAAGAACGGAATGATTTTAAAATTAACATTGCCTGAATCATTTAAAGCGGTATACAGATAACAGATCACACACTTTTCAATTGAACGCTTTCTATCTGGAGTATAAGAGTATCACACTATAGAATAGAGAGAATAGAAAAGTTTGGATTTCATGAAATGAACGCTAGGCTTAGATTTCTGGATTTCGTGAAGCTAGAAACAATCTCACCGAGTATAGAATATTACTTAGCCTAGGTTGTCGTGCAATGTCAAGTAGTCACTCTCTCACACATCAATGGGTCCCCTCCCCCAAGCTTATCTATAAGCGTGGTGGCGCAAAAATTTTTACATCCCCATTTTTATGTAGCTCCAAAAGCAAAGAAGAGAAAGAAGAAAGAAAGAAAGTGAGATGGGATCTTTTATTGAGGATTTTTCCTCTTTTCTCTTTTCTTTTTTTTTCTTTTCTTTTTTTTATATATAAGCAATATATATACAATGATCCCAACTCAGAGAGAGATAATGATACACAAGAATGTCTTTCTCTCTTTATTTTTTTTAGAAGAAGGGATTTGGAGCTAGGAATTAATAGCGGGGGAAATGCCATAAAATAGAATCACTAAGGGGAGATTCACCAATGATTTTTAAAAGTAGAGAAATGATGTTCAAGATTTGTGGAGAAAGAAATATATATAACTCTCGGTTCACTCTATAAGACATGGACGACAACTTCAGCAGGGTAATCTAATCTACTCAGTTTCGATCACAAAAAAGCTAACTAATCCAGATATATCATAGCTAACATCATTCAATCATCCTGAAGTGAAGTGTACAATTCATGCATATAGAAGTGATATAGGAAAAGAAATCAGTACTCCAGATATAGGCATTCAATGCGTGAATCTTGGTGTGTTTTCTGTGATAGCATACATATGAATATTCAGGCTCAGTTAATAATAAAACTTCATCCATTTTCATGAGGAGAAAGTGTGGGTTACTATTCTAGATGCAAAGCAAGTAATAGCATATGATATCAGAAATAAATTCTAAGACATGACAAATATAGCATGCATATAGAATAAGCTAACTCCACGTAGACATCATCACAGAAAATTCATCTCTAGCATGAGATGAAAAAGGAAAGAAATAAAGATAAGAAAAATAAATCTATGCAATGCGGCACACAGAGAAATAAGAAAAACGTGATGCATGGCAAAATAAAAGAAAAATAAAGAAAATTGAGTGCAAAAGTGAAAAGAAACGGTGTGAAAAACTAAAAATAAAGGTGGCAAATCGAAAAAGAACGTGAGAACTCACTCCCCCAAGCTAAACTGCACAGTGTCCTCAATGTGCAAAGTGAGGCACTCAGAGAGACAAGTAATGAGAGGGGCAAGTGAGGATGCATGCATGATGGAAAGAAAAAAAGATAATAAAACGAAAAATAAAGAAATGAAAATATGATGCGGATATGATGCATGCACAGATATGAGTGATACGAGTATAAATGGGTCACCAAAAGCTCTCCCTCTCTCCCAAAAAAAATATATAAATATACGGCAAATGAGAATCACAAAAGAGTGAGGGGAGGGGGGGAGGGGTGGGCAAAAAGGCATCAGGACCCAGCAGAAACGGGTAGCACAACGGTAAAAGGAATCGATGGCATCAAGGGTGCCTAGGAAGGTGGTGCTGCGCCGTCTCCGTCCTGTGGCGGAGGAGGTGGTGGTGGTGGTGTAAGCTGCTGAGCTGGGGTGGGCGTGGAAGTGGAAGCAGGTCTAGTGTGTGTGGAAGTGTGTGCGGGAACCTGCTGGGTGGGTGGGGGTACGCGCGGAAGACGCTCTAAGATCTGTGTCAGGCAGTAGTGGATCTGAGGGATCAGGGCAGAGCGTCCAGCCATCGTAGAGACGGTGGAGGACAGGGTCCTAAGGTCACCTCTAAGACCGCTCACCGCCAACTCAAGAGCACGTATGCTCTGCAGTACAGTGTCGGGCGGGGGTGGTGCAGAGGGACGCACCGGTCTAGGCTGCGCAGGGCGGGGCTGGCGTACGCGAGTGGAGTATGTAACGGGCTCAGCAGGGAAGGGGACAAAAGGTGCCGCGCCGGCAAATGTGGGCCTGGCCTCAGTGTGAGGCCGGGACACCGGTTGGTGAGAAGTAGAGGCAGCGGCAGCAAAGGAAGCGTGCAGAAGTGGCAACGAGGTGGCAAGAGAGGTCAGTGGCCCAGAAGTGTGGACAGACGCCACGATGCTCTCGGAGAATACGGCGGCTGTGGAGACAGAGGACTCTACCGCTGGGGCGGAACTGTGTGGACCAAAAGGCGCAATCCCAGCGGAGATCATGCTAGCCATGGTCTCCACGACTGCGGCAAACGAGGGCGCTCCACTCTCGACAAAGGTCGGCGGGCGCTCGGGGAGTGCGGAGCAAAGAGGCTCCACGGACAGAGGGCCAGATGTGGCAGCGGGAGAGGTGGGGACAGCCTCGGAAGTGGTGACAGTGGTGGAAGTGGGCTCAGCAAAAGTACTCTCGACACTGACAGAGGTGGGGACAGAAGTGTCAGGAGCAGTGGAAACGTCAGGAACAAGCTGAGGGGCCACAGGGTCGACGGGGTCGGCAGCAGGCTCGGCAGGGTGTGCAACAGGGTCTGCGGGGAGCAGCCTGGGCAGCGTGGGCCTGCTCGGCCTCCTCGGCCTCAAGCACGTACGCAGCGGGGATGAGGACATCCATCGCTGGGAGCCAGTCAACGTGGGCCGGTGCAATCTGGGTCCGAGCTGGGCTCGGGAGAATCATGTAGTCGGCACCGAAAGGGCCGTGCAACCAGACCCAGTGACACTCACCATGCGGACGCAGCATCTTCATCCGGGCCATAACGTCTATCGACAAGGAAGTGGGGCCCGGAACGTGTCGCAGGTCGTCAGGTAGGTCCTCGTCGGTCATCATGGTAAGCAGGGTGATCAGACCGCCGCAGCATATCGGTGAGCGAGCGCCCACCGACACAATGATACGGTCTAAAAACCAAGCCGCAATGTCGATCACGACGGCGGGGACAAGCTCGTGTCCATCCCTAGATAGAGCTCTGGGACGTGTCATCGCATAGAGCATGTAGAGCTCTGGCGTAGACATCGTGCCCGGCTCATATCTGGCCAAAAAGGTGGTCGCCATAAGGCGCTGGGCAATACGTAGGCAGGGGTGGACAATGGCCGAGGCCTTGGCCCTACTAGGGTCAAAGGCGGCGTGGTGGCCTGTGATCCGGGCCCAGAAGGCACCGGCGTCGAAAGAAGGTGGGGGGATATGGGTAGGGCCGTAACCACGATCGGCTCCGGGGACTGCGGGCCATGAGAAGAACGCTCTCATCATATCGAGAGTGACCTGGCACTCTCGATCCATGAACCGGAATGAGCATCCCTCATCGGTCCGGGCGATCGAACTCAAAACCTCAAGTGTCAGGCGGGTAAAAGTATCCGCCGACACCTGGAAAAAATCTCGCCAGCCCACGTTGTCGTACAACGTGAGCATCCCCTCAAGTACCCCCAGGCGTCCTAGGTCAGCGAGGTGTGCAAACCTGGAGGGTACGATCGAGCGCTGGGAGATACGCTCGAAGACGGCGCGGTGTGCGTCTTCTCGGAACGTGATCCTGAGCGGCCCGACCAGTGGAGCCGGTGGTGGTGGCTGTGGATCGGCAGGGAGAGGCTGTGCGGGCTGTGGGTGCACTGCAGGCTGTGCGGGGTGTGCGGGGCCTACAGGCTGTGCTGGGTGTGCGAGGTGTGTGGGGGACGGTGGAGGAGAGTCCTCCAACTCGTGGGAGGGGCCGGCATCATCCGACCGCTTCCGCTTGGCGGAAGCTCTCTTCGACCGCGGCCGTGTCCGGGGCGGCATATCGGCCCCGAGCGCGCGCCGAAAAGTGAAAAGTGCGGCGTGTGCAAAAAGAATGGAAAGAGTGTACCAAAACACGCCGCGAGTGCTAAGCAGTGGAAGCGTGCGAAGTCCGCGCCTCCACGTAGTCCTGAGCAGCCCGTAGAAGCTCCCCTGAGCTCCCCTAAGCTCCAAAAAGCAACCTGCGCATGGAAAAGCGATATCAGCGAGTAATAATCAAAATGTATGGAGCAATAGGGGTATAACAGATAGATATGGGAATTGATTCGGGTTAGGGGTTTGATTAATACACGGACCCTCAAAAACTACACAAAAAGAGGAGAAAATGGTGAAAACAAGCGAACCGGAGGTGACCGGGCGGTGCGCCGCCGGCAGCGACTCGGGCGAGGCGTCGGCGGGCTCGGCCGGCGGTGGCGGGCCGAGCGGCGGCGGGGCAGCGGCGGTCGGGCGAGTGAGGGTCGAGCGAGGGGGATTCGGGCGTGGGAGCTGAAGGGGCGCGGGCGAGAATTGGGGATTTGCTTTTTCGAATTCCGCGCCCCCCCTCGCCGCTTATATATAAAAAAGTTACGACTCGGCCGAGTGACGTGCTCACTCGGCCGATCGAGGCAAATAAAAATTTCTCCCCGATATCGCTTCGGCCGAGTGGCTTTGCCAGCCTCGGCCGAGTGGAGTAAGTCCATTCGGCCGAGTGACTCAAGCTACTCGGCATGACTCGCCCTAGGAGGGTATCCGTTTTACTCGGCCGAGTGAGAATGTAGACTCGGCCGAGTAGCAGTTCTAATGAAATGAGGAAAATAGACAGAGAGTTGGGTACAGCAGACTTCCCTCGTTCGTGAGCGGCTCGGCCGGACGAACTTCTGGACTCGGCCGAGTGACTAGTATACTCGGCCGAGTGAGCCTTGTATTCTGCTGTTTGTCTTCGTTTGGGCTCTAAACTCCGTCTTTCTTCCTCCAGTCGATTTCATGCTCCTCCTAAGGGTCGAACGCCTTCTTGGGGCGCTCCTCGTCGTCTTGTTCATCCTCCTCATGATGGATCTACCTATCTCCTATCCTGTCAAGAAAAATAGGACCCGTTATCACAAAATTTTTGGTCGGATGACTCAAAACACTAAAAATCTCTAAAACGAAAATAAAGAAAAAGTAAAAAATAAAGCAAAAACCGTCGGGTTGCCTCCCGACAAGCGCTCGTTTTAGGTCGTGAGCTCGACCCCCTATAATTTTCAATCAATGCGGGATGTTTGGTGCATATGAGATGCACCCGTCAAACTTCCCGGGGAGCGCGCTTGGATTTGGACGTGGCGGCGTAGCGTTCTCCCTCGGAGGTCTCTTGTCTCGAATAGTGTTGGGGGGAGGCTCCCCCAAGCTAGCATTTGCCCCGGTCAACGGCTTAACCGGCGATGCCGATTTCCGTACCGGCGGAGCTTTCTTTGGAGACTTTAATTTCGAGAGCTTGCAGAGCTCTCGAATCCTTGCGACATCAGCGTCGCCTTCATCTTCATCAGCGGAGAGGTCGGGGGAATCATCTTTATTCTCTTCATCTCGGCCTAAATCCGGGCCTTCTTCAAATTCTTCATCAAAAAGGGCGCCAATTGAGTGAGGAATCGTCTCCTCTATCACCTCATCGAGGAGGTCCATGTAATCAAGCTCCTCGTGGTAAGGCATGTGCTTCATTGCCTTAGGAATGTGGAGCTCCACCTCGATGTTTCCGACGTTTAAGGTTAAGGTACCTTCGCGCACGTCGACGATGACTCCGGCGGTGGCGAGGAATGGGCGTCCAAGTATCAATGAGGTGTCTCCCTCCTCCTTAACGTCCATGATGACGAAGTCACATGGCAAGCATATTCCACCCGGGACTTGAAGTGGGATGTCTTCGGCAATCCCCATCGGCCTTGTTATCCGGCCATCGGCTAATTGAATGCGCATGTCGGTGGGTTTCAACTTTGTCCCGGTGTTAAGCTTTAAGAACATGGAGAGGGGCATGAGACTCACACTAGCCCCAAGATCGAGCAACGCCTTTTGAAGAGGCACGCCGCCCAAAGTGCAAGGAATCCGAAAACTCCCCGGATCTTTAAATTTTGTCGGCTCCTTTTCTCTCTTGGTGAACCAAGAGCCCTCCTCGGCTAGCATGATCTTCTCCTTCCTCTTTCTCCCCGAAATCAAGTCCTTCAAGAATTTGGCATATGTGGGGATCTCGACGATGGCGTCAAGGAAGGGAATATTTAGGCTAACTCCTCTTAGATACTCGAGGAATTTCGCTAGCCTTTTCTCCATTTTCGCTTTCGCTAGTCTTTGGGGGAATGGGACCGGTGGCATGAAGCGCCTCTCCTCAATTAATAGCTCCGCCCTAGATTTCTCCTTGTCTTGTGGCTCCTTCTCCTTTTCAATCTCAACTACCGGTTCAACCGGCTCCAAGCTTTCCTCCACGGCCTCCTCGGTAGGAATCATAGCGGGGGTGGTGTCCTTCCCGCCTCTAGTAGTAACGGCAACTACGGCATTGATGTGGCCCGTGTTGCCCCGTGGGTTTTGCTCCGGTTGCGCCGGCAATCTTTGAGTGTTCCGATTGAGCAACGCCAATTGCTCCGATATTTGAGCCACTACGGTATTAAGAGATTCTTGCCCCGCCTTCAAAGTAGCATTCACCTTATTTTGCTCGACCATGAACGCCTCCACTCTAGTTTCGAAGTCGGATCGTTGTGGAGCTTGTGGAGGGTTTTGATTTTGATTCCTCCACCCTTGGTTGAATCCGGGAGGCCTATATGGTGGAACTTGTTGCCTTGGTTGAAAGTTTTGTTGAGTAGGCCCCCTCGGTGGATAGTTTTGTTGTTGGGGTGGTGGTGGTCGAGCTTGTTGAGGCGGTGGTTGTGGCGGGTTCAAGGCTCCTTCATTGTTGGCGTAGGAGAATCCCGGATGATTTCTTGCGGCCGGATTGGACCAATACCCTTGGTTCCCCGCAACATATTGTACTTGCTCCAAGGATCCTTCTCCTTGCTCTCCTCCCGAGTACATGACTTGAGATTGGTCTTGCCAATCACACATTTGGTTGGTCGGTGCGGAGGTGGATGGGCTTCCTTGGGGCTCCGTGATAAATTTCTCCAATCTCTCCACCACCTTGTGGAGAGAATCGAATTTGCTCGTGAGCTCCGCTACGGCCTTTGCCTCGTAGATGCTAGTTGGCTTTAAGGAGGATGTGGAGTGTCCTCGCTCATCGCCCCATTGTTGGTTATTTGAGGCCATCTCCTCAATTAGGGCCGTAGCTTCCTCGGGAGTCTTTGACAAGATTGCACCATTCGCCACGGCATCAATAATTTGTTTGGTCCCCGGTTGGAGACGTTGTAGAAGCTATGAACTAGCTCCCAATCCCCTATACTGTGGTGCGGGCATTGGTGCTGCAAATCCTTAAATCGCTCCCAAGCTTCATAGAGCGTCTCATGTGGTCCTTGCTTGAAGGACATGAGAGCGCTCCGGATCTTCACCGTCTTGGATGGTGGATAGAATTTGTCAATGAATGCATCCGCCAACCCATCCCAAGAGGTGAAAACTTCGTCAGCTTGCGTCCTCAGCCAATAGAGTGCTTTGTCCTTTAGCGTGAAGGGGAAGAGGCGCAGTCTGATGTCATCGATGGGGACCCCCGGCATTTGGAATGTGGCGCACTTCGACAAGAATGATTGGATGTGGTAGTGGGGGTTCTCATGAGCGTTCCCATGAAATGGGTCTTGTTGCATCAAAACCACCAATCCCGTCTTTAGCTCGAAGTTCTTGTCGGCCGCCAACTCCGGCACGGCAATGGATGACGTAGTAGAAGAGGTCTTAGGCCGAAGCCTATCGCGAATAGAAATTATTCTCGCCATCCTCGCCGCCAATTCTTCGGGAGTTTCCGGGTTGGTCATAAACTGCCCTTCTGGATATTGTCTCCTTTCCGCTCTAAGTCTCCGCGCGGTACGTTCGATCTCGGGATCGAATAATAAGGCTTCGGGGTCCGCCGTAGATCTCGTGTACATGCACAGGGAAAACAGAATTTCAAAGAGATGATTAGTACCGTGGAAGGGTTAGGTAAGAATAGTAGGGGAAATAATAATGGTAATAAAAAAAATAAAAATAAAAGAAAGAAATAGCTAGGGTGAAAAAGAATCAAACGCAATCGCCTCCCCGGCAACGGCGCCAAAAACTTGGTCGCACCCCGGATACACACCCGGAGCGACGGTTGTAGTTTTACCGCAAGCGCACGGTATAGTGGCGAGCGGGTATCGAACACAGGGAGGACGAATGACCGTGCTTGCTTCTAATCAACCTGGTTATTCAAGAATAAAGAGAATTGCCTTGGGCGATCCTGTCACAATCGTCAGACAAATGTGCGAAATATCAAATCAAATAAAGAACGTCTAGGGAATGGGGAATCCCCGCTACTCACCGTATTTCATAAATGTGGCTCGTCGGTATCAAAATTGCTAGAATGAGAATTTGGATGAACTAGTTGCAACTAAATGTGGAACCAAGCTCACGCTCTCTCGCTGTTGCCGGTCTATAGCTATCCTAGGGTCGGGTCCAATCTCTTGCAAACCCTAGCCTAGGAAAGCTAGCATTAGGGTCAACATCATCATCCAATTGCGCACCGAGCCCAATCTCTTGCAAAATCGGTCCACAATCTAAATTAGGATAGTTCCTACCCGTCCAATCTCTTGCAAACGGGTATCGGCACGGAATTGCAACCGGAGATCCTAGTATCGGTCCAATCTCTTGCAAACCGATACTTCGAAAATCCGACTCCAACCCAGTTCGGATTTCTAGGGCTTCCTATCAAATTGGGATCCAATCTCTTGCAAATCCCAATTGATATGAATACCTAGCTATCCGTAGTAATTCGATCCCAATCTAATCTCTAATTATTGATTCTAGCACAATTTCTACCAATTTATCACAAATACGAAATTGGGCTTGTAGGGTTCATCCCCACGCCCCAAGACGTGGAGACTACTCACAAATCATAGCAATAGCACAAAAATAATCAATGAAATAGATAATGGAATTCATCACAACAATGATATAAACAATAAAAATAGAGTTTTTGGGGAAGAGAGATGCAAACCAAAGTAGTTCTTCAATTAATCCAACAAAAATCCAAGTTTTTCTCTTCTCCAATCACAAATAATAAAGCTAAAAAGTAGTCTCAAAAAGCTGCAAAAAATCTAAGAGATGGCTCCTAAAACTAGGGTAAAAACAGGGCTTAAATAGCCCCAAAAATCGTCCAAAAATCCTGACCAAAACGCCCCTGCACAGCCTGTTTTCCGCAAATTTCGCTACAGGCAGCGCATCGCACTCGGCCGAGTGACAAAAGTCGCTCGGCCGAGTGAAAACCCTGTCATTTTCCAGTAAGTCAGGGGCTTCGAGGGTCTTCAGTTCGGAGGCGGCTCGGCCGAGTGAGTTGTCGTCACTCGGCCGACGGCTTCAAGGCACTCGGGCGGACGCGGTTTACCACTCGGCCGAGTGGGTCTTCTGAAGCTCAGGTGGCCGAAAAATAGTAACTTCGATATTTTTGAGGGCCTTCGTCTGGGCGCCACTCGGGCGGACATGGTATCGTCACTCGGCCGATGTGGTCTCCGTCGCTCGGCCGAGTACACATGGAAAACGTGTCTGAACGGGTCGGCCGAGCAGTGTCTCGCTGGTCGGCCGAGTGGCTCCTCCACTCGGCCGAGTGGGACACAAAAGATGCCCAATCTGATTGTTTTGGCCTCCTCGTCGCTCCTGCGACATCCATTCTTCTTTCGCTCCTCTCCAACAGCAAAATATCCCACGGGGAGGTCGTCGGTGGCCGTCTAAAGTAAGCGTGTCTCGAGATCACTCCAAATCGCGCCAAATCACCTGAAATGCGACAAAAACAACAAATCGTGAAAAGCATCGCAATATCGTCGATATATCGTGAAAAACATGATTTGGGCGATCTAAATGGCATGCAAATACACGGAAAAAAAGGTGTAAAATATGGAGTGATCAGTACGTCACCCCCATCATGCTCATATGTCACGTTTACTTTAAATTAACGGTACGCGAATATGTACATGTCATTGCATTTTTCCAGTCATGTTTAAATTCCATTAACGGTACGCAATTATCTGTTCATGGCATTGCATAGTGATTATTTATCGTGACTGCGTAGCACACACTACAATACTATGTTTCCTGGCTCGTGTTCCAGAAGCGAGCCCTGTAGTTGCTAACCCCAACGCTCGGATACCGGCTAGGTGTACTCCTATGCCATACACACACTTATTTTCCTGGCTCGTGACCAGAAGCGAGCATAATGAGTTGCTAACCACAACGCTCGACACATGTGGGTGGGGTAAGAGATAAGCGGACTGAGCCCGAGTTGGCTTGATCAGCCACTCCGGCCAGCAGGTGAAATCTCTAGTGTTTAAGTGATTGATAGTGATAGAGATAAACGAGTTGGCCAGCAAGTGGACTCTCTATGCACTAAGTGATAAGTGATAAGTGATAAGTAATAAGTGATAAGTGATAAGTGATAAGTGATAAGTGTTAAATGATAAGTAATCAGTGATTTGGTATCTTTTGCTACATTGTGCGTGCTTGCCTCTCTTTTGAACTGTTGCATCATACTTAACTGTCATGTCATTGCTTAACATTATAAGTGCTAGGTTGCTAGTTGCTTTCAATTTCCTTGCCCAAGTCTTTTAGACTTGCTGACATGTGCCCCTTTCTCTTTTGGGTGACGCATGTTAGACCTTGAGCCTGAGTTGCTTGCTGAGGGTGAGGTGTTTGCGGACGCCGAGCTTGCGCCCGGGTTGGACGGGGAGTACGTGGACACTGGGGACCAGTCCTAGTGTCTTCGTTTTGTTTTGCTTTTATTTAGACAGTTGTTTTGTTATCAGTGCGTGGCACCCATACCTTGTTTTGTCGTCGCTTTTGTTGGCCTTGTTCTGGGCCTTGGACTCTTTTCTTTTAGCCTGGTGGCTTTTCTGGATGTTGGACTTTGGTTGATGTTGGACAATTTGTGAGATGTGGAATTTTATTTCAGTCTCGCCTTGTGTTATTATTGTTATTCTGTTGTGGTTACAGGGACCTGTTTATGTATTGTGGACGCTTATCGGGTTTGGGGCTTCACAGCTCCACTCCCGTGCGGACCTTTTCACGTCTCGCCTCCATTTCAGGGAAGCGGGTCGTGACAATGAGGGTAGCCTTTATTAACCCAAAGCATTCGGAGTTTGAGTTTATTAGTGGTAGTAGCTCGCTTGGACCTATGAAGTTCAAGGCTAATCCAAGGGAGGTGGGGGCGATGGCGATGGAGGCTGAACTCATTCTACTAAGGGTCGTCCAAGATTTCATTGAAGTCTTTCAAGATGATATTTATGGACTTCCTCTGGACATATCCTTGAAGTTCACCATTGACCTTATACCAGGCACCCAACTGATTACAAAGGCCACATATCATATGGCCTCAACAGAATTGGTTGAACTTTACAATCAGTTGAAAGATGTATCAGAGCAAGGGCTGATACGTCCTAGCGTGTCCTCGTGGGGAGCACCAATGCTTTTCGTAAACAAGAAAGATGGATCTCAAAGAATTTGCATTGATTATAAGGAGCTGAACAAGGTTACAATGAAGAATAAGTATCATCTCCCTCGTATTGATGATATATTTTATCCACTTGGTGGATCTCGAGTATACTCGAAGTTGGATTTGAGAAGTAGGTATCATCAAGTGAAAGTTAGGGGATCTGACGTTTCGAAGACTGCTTTCCGAACTCGTTATGGCCATTATGAGTTCCTAGTGGTGCCCTTTGGCGCCATTGCACTTGCTACTTTTATGAGATTGATGAACCAATTCTTCTATGAGTACCTGGAAAAGTTTGTGGTAGTGTTTATCGATGATATCTTGATGTATTCAAAGACTGAGGAAGATCATGCTGAACATTTGAGGATCATCTTGGAGACCCTAAGATAACATCAATTATGTACCAAGTATAACACGTGCCAGTTTTGGTTATATAAGGTTGCTTTTCTTGGACATATAATATCAGGAGAAGGGATATCTATTGATCCAGAGAAGGTTGTTGTAGTAGAGAAATGGCCAGTTTCTGGATCGGCCACGAAGATCATGAGTTTTCTTGGATTGGCTGAATATTACAAGAAGTTTATTAAGGATTTCTCCAAGATTGATGCACCATTCATGTTGAGTATTGGACTTCTCCCTACTTGATTTTGATGATGAGCAAACATAAATACTGTGACTACTCCCCTACCTGCAGTTAATCCATTGCCTTAGCCTTTCATGACTATCAATTGGTAATGGATGACACTCAACGATCATTCAAAGCTTATAAAGTCGATTGGATGATCAAAGATGAAGATACAAGCTTCAAGAAGACTTCAAGATCTATAGAAAGAAGAAAGACAAAAATAAATGTAATCGCTTTGTTCTTTTTCCTTTCTCATTGGTATGTAGCTTAGAAGTATAATTATGTTGGAGCATACATACACACCTTCAATTCTATCATAGGAAAGCCTTAGAACTCATTTCCTAGGCCTCCATTTCATAATTCTCAAAGCATGTGCATTTTCGACTTTCAACAGGCGACTGATGAACGAAATACACGCGCCTGTAAGCATCTGTCTTCTTACAGGCGCCTGATATTTGTTCTCCAGTCGTCTTTTATGTACATACTTCTTAACTTGACTTTGGGGCTTTCTGTTCTTATCTTTCATCAGGCGACTATTGTACAAAATATAGGATCCTGTCCAGTTACAGTCGCTCGTGACTTGTTAGTCAGTCGCATGTCTCCCCTTGCCAAGAATCCTCAAGTTTTGACAACTTTTGCACTTGCGCTGCAAGAGATGTAAGAAGGATTACAGGTGCCTACCCATGGCACAGTCGCCTGTATATACCTCTACAGTTGCTTGTCCTAGCTTGTCAATCTTTCCAAGATTTGACAACTTTCGTACTTGTGCATGCAGGCGATGTAAGAAGGATTTATAGGCACCTGCCCATGGCACAGTCGCTGTGTATGCTTCTACAGTTGCCTGTCATGTCTTCCCAGAACTCCAGAGTTTTCACCACTCATGCACTTAGGAATTCAGTGGCCTGTTTGTTTACATGCGCCTGTCTGTCCTTCATCTCCTTCATGGTAAGTTACCGTTTGAATTCTCACCTACCCTCTGACACAGTGCAGCAGGTGACTGTGTTCTTCGCAAGTTGACTATCTGGATTCTATTTTCTATCCGTTGGCTTTTTCACACGGATTTCAAAGGTGTTTTTGGTTATTTTGCATGAGGGTTTTAGAGAACCTATAAGAGTATCTCTTAGTATTACATTAAGCATCTCTTAGACAATCTTGCATTCATTCCTAATCTCATTCTCTCAAGCTCTCTTTTCCTCAACTCTCAAGCCTAGAAATCTCAACTCTAATCTTGTCTTCCCACATATACCAATCTGAGCTTCAAGCTTTGGTGAAGTGCAAGGGCTTTCTCTTATTTTGGAAGAGGCATTAACACACACTCACTTGCTCCTTTAAGTTCTACTTCAAGGCATAGGTGATTGTAAGTGTTTACATTTTGAATTTCATTATCTCATATTTCGATTACACTCTCGGTTTGTGAGAGTAGGTTTGCTTGATCCCAAGTTATGGGAGTCAAGGACATCGATTGTACATCGATTACACTTGTAGGGTTGCTACAAGTGGGCTTAAAGGAAACCTCAAGTTAGGGTTCTAACTTGAGTATTCAGAGGTATCCAGGTGGAAGGGATGTATGATTATCGGGAACAAGTCGGTATTGGACTTGGGTAATCCGAACCTTTGAAACATCTCTTTGTTAGTTTGTTTCATTGTATGTTAATCTTTAATTCTACATTTCTTGTTGGTTAGGGATTTAAATTGGTATAACTATCGTTTAAATTTTATAAACACTATTCAACCCCCCTTCTAATGTTTTCCTCATAGCCATGGTCCTTATAATTGACTCACCTCACAAAGAATAATGTTGATTTTAATCGGTCTGTAGAGTGTCAGCAAGCATTTGATGAGTTGAAGAAGAGATTGATCACTACACCTATTCTGAATATTCCAGATCGGTCGTAGGGATTTGAGATATTTTTCTGATGCATATGGCAGATGACGGGGATGTGTTTCTCTATCAGTATGGTATGGTGGTACACGTCACTAGATTATTGAAGGTGCATGAGCAAAATTACCCTACACATGAACTGGATTTAGCCGCAATGATATTTGCATTGAAGTTAAGGAGACATTTCCTTTTGGAAAAGCATGTGAAGATATACACTGATCACAGGAGTCTGGGGTATGTTTTCACCTAGAAGGAGCTCAACATGAGGCAGCACATATGGCTTGAGTTCATGGTTGACTATGATATTGATCTTCTGTATCACCTTGGGAAGGTTAAAGTCGTACATGATGCTCTCAGTCGTATGCCAGCAGAGATGATGTTGACTACCCAGAGGGAGCTTTGTGGAAATATGCGTCAAATGGAGATTGAGGTTATCCTTCCCGACACATCAGCAACTATGATGAGTTTGAAAATCCAGTCTGATTTGGTTGAGAGAATTAAGGTTACTCAATCTGGAGATGAGAAGTTGAAGAAGATTCGAGAGCAGATAGAGACTGGTCTTCGCACTGATTTTTGTATTCATGAGAATGGATCTCTATATTTTAGTAACGGGATATATGTGCTAGCTGGTCATATTCGAGACGAGCTTTTGAGGGAGGCTCACAACTTTCTTTACTCTATTCACACCAGAGGCACCAAGATGTATTGAGATCTGCAACAACATTTTTGATGGCATGTGATGAAGCATAGTGTAGACAGGATTGTGGCTTCATGCTTGGTTTGCCAACATGCAAAGGTCGAGCACCAGAGAATGGCAGGACTGCTACAACCTCTTCATATTCTGGAGTGGAAGTGGTAGCATGTGACTATGTATTTCGTAACTGGTCTACCTCAAACTTCCCGAGGACATGATGCTATTTGGGTAATCATTGATTGATTAACGAAATCAGCTACTTTTAGTTCATTTCGAGTTTTCCAATTTACGGATCATCTCGCTACGAGATATATGGAGGTAAAGTTCTTTCTTTCCCATATATCCATTTAACTCGCTCGTTAGTATGAAGTTCTGATTTAAGTCTTGTATACTGGAGATCATGAGACTTCATGAAATGCATGTGTGCATAGTCTCTGACCGTAACACCAGATTTGCATCTCATTTCTGGAGGAATTTGTAGGTTAGCTTGGAGACTCAGCTGAGCTTTAGCACTGCCTATTATCCTCAGACGGATGGTCAGTCGAAACTGACTATTTCGATCCGGGAAGATATGTTGAGAGCTTTTATGCTAGACTTCAAAGGTTCCTGGGATGAACACCTACATTTAGCAGAGTTTGCATACAACAACAGTTACCAGGCGAGTATAAGAATGGCCCTAATTACAACATTATCTGGGAGGAAGTGTCGTTCTCCTCATCAGGTAGGCTGACGTTGGTGCATATTTTCATGGCATATCGATTGCCCATATTGCATATTTGTAACTTAAACGATGATTTCTGGATAAGTTTCACTATTTCTATGTTTTATTGGATTTTCAAGAAATAGTAGCAATCGGGAGCAAATTGGAGCTATGAGCATATGCACGCATGCCAGAGAATTAGTGGCTATGATACTAAGGAGCTTATGGTGCTAGAAAAGAGGAAGAAACAAGAAGAAGAGAGGAGAAAAGAATTAAAGAAGAAGAAAAAGGAGTTGAAGAAGCAGCTCACTCGACCGAGTGGAGTAATCCACTCGACCGAGTGAGGCTGATACCAGACCAGCCTAAGGAGCCAAAGCGTGTCAAAGTCACTCGACCGAGTGAGCAAACCCACTTGATCGATTGAGACAGTCGGCCAAATCCTGAGACATTAGGCCAAATCCACCCTTTGCCTTAGCGGCTGACTCGGTCGAGTAGCACTTTCACTCGACCGAGTGAATCAGTCACTCGAACGAGGGAAGAGAAGAACAGAACGCTGATTTTTAGAGCTTCTGTAGGAATCCCTACTAGAACAAGTAGGCAAACTCACTCAACGGAGCGAGATTGCAGCCAGATATTTGAAAGTTAGTTATAAATCATGTTTTGGGTGTTTGTGTTGACTTTTTCTTAGGTATTTGGACTTGTACAAATAGAAAATAAGGTAGTCGTCGCTGGGAAAAGAGGCGAGATAGCTAGAGACAAGGAATAAGACTTGATTTTTATTTCTATTTGCTTTTTCTATCGATTAGAGAACCCTAGTTCTTAATTTTCTCTTGTTATTATGAAGCTTTGGAGAACATCAGTTTGTCTAAACTTATGATATAATTACTTTACTGAATATTTCTTGTTGAAATCTGTTTGCAATGATGAATATTATTATTTCTATAAATCTTATTGCTATGATCGTGTTTATTACTCTAGGGCAAAGGGATGAACCCGATAGATCTATGGTTTGATATGTGTAAATAATTGAAACCCTTGTTGCTAAACTTTTTTTTAGGGTTACATTATGGTCGATTGCCTACAAATAGCCAATGATTTATACTTAGATCTTGAGGTCTCGAGAGATGATCTTGATATTTAGGAAGCCCTAGATATTTGATTTAGACTTGTAATTTGGATGCCCTAGATTTGGTGCATGAGAGTGACCAAAGCTAGCAGCTTTATTTTATTTCTATAATTATATTCATCTTTACGACGGTAAGATGAATACGAAACATCATAATCTAGATTTGAAATCATGTCAAACGATAGTGGACTTGAGCAAGGATTGAATTATATTGTTGTTCTTAATGCTAATAAGTCAACTAGGCTTGTGCGAGAGTGAAGTTCTAGCTTGAGTTATTTTAAACTTGTGTAGCGCGAGAGCGTTCATCATAAACTAAGAGTTAGTAATTAGGAGTTCATATTCACATTGATACTCGAAAATCTATAGTGGGGATTCCCTATTCCTAGACAATTTTATTAATTAAATTACAAACGACACCATTACACATTCGTGACACACTTCCTACACCATTATTCACAATGTTTGCTACATCTGGACAACTAAGATAATGCTTGATGCTTTTGCAACAACGTTCAAAAGTTATTTATAGTAATCATGAGCAATACGGATCGTATGCAGCGGGTGTAGAAAATAGGAAGGCAATGGTTTGAGAATCGGTCAGTTGTATACCTAGCTAGCTATGCGAATGGAAACGAAAAAGGGAAATTACTCTAAAAATACAAAGATAAAGAAAGGTGCCAAGGGCCAAGCATTACCGATAGTGCGAGTTGAACATGTGGGTCGACCTAGCTTCTCAAGCTAATGGGTTGTATCCCTTGATGATAGTCGAGTCTCAATCCTCGTCCCCTCGACATCTAACCATGAGAGAGGGGACTCGGAGAATAAGTTGGACCTCTAGGCGTAACCTCCGATGGTTAGTCGGAAGCCACAGTAGTGGTGGCTCTAGTGAGTGTGCCTGAGGGTTAGTCGGCGCCTAGCACTAGAAAGCCAATCACTCCTGCCATTAGCTATGAGGTGGGATGAATTAACCTCTTCCAAGCCTATTCCTAAGACTAGAACCCAAATTAGAAAGATAATTGGGTTGATCCACCCACATGAACACCCCACACTAGGGTTTAGCTAAGCCCTAGGCACAAAAATTTACTCTACCAACATCATAACAATAGATAACAGCAAATAGGGAAAATCAAAGCAAAATCAAGAGAAATGAAATTAAAGACAACATAATGGAATTAAACTAAAAGAAAATAAGAATTCATTACAAAACAACTAAAATTTAAGAGTCTTACTAATACAATGAAGAACAGCCCCCAACGTGGGAGAAGAACCCCAAAATATTCGCAGAAGAAAGAACTCTCTTCCCTCAATTCGCACAAAACTATGTATAGTACATGCGAATTATAGGGGTGCATGGTCGTGTCGTAAAACTACACGGCCGTGCAGCCACAAAGCAGCCTAATGCATCAAAGCGCTGCTGATACGAGAACGACCGTGCTACATGCCAACACATCCGTGTCGATCTTCCTAAGGTCCAAATCAGCTCCAGGTAGCACGTGCACGTCACGGCCCTGCGAGACACCCGTGTTACCAGTGACTCTGTTGCCAATCTATAGGGAATTAAGCATGGCAGTGCAGGGTGTTAGCAAGACCGTGTCATTCTGCTGTATCTTGTCCCTTTGGCCATATGATATGGCATGGCTGTGCACTGGCACGTACAGCCGTGTAATCAACTCTTCAGCCCATATCTCCTCTCCTTTAGTTCTGCTCTTCACTAATATTCGACGTTCTCTTTCCCTTGCTCCACAAATCATAGATTTAGCGTGGATTCCCTGAAATGCACAAAATACAAACCCAAAGCATCGAATGGATAAACATATGTAAAAACAGGAAAATAGCGATGATGGCATATGATAAATATGTAAAATATAAGAAGGAAAGAGCGGAAAAAGGTGAATAAAATGGGACTGACAAAATCTCCCAAGCTAAACTCTTGCTCGTCCCAAGCAAGACAAGAATATAGTACGTGGAGAGATTGTCAGGAGAAATCAAAGGATCACCCTCTCTAAACCAATTATGCGTGCAAACCACATAAGCAATGAAATTAGAGTATACTTTTAATATGCGACACTCTAGCGACCTAGCATAGCACGTGACTCAGAAATATCGGTCTTCCACAAAGTCTCGGGTTTAACTCGTATCCCCATAGAGAAGACTAAAATGTGGAAAATCTGCCTAAAAGGCTTACGATTAGAAGAATTCAACTGTTGTCTTACGCAAGAAATGGTAGAAACCAAAAGTGTGTCATATGAACTTAACAATCTTGGATTGGCTCGAGATAAGCTAATTCCTCCAATACCGTGGTGGTAGACATGCATGTTATGTATTCTTTTATTAGCATGAAACTCGGGGCAATTCACGCAGTGGGATTTCAATCTAGAGCGTTGTACCAAAAATGACCCTTCGGACCTACTCCCGAATCGCCTAAGTTCAATTATTTCTACTTAATGCACTCCCCCAAATCTTCACCATTCGGTGCGAGCCTCCAATTCTTCATGAGACACAAAGACCCGACTACTTGGTGGGACTGGAGGAACGATGCACTTATTCTCTCTCTCTCTCTATCTCTCTCTCTCTCTCTCTCTCTCCCCATCGATCTCTCTCTCTCTCTCTATGTCTGTCTCTCTCTGGAACAAGCCAAATCGTTATGTTTTTAGAGGGAATCACACTATATCTAAGGCCAATGCCCTTCAAGATAAGGCCTATCCTACACAATTGGAAAACCCTATGTTTGTGTGAGCTAAAGATTGAATAGACAAACATTCTATCCTATTAGGGATTAAACGGCGATCTAGTATTCACTCACGAAGAGGGGGTAAAAAATCGGATCGTGTGTGAGATGAGAAAAAGTCTCGCCATGGGGTATCATGTGTGTGTAGGGAGAAACTCTAGTCAAGCGGCTGGATGGAATGGCAAGCAAGTGTGGCCTTTCCTTACGAGATCATTTCTTTCGATTTCTATAAAGAAAACAGAAAGATAAGTGAAAAGGAAAAGAAAATGGGGGAAAATAAAGGTACAAGTGTGGAAGTGATGAAAAATGAATGAAAAAGTGTGGAGTCCTCCCCCAAGCTAGTTGTGAAATGCCCCTCACCAAGCTTATCCCGCCCCGCTTCCCATTATACATGGGAGCGAGGACGCCAGCAGGTCCGCAAGTGCTTAAAGCAAAGAAGAAGTATTTTTTTCTTTCTTCTTTGGCTTAAGCACAATAAGCATATGTGTATTAAGCATATCAGGTTCTTGCTTGGGAATATCAGAACAACACAAATATTATTATTACAACTTCAAGTCCAGATTACAAGTACACATAGAATTAAGACCTAGCATGGCCATTACAAACAGTTACACAAAGTGGAATTACACCTGAATAAAATACAAAAACAATATTAGATTTATTATAGCGCTGCAAAATCACGTCGTTCTTCAATAGTGGATCTCAGCATCCTGTTACTCCTGGTCAACTAGCTCAGCTCCAGTGTATGCTCCACTGCAAATCTGTCTCAAAACCTGACGTATATTTCACAAGATAAACAATAGGGAAATATATGTCAGCGATGGTCGCTCGGTAAGTTAAAAATGTTAGAAGGTGGACCCTCGGCAAGATAATATACATATACATACACACACACACACACACACATATATGGGTAAAATGCGCCTGTGCTCAAGCTCAGATGGAATTCATGCGCTCGACCCCTCCCTACCGTCCGATTCGATCCCCCGGCTGTTGTTAAAAGCGGAACATACGGAACTTTTGGTACAATTACCAGCGCGCCCTTAAGCAACCGGAACTTTTGGGGCAATTACCATCCCGCCCTTAAAGCCCCTTTCAAAGCAACTTTTTAGAACTATTGGTGCAATTACCATCGAGCCCTTTAAGCCCTTTTCAAAGAAATATTGTACACTATACGGCACCGTTGTGCGCGTCAACTAAGAACGGATTAAATTACTCCCAGTCTCCCCACGCACAAGTTTAGAGAAAAAGCCGGTGTACGTGAGGGTTTTAAAATTACGCCCCGTCGTGCGCGGGGGTTAAAACGTAAAGTGTGAATCAATTTCTATCCGCGCGCACGACAGGCAAAATTAACCCAGTCGTGCGCGTCGTGCGCGGGGCTTAAAACGCACAGAGTGAAGCAATTTCCATACGCGCGCATGACCGGCAAAATTACCCCCATCGTGCGCGTGGGTTAAAACGCCTAGTGTGAAGAAATTTCCATCTGCGCGCACGACCGGTAAAATTACCCCCGTCGTGTGCCTCGTGCGCGGGGGTTAAAACGCAAAGTGTGAAGCAATTTTCTTCCGTGCGCACGGCGGCAAAATTTCCCCATCGTGCGCGTCGTGCACGGGGCTTAAAATGCACAGTGTGAAGCAATTTCCATACGCACACACGACCGGCAAAATTACCCCCGTCGTGCGCGTGGGTGTGAAGAAATTTCCGTCCATGCGCACGACCGGCAAAATTACCTCTGTCGTGCGCGTCGTGCGCGGGGGTTAAAATGCAAAGTGTGAAGAAATTTCCCTCCGCGCACACGACGGGCAAAATTACCCCCGTCGTGCGCGTGGGTTAAAACGCCTAGTGTGAAGAAATTTCCATCCGCGCGCACGACCGGCAAAATTACCCCCGTCAAGCACGTCGTGCGCGGGGGTTAAAACGCAAAGTGTGAATCAATTTCATTCCGCGCGCACGACAGGCAAAATTATCCCCGTCGTGGGGGTCGTGCGCGGGGCTTAAAACGCACAGTGTGAAGCAATTTCCATACGCACGCACGATCGGTAAAATTATCCCTGTCGTGCGCATGGGTTAAAACGCCTAGTGTGAAGAAATTTACATCCGCGCGCACGACGGGTAAAATTGCCCCCGTCGTGCAAGTCGTGCGCGGGGCTTAAAACGCACAGTGTGAAGAAAATTCCATACGCGCGCACGATTGGCAAAATTACCCACGTCGTGCACGTCGTGCGCGGGGGCTTAAAACGAAAACTGTGAAGCAATTTCCTTCCGCACGTACGACGGGCAAAAATGCCCCCGTCATGCGCGTCGTACGCGGGGCTTAAAACACACAGTGTGAAGCAATTTCCATACGCATGCACGACAGGCAAAATTACCCCCGTCATGCGCGTGGGTTAAAACGCCTAGTGTGAAGAAATTTCCGTCTGCGCGCATGACCGGCAAAATTACCCCAGTCGTGCGCGTCGTACGCGGGGGTTAAAACACAAAGTGTGAAGCAATTTCCCTCCGTGTGCACGACGGGCAAAATTACCCCCGTCGTGCGCGTGGGTTAAAACGCCAAGTGTGAAGAAATTTCCATCCGCGCGCACGACCGGTAAAATTACCCCCGTCATGTGTGTCGTGCGTGGGGGTTAAAACACAAAGTGTGAAGCAATTTCCTTCCGCGCGCACGACAGGCAAAATTACCCACATCGTGCGCGTCATGCGCGGGGCTTAACACGCACAGAGTGAAGCAATTTCCATACGCGCGCATGATCGGCAAAATTATCCCTGTCGTGCGCAAGGGTTAAAATGCTTAGTGTGAAGAAATTTCCATCCGCGTGCACGACGGGCAAAATTGCCCCTGTCGTGCGCGTCGTGCGCGTGGCTTAAAACGCACAATGTGAAGCAATTTCCATACGCGCGCACGACTGGCAAAATTACCCCCGTCGTGCATGTCATGCGTGAGGGTTAAAACACAAAGTGTGAAGCAATTTCCTTCCGCGCGCACGACGGGCAAAATTGCCCCCGTCGTGCGCGTCGTGCGCGGGGCTTAAAATGCACAGTGTGAATCAATTTCCATACGCGCACACGACCGGCAAAATTACCTCCGTCGTGCGCATGGGTTAAAACACCTAGTGTGAAGAAATTTTCGTCCGCGCGCACGACCGGCAAAATTACCCCCGTCGTGCGCGTCGTGCGCGTCGTACGCGGGGGTTAAAACGTAAAGTGTGAAGCAATTTCACTCCGCGTGCACGATGGGAAAAATTACCCACATCATGCGCGTGGGTTAAAATGCCTAGTGTGAAGAAATTTCCATCCGCGCGCACGACCGGCAAAATTACACCCGTCGTGCGCGTCGTGCGCGGGGGTTAAAACGCAAAGTTTGAAGCAATTTACTTCCGCGCGCACGACAGGGAAAATTGCACATGTCGTGCGCGTCATGTGCGGGGCTTAAAAGGCACAGTGTGAAGCAATTTCCATACGCGTGCACGAACGGCAAAATTACCCCCGTCGTGCGCATGGGTTAAAACGCCAAGTGTGAAGAAATTTCCGTCCGCGCGCACGACCGGCAAAATTACCCCCGTCATGCATGTCGTGCGCGTGGGTTAAAATGCAAAGTGTGAAGCAATTTCCCACCGCGCGCACAACGGGTAAAATTACCCCCGTGGTGCGCATGGGTTAAAACGCATAGTGTGAAGAAATTTCCATCCGCACGCACGACTGGCAAAGTTACCCCCGTTGTGCGCATCGTGCGCGGGGGGGGTAAAAACGCAAAGTGTGAAGCAATTTCCTTCTGCGCGCACGACGAGCAAAATTGCCCCCGTCGTGCGCGTCATGCGCTGAGCTTAAAATGCACAGTGTGAAGCAATTTCCATACGCGCGCACAACTGGCAAAATTACCCATGTCGTGCGCGTGGGTTAAAACGCATAGTGTGAAGAAATTTCCGTCCGCACGCACGACCGGCAAAATTACCCCCGTCGTGTGCGTCGTGCACGGGGGTTAAAACGTAAAGTGTGAAGCAATTTCCCTCCGCGTGCACGACGGGCAAAATTGCCCCGGTCGTGCGTGTCGTGCACGGGGCTTAAAACGCACTATGTAAAGCAATTTCCATACGCACGCACGACGGGCAAAATTACCCCCGTCGTGTGCGTGGGTTAAAATGCCTAGTGTGAAGAAATTTCCATCCACGCGCACGACGGGCAAAATTAACCCCGTCGTGCCCGTCGCACGCAGGGGTTAAAACTTCAAGTGTGAATCGATTTCCGTCCATGCGCACGACGGGAAAAATTACCCCCGTCGTGCGCGTCGTGCGCGGGGGTTAAAATGCAAAGTGTGAGACCGTGTCCATCAGCGCGCACGACGGGTAAAATTAAGCACGTCATGCGCGTGGGTTAAAACGCCTTGTGTGAAGAAATTTCCATCCGCTCGCACGACCGATAAAATTACCCACGTCGTGCGCATCGTGCGCGGGGGTTAAAACGTAAAGTGTGAAGCAATTTCCATCCGCGTGCACGACGGGCAAAATTGCCCCCGTCATGCGCGTCGTGCGTTGGGCTTAAAACGCACAGTGTGAAGCAATTTCCATACGCGCGCACGACAGGCAAAATTACCCCCGTCGTGCGCGTCGGTTAAAACGCCTAGTGTGAAGAAATTTCCATTCGCGTGCATGACCGGTAAAATTACCCACGTCGTGCGCGTCGTGCGCATGGGTTAAAATGCAAAGTGTGAAGCGATTTCCATCCACGCACACGACGGGCAAAATTACGACGCGTCGTGCGCGTCGTGCGCGGGGGTTAAAATGCAAAGTGTGAAGCAATTTCCATCTGCGCGCATGACAGGCAAAATTACCCCAGTTGTGCACGTCGTGCGAGGGGGTTGAATGTCCTCGTGTGAGTCAATATCAATCCGTGTGTACGCTTGGAAAAATTACGCCCCGATGTGTGAGTCGTGTGCACGACGGGTAATTTGTTTGATAAACAACATCAAGCCATACAGATGATATATATGTGCCCATTTCGGAGACATGATAAAAATTCATGCTTCCAAGTGGTCACTATGATAAAAAAATCATATTTCATGTGTGTAGAACGTTATATAATTTACAATATTGTCATCAATGGTAGTAATATGGGTAACATATCTTTTAATTTCTTACAACAATGTCATACTAAACAAAGTGATTATTTTGCACAAAACCTAACATGGTCATCAACATCATGTTGATTTTATACAGAAATTTTTTTAATATCAACATTCTTGTTGTCCCTTTTTGATCGGTAACGTGCATTATAAATTGATTTGATAGAGGTTGCATGGAAGGTTGGATTTTCCTTCAGGACTTTCAGAATTTCAGCCGGCCTCAGCGTGCTATTTGCCAAATCTCTCAATAATTCCATCTCCATTCCCTGCAACTTCCCTTCATCGGAATGGTCCTCGTCATAATTAGCAGCTTGATGGTTGTGCCTGCCATCAACGACTGTTAACCTCCACTCCTCACCGCCAACACCGACGCCCACCATATTACCAGGCAATGAGAACAGACATTGATACTTCTTGGTTTTAACTGGCATGTCGGTCTTTTTTTCCTTTCGGTGTCCCCTGTAAACCCCGCTTATTTCACATGCAAAGTAAACAGCAGGAATCCTAGTGGAAGTTTTACTCAAACTCGTCGTCGACATGGTAACAATCACATGGCCGACGGTCTTTATCCACTCAAACAGCTCCTCTCTTCTCTTAAAAATTTGCGCGGTAGTAAATTCTTTTGTAAAATCCATTTCATCCTGTATCAAACAATTCAAACAACTAATTCGACTTGGAATCAAAGATTTAATGCATTATCCCAGAAAAGATAAATCAATAGAACCTTGGATTTTTGTACCTTCTCCATCAATCTCAACTGTATATGCATACATGTAAAATCACTAAATTTCTACATCATTTTCCACCCAATTCAATAATAATTTAACCTACAGTGTACTTAAAAGTATATACGTACCAAATGGAAAACCTCGAAAATCATTACTTTCAAACGCAAGAAAGCAAGAAAATGCTCATGTATCCTAGAAGGTCCGCTGACCGCTGAGATCTTCTGGGAAGATTTGAAGGTGCATTTTGGTTGCGTAGTTAGCCTGATTTCATTGGAGTCATTTTCTACCGACATCCCATTCTCTTTACAGGCATCTACATCATGAAGGAAATGGTCCACATTGAAATAGTAGGAGTAACTTTCAATTTTTCTTTCATTTACCATGGTATATATCTACATCAAGCAGAACGAAGTAATGGTTAGAATTTGTCCTGTTAAACTGAGAAACAAACATATTGTAAGAAAAATATGTAGAATACCGTGGCTATACGAGGAAGTTAAGAGAAACAGAATACTTAGCAGAAGTAATTGAAAGCGATGTGGCGTGGGGATGACCACTACCTTGAAAGCAATTACGTTGCGACCTCGGTGGTAATCGCTGTTGCCGGTTACTCCCGAAGGTTAACACAGCAGCCCCTGGCCGCGTCCACTCGTGGCCAGCGACGTTGGATATTGCACAGTACAGCTACCCAGGAGAACGGGATGAAGCAAAGAAGAATTTTTGGAGGAAGAAATTTTTCCATGTATTTTCTTGAGGAATGAAGAGGATATAAATAGAGTTCAAAAAATAGCTGTTATGAATTCAAACGGTCAAATATTAAACGAGTATTAAAATAGGCTTTGAATGCTGCGTATTAAAGCGAGGCTTTATTTGCGTATTTATTGAGAGGTTTTGAATACGGCAATCAATTAGTTGTTTCCAACATTTAGAATGAGACGCCATTTATAGACGAATTGGACTGCCTATGGATGAGGATGAGACTACAGTTGAGTTACTGTGAGCATGGAAAGAACCTGTGAGCCTACCGTTGTTGTGCTCGTAAATATACAGAATATATAGATGTTGCGCTGTGAGTACTTTTTTAGGGTAATCTCAGACAAAAAGCGAAATTTTTGAGGGCATTCACGGTCCATTTATAGTGAAATTGACCATTCAAATTGATTAGTATAAGTCCGTTATCCTACAGCGAGCCCTTCATTGCAAACATCTACATAGACAATCATATGTATCAGTTTGTAACAGCATAGGCTAATGAATCAGTTTGGATCTGTATCAGTATGTACATCAATATATTTGAATGGCTGGGTCATTTTGAAAATGTCATTAATTTGAATATGTATGATATTTAATCTAAAATTTTGCAAGCAATTTCTGAATTCGATTGGATATGTCTTCAGATTGAAAAAGTATCAGATTTAATCTAAAAGTATGAATGTAGTTTCTGAGTCAAATTGAATAATTATCCAGTTTAATCTATAATGTTTTCAGATTGAATAAGTATCAGACTTAAATCGAACAGTTGTGTCTGTAGGCTTGCTTCGAAATCAAATTAAGTATGATGAAATTTGGAATGTGATTGATTCACTGCGCTGGCGGACATTAGAATTAAAAATATAGCATCTCACAAATATGCTCAAAGCGCAAAACGGGCAAATTTATTCTCATGGGGGCGTTGAGCAAATTTGTCATCGATGCAACATTAGCTTAACGCGCACAACGGGCATAATTCTGCTGGTTCTGCGCATTTAACAATGGTTCATAAAATACTTTTGATGCTTAAAGCAGACACCTGGCTTTGCTTGTTGTGCACGTTGCGCAATTATGTTAACCATTAAAAATTTGCTCAACGCGCACAACGGCTTAAAGCGATTACCTGGCTTTGCTTGTTGTCCACTATGAGCAATTATTTAAACCATTAAAAATTTGATCACCGCGCACAACGGATATAAATTTGTTGGTTCTGAGCATTGAGCAATTATGTAAGCTGCTATAAATTTTTTCAGATCGCTTCCCACCGGTCAAGCATTCTTGGGAAAATCATATGTCTGGTATCAATCAGCTGTAGATTCACGAGCAGTATTTTGTATATTCACGAGAACCCCTCTGTGGCATGACGGGGTCTTCGATGTAGCCACACAGTAACTCTACTGCTGTCTCATCCTCATCAACGAATACAATTCGCTGCCATGCGTTCTGTGTCGTGCACATTGAGCAATTCCCGTTTTCTCTGCGTTTTGCGCGGTGAGCAATTATGATAGTTACTCGCTTCTGTATTATTTAGCCTAGTGTGCATGTCGAATAAAATGTATTAAAAAATCTTGGTGGAGAGTAGTATTGTTGGGAGTAATTTTCCTATTATGTGATCAAGGCGAAAAACCATAGGGTCTCCTTGTTTTACGCGGAGAGTAATTAACCTATTTTGATTCACATGCTTAAATAATTGGGATTACGTGATTTTCGCGTTGGAATTACGTGGTTTGTGCGTTAAGTATAAATGTTGATTCCTGAGATTCATTGCATTAATGTAGGATCACAGATTTTTTATACTCTTCATTTTGATTGGTCCAATTCCCCTATAAATGGCGGACAACGAGCCCTCGTCTTCTCACAACTTCCACTAGTTTCTTCTATCAACATCTTCTTTATTTTCCAACACAACCTCCGTATGGAAACAATTAGTTCTTGTGCAGTTCGAGCAAGCTTGATATAGATATTGACGATAGCATTCATCCAGTACTCTTTTCACGTAAAGGTAAATGGTTGATGTTGGAAACTTATGCAACGAAGGGCTATCGTCCATTTATAATCAATCATGCGCGATAATGCTGGGGGGTGTTGCAACTGCGTTGTTAAGTAAATTTGTCCCGAAAAGCACTATGAAAAATGTGTACGATGATCATACCATATTCTTTTGGGGTGATATTGGCTATGCTGTCTCACATGTTTCAGGAAAGCTGCTGGGTGTTGTACCATGTAAGATTGTTATTCCCTCCTATTATGAATTGTGGCTATGTATTTGTTTTGCGTGTCTTGCTATACACTCCTACAAAGGACAAAGTGCCACATCAATGCACACATATACGCTGACAATCATCTTAAGCAGATCAGGGCGTTCGGCAACTGCAACGTAGATGCTGGGCGCATTCCCCGTGTGGTACATCGCCACAGCGGAATCGGCATACTAGCCGTTGTGTATGATACGACTACATACTTTACTGCAGGTTACAACGACGCGACACTCATATCCAGCCGATGATGGCAGAAAATCGGCAACGACGTTAACAAACGCAACGAAGATGAGTGCCTGATGAACTCGCAGAAGTTGAAGGGTGAAGCACGCAAATCACGCGCCCCTTCATTGTAAACATCTACGAAGACAATCATATGTAGCAGTTTGTAAGAGTAAAGGCATATGTATCAGTTTGGATCTGTATCTATACGTACTTCAGTATATTAGAATGGGTTGCTCATTTTGGAAAGGTCACCGTTTGAATATGTATCAGTGTTAATCTAAAATTTTGCATGCAGTTTCTGAATCAGATTGACTAGGTATCAGATTTAATATAAAATGTCTTCAGATTGAATAAGTATCAGTCTTAATCACGATTAGGTAAAGTTTCTAAGTGAAGTTTGCCTGTTGGCATGTTGCAGAATCACAATTTTAGTATGATGAAAATTGGAATGTGAATGATTGACCGTTGGAACAAAAATTACAGCATCCAACAAATATGCTCAAAGCGCACAACGGGCAAAATTATCCAAACGGGGCGCGTTGAGCAAATGCGCTATCGACGCAACTTTAGCTCAACGCGCACAACGGGCATAATTCTACTAGGTGTGCCCATTTAACAATTGTTCATAAACTAACTTATATGCTCAAAAAGTGAACATATGGCTCTGCTTTTTGTGTGCTTTGAGCAATTATGTTATGGCATAGAAAATTGCTAAATGCGTAGACTTGCTTCATTTGAGGTTTTGCACGTTGATGAGATTTGTATTCCAAACGGAATTGTCACCGAGCATAAAGGGCATAATTTTGCCCATTGTGCACGTTGAGCTATTTTTTAGTGGCTATCAGTTTATCCCAATGTGCACAACTTAGGCAGGCATTAATCATTATTGAGCAGAACATCCGGCTGGTAGCAATCCGTTGTATATTAACGATCACTGCTCTGTATATTCACCAGCACTGCTCTGCAGACTCGAGGGGTCTCTTATGTAGACCAAAGGTTCCAATATATCGCCGTTGTGCACTTTGAGCAATTATGTTAACCATTAAAAATTTGCACGGTGCGAGCAGCAATTAATGTGGAGATATCATCAAATTTTATTGAGTGGGCAAGTATGAGTTTTTTTCGCACTAACAAAATTGCTCACCGTGCACAACCGATCAAAATTATTTGTTCTGATCGTGGTGACTGGTGAGCAATTGTAGTAACCACTAACAAATTGTCTAATAAAGGCGCTCAACGGGTAAAACTTATCAATGGGAGTTTGTGGTAAGCAATGTTGTCAGACAATATAATATATGATACAATAACCCTATTCTAACTTGGACTATTTTACACACTAACAATGATACATTCTCATCGCATAACAATTTGAAACAAATGTTGATGTTATTAAAAAATACTCAGAGCGCAAAACCGGCACTAATATTGCCAGTTTGCGTGTTGAGCAATTTTGTAGGTAAAGACATAATTACTCAACGCGCAAAACAGGCAATATTAGTGCAGTGTTGCGCTGCGCTCGGTGTAATTGGTATGATACACAACATCAATCCATACCGATGATGACATTTGCACATTTCGAAAGCCATGATAAAATTTCATGCTACAAAGTGGTCAATTTTTATACAAAAAAACTTATTACATTGATCAAACGTTATATCTTACAAATACTAAATAGCATCGACGGTAGCAATATCTGTACCTTTTACCATCTTAACGAATAACTGCATCCTCATCTCATAACCAGCCATCCATCCATCGGCCACAGCGTCATGCTTTCTTGTCCACACAAGTGAAGTCGGAGGGACGGGACCATTCGGGTCAAGTTTAACAAATACAAGGTGATTATTGTTCACATGACCCAACGTTATGTGGAGTCTGGATGCTCGGTTTACTGGAGGACTTCTCAATGGAAAAAATGTCACACACATCTTGGGTGCAAGCAAATGTACTACACAATTGTAGCATGAGGCAATGACATGTGCCATGTCTGGCATCTGCATTATTTATCCCGTCCTGCACGGACATCAGTAATAAGATAGTTCACTGCCTCCAAATTATAATTATATGTAGCCTCACCCATAATACGCATGTACAAGACATTGTATGTCCGCATCTCACGGAGCAATTCAGTTCTGACACGCAGCCATGCGGATTGATCCAATCCCAACTGAACTGCCACAGCCATGTACCCACAGTTGCCCTCTACATTCACGTCTATGCAGCCCACTATGAGGGTTTGTAGACAGGGAGGAAAATCTAAATAATATGGTATGAAGTATGTGTCAGGCAAATCATCAACATAATCACCATAGAGAAGCGAAGGTTTCGGCTTCTTTATTTGAAGTTTCGGATACCTACTACTTTCCTTCACATGCTTCCTCTTCAATTTATGCTTCTCCTTCACCGCCGCCTTATGCTCCGCAATCGAATGCAACCGTGGAGCCTTAACAGGCTTCCTCGTCACTGTAGGCTTCTCCGTCTCATCCAAAAGCTTCTCAGAAATCTCATCAACCAGTGGAAAAATTTGTTTAAGCATGCCATCCATCTCCTCGTGCTCATCAAAATACATGGCCACAGCCTTCTCCTCCTCCCTCCCAATAGTCTGAGCATCCACATTATGGTCCACTGTCTCCACCGTCGCCCCCAACTCCAGCGTAAGCTCTGCTTGCATCAATCCAGCATCCACTATCTTCTCATCCTCCACATCCTCCACATTCGCCTCACCCACCTTTGGCTCCTCATTCACCCCAGCTGCATTATCCCCCTCATCCATCTCAACAGGCTGGTCATCCACATTACGTTTCACCATCCACGTCGTATCCACCAACTTCCCAGTATGCACCTCAACAATCAAATCAGTAGCCACTTCCTTATCATCCTCCTCCTCATTTGCCTTCTCCTCATACACCTTCGTCTCCACAGTCTCAGCCGCTGCATTATCCTCCACCACCTCCTCAGTATTATGCACCTCCACGTTAAGAACCAACCGTCTCCTCCGTCTCCACTAACTCCCCAAGAACATAATCCTCTGCATTCAACTCAGCAGCCACTGCATTCTCAGCCTTATCCTCCCCATATATCTCATGCACCCTCGGCTCCACATTCTCCTCCGATGCATTAACCTCATCCTCCTCCTCAGCATTCTGCTCCTACCCACTAAGAGCCACCTTCTCAGCAGCCTGCTCCATCACATTACGATCCACCTCATCATCCCGCCAATAAGCAGCCAATACAGTCGCCTCCTCAGCCTCATCCACCTTCTCCTCATCTCCCTTCTGCTCCTCCTCAACATTATCCACATGCACCACAAGCTCATCACCCACAATTCTACACGGTGATGCTAACTCCTTCAACTTGTTTATAATACCCACACTCTGCCCCCTTAGTAATCGGGTACGTGCATTATAAATTGATTTGATTGGTGTTTCCTTGAAGGATTTATTTTCCTTCAGGCCTTTCAAAATTGCTGACGGTGACACCTTTCTATTTGCCAAGTCTCGCAATGCTTCCACCTCTTTTCCCTGCAACATCCCGTCGTCGGAATGGCCCTCGACATAATTAGCAGCTTGATGGTTGTGCCTGCTATCAACGATCGTTAACCCCCACTCACCGCCATTGCCCACCTCATGACCATGCAATTTGAATGGGCATCCACACTTGTTGGTTCTAACTGGCCGGTTGCTCTTTCGTACTGGTCGGTGTCCCATGTAGTTACCCCTTCTTGCACATGCATAGTAAGCAGCAGGAGTCCTATTGGACGATTTACTCATACTCGACGCACTGGTAACAATCACATGCCCATGTTTTCATCCGACGCTCTTTATCCACTGAAAGAGCTCCTCTCTACTCTAAAAAAGTTGCATTGTTGTAAATTCAGATGTATAATCCATATACACCTTTAACAAACAATTCATACAACTAATTGGACCGGGAACCAAAAATTAGTTTCATTATTGCCGTAAAGATTATCAATATTACCTCGGAATTTTTTAGCATCTCCATCAATCTCAACTGTATCTGCAGGCAAGTAAAAACAAAAAATTTCTCCTTCTATTTCTACACTTTGTAATAAGAATATCAAATAAAATGTACTTAGCAGTATATACTTACCAAATTACGATTTCGACAAATTTAGGTTTAAACCCCCTAAATCGATTGCTATCGCTTCACCGATTTGTTTGAACACAGTAGTTGACACTGTGATGTAAATGTCGAGCCCAATAATAAAAATCAAATCTTTGGAATTTCCGTCTATGCGCCTTGAGAAATCTACGAAAAACTTGTCGTTTGATATTCCACCTTGAGCAATCTGTGGAAGGTTATGTCTGTAAGCGGTGAGCAGAATTTATCGAGCGGTGAAAGAGGGTCCTAAAGGGTCATAATAAGTAAAACCTTTAACCCGTTGTGCGCTATGAGTAAATTCGGTGGTTTAGTTGGAATATTTTACTCAGTGCGCACAACAGTTATACTTTAACACGATTTGAACCGTTTTGCATGCTGAGTAATCTTACATGGATTGACATTAGTAACGATAATCGTTATTAATCGCGACGCTGAGAACGATTTTGCCCAGTTGTGCACGTTGAGTAATACTAAATTTTGTTTTTAATATATATTCAATTGGATTACTCATATTCATATGCTGATGTTAACAAAATTATTGATACTAATAAAATAATATAATATCAACGTTATAACTATCATAATTTGTATTAATTAACAGCCGTAAGAAATACTGGATAGATTGCGTGTGTTATTAAGCATACAAAATCTAGTATATATCAGTTTGTACCCGTTCACCAAATAGTTACTATGAGGCAAACTTGATTAGTAGGTCTATCGTTGAGCATAACTTATAGATACGATACACCACAACACGGCATACAGATGATAACATTTGCACATTTAGGTAGTCATGATAAAATTTCATGCTACCAATCTGTCAATATGAAATAAACAATCCATATTAAAATGATACAATGTTTTATCCTACAATATTTCAATAACGTCAACGGTTGCAATATCGTGACCAAATACTATTGACTGGAATTGATGCATCCTATTCTCATAAGCAGCCGGCCATCCGTCTGACACATCGGAACGATATCTTAGCCACATACTTTAAGTCGGAGGGACAGGACCATCTGGGGCAAGTTTAACAATAACGAAGTGATTATTGTTCACATGACCCAACGTAATGTGGCGTCTGGATGATAGGGGTACTGGAGGAGTTCTTAAAGGAAAATATGTCACATTCTGATGAGGTGCAAGAATATGTACAACACAGTCGTAGCATGAGGCAATGACATGTGCCATTTCTGGCATCTACATCCACCATTTAGCTTTTGGACGGTCTAACAAATGGCCAAGTGCCACTACATTCTTTTTAAATTCCACGGCACTCATAAGTTGCCGGTACAAGCCGTTGTGGTTCTACATCTCTTCTCGCAAGTCATATTTGACCTACCTCCATTCGTCCTCACCCAGGTCCAATTGAGCTGCCACAGCCATATACCCACAGTTTCCGTCTGCTTTCATATCTACGACGTGCACTATAAGGGGTCGGTCCAATAAGGTATTATTATGTCGGCAGCCAAGTCCTCATCACTATCATCATGTGGAATTGATTGTTTCGGCTACTTTATTGTACGTTTCCACAACGGTCTACTTCTTCCCTTACCCGGCTTACACGTCAATGTAGATGTATCCGTCATCTCAGCATGCTGCTTAGCAATCTCTGCTACTAGGGTAGAAATTTGCAGACGTAGAACCTCGTGCTCCTTCTCAAAGGCCTTAGCCACTGCATTATCATCCTCCTCCTTCTCAACAGTCTACTCCACCTCATTACGATCCACCTTATCATCCTCCCCATCCATCTTCCCAGTTTGATCCTCCTCCTGCAACTCAGCAGGCACTGCATTCTCCCAAAACACCTCCCCCACCTTCTGATCCTCCCCCTCATTATTCACAGCCTTCACATGCTCATCACCCATAATTTTATCAGCTGATGCTAACTCCTTCAACTGTTTTACAATACCAACCTTCTTCCCCCGTTGTAACCGGTTTCGTGCATTATAAATTGCTTTGATTGAGGTTGCACTGAAGTTTTTATTTGCCTTCAGTACTTTCAAAATTTCAGCTGGCCGAACCTTGCTATTTGCCAAGTCACACACTGTTTCCATCTCCATTCCCTGCAACGTCCCTTCACCGGAATGGCCATCGACATATTTAGCTGCTTCATGGTTGTGCCTGCCACAAACGACTATTAACTTCCACTCCTCAACGCCCATGCCCACCATATAACCACGCAATGAGAAAGGACATGAACACTTCTTGGTTTTAACAGGCCGGTTGGTCTTTTTTAGCTTTCGGTGTCCCCTATACTCACCACTTCTTTCACATGCAAAGTACACAGCATGATGCACTTTGGCCGTTTTACTTAATCTCCCCGAACATGTAACAATCACATGCCCATGCCTTAACCTGACATTCTGTATCCAGTGAAACAGCTCTTTTCTATCCTTGAACAGTTGATTAGTGGTAAAGTCGTTTGTAAAATCCATATTATCCTGTATCAAACAATTCATAACCTAATCCTTATATATTTAATGCATTATTTCCAAGAAGATAAATCAATATTACCTTGGATTTTTTTACCAACTCCATCAATCTCAACCGTGGATGAATGCATGTAAAATCAAAATAAGAAAGGCAAATAAACTGTACTTAAAAGTATAGACTTACCAAAGAGTCGATTTCAAAAAATTTAGGTCAAAAACCCCTAAATCGATTGCTCTCGATTCAACTCTTTGTTTGATCGCACCAGTTGACTAAGTGATGTATCCTTCAAGCAATGAAATAAAAATCAAATCTTTTGGAATTCGGTCTGGGCGACTGGAGCAATCTTTGAAAAAACTTGCCGTTTGAAATTCCGCCGTAAGCAATCTATGTAATTGTCTGTCGCTGCGAGCAGAAGGTATCACGGGACAATTTCGGGTCCTATCGGGTCATATCAGGTCTACAATAATTTACCCGTTGTGCTGGTTGAGTAAACAAGTCTAGTTTGAAATATTACTAGCAAATAACCCGTCCACATGTACACGTTGACTTGATCAAAATGGTTGTGTGCGGTGAGCAATTACGAGTTTTGAGTGGTTGTGTGCACTGAGCAATTTCGAGTTTTGTGTGGTTATGTGCGCTGAGCAATTCTGTGTTTTGAGTGGTTGTGTGCGGTGAGCAATTCCGAGTTTTGCGTGGTGGTGTGCGGTGAGCAATTCTGAGTTTTGCGTGGTTGTGGGCGGTAAGCAATTCTGAGTTTTGCGTGGTTGTGTGCGGTGAGCAAACATCTAGACGATTTATAGAGGAGAACTTTTACATTTTTTCCATCCCATTGTTCGCGATGAGTAATTTACAATATGAACCAATATTTTTACGCATCCGTATAAACAAAGGCATCATAACATCTTCCATAAGCGATCAGTTTTGTGACCTAATGCGGGAAAAGCTAACGAGATAGGGTTTGATCAACAGAAATTATTCTAATTCGTTGATCTATATAGACTACAAGAGTTCCTGCTTATATCAAACGAAGATCCTTAAGGAAGAGCAAAAGATTTGTGTCATTGGGTTAGGGTGCCCTAAAATAGTCGACTGCGGACGCATTGCATCGTAAAGTTGGTAAGCCATTAATTGATGCTAATTAATTTGGTATTTATTAATAATTTCAGAAATTGATTGCTACAATGTACATTTGATACATGATTGCATAGAAATTACGAAGATTGAGATGGACTCGGTACACATTGAGGTGATCTGTGATGAAGCAGAAAAAGAAGCAAAGGTTAGAAATTATTTCGCTTTGTTAACTGACTAATTTACTAGAAAATAAAGGAAAACATTTAGTGACTATGTTGGTATGTGGTACTTAATTCAGCGTATTGTTGAAGGCTCAGTGGTTAATGAAGATTATACAAATCAGTTCACAACAAATAAAAATTTTTCCCAGCATAGAAGAGCTTGGTTAATGGGTAAAAGCGGTCGGTGTGAAAACCGGTACTTTGGTTGTTACAAAATCATCAAATATGAGTACAAAGGGCAGTAGGGTCCCAACTTATTATTTTTGTTTTGAAAGAAGTGGGACATATCGGCCACACATGCCGGATATATCGGCCAAAAAATCAACTCGAAGCAAGAAGTGTTCATGTCCCTTCTACTTGAGGGCTAACAGTGTGGCAACAGATAAGTGGATTTTGACAGTTGTACGTGGCAATCACAACTATAAACTCGCAATGTACATCGAGCGACATCCAGATGAGAGGAGGTTAGGAGGGGGAAGATGGCCACAGTGAGAGACTTGTCAAATAGATTGCTTAGGCCAAGGGAAATCTTGAAATACCTGAAGGAAAATGATAATGCAACATCTACCACAATCAACACTATTTATAAAGCCAGATAGAGGATGAAGGCAGCGGAAATGTCCTGGAGAGCAGAAATGCAGCTACTCATTAATCTAGTGACAGCGCGTAATTACCTTGTGTATCATGAAGTGGACGAAGAGGCAAATGCTGTGATGAATATATTGTGGGCACATCCGCAGTCGGTTGATTTGTTACGAAAATTTCCAGAGATTTTGGTTATGGACTGCGCGTTGAAGACCAACCGCAACAGGCCACCATTGATGGAAATGTATGGGGTGACGTCCACAGATATTCAGTTCGCAGCTGCATTTTGTTACACGGAGTCCGTACGTGAGGATAACTACTTGTGGGCCTTGGAGAAGTTGAGCTCTTTGCTACATGGATACAGGATGTCACGTGTAATTTTGACAACATTGGAGCCAGTACTTATGAATGCCATTGGCCATGTATTTCCCTCTGCGGTGTACCAATTATGTAGAATACACATATCCAAAAATATTGCCAAAAATTGCCAGCCCTCTTTTGAAGATCAAGAAAAATGGTTAGGTTTCATCTCTAGCTGGAATTTATTGGTGGGGGCATGCAAGGAGGAGGAGTATGTTGCTAAACTGAAGGCATTGGAGGCAGAGTACAAAGATTACACAAGGGCCGTGAGCTATGTGAAGACATCTTGGTTGGACAAGTACAAGGAGAAGTTTATTTCTGTTTAGACAGATGGCAATCTGCACTTTGGAAATGTCAGTACCAACAAAGCACAGACCAAAAGAGCCCAGACTGAACATTCTAAGCTTAAAAAGGCATTAGGTTCATCGGCCTGGGCCAACCATACATGAATCATTAGAGGGTCAGCGTATCGAGATCAAGGCATCATTCGAGAAATCTAAGATCATGTTGCAACATAATGTGCATGGGTTCTTGTTCAGGGAGCTGATAGGATTTACATCCGCTGCGGCGTTGAATATAATGTCTGTGGAAGCTAATAAATCTGACTCTATGGGAACGGACCAATGCACAAAAGATTGTCTAGCAAGAATGATTTATGGTGTACCATGTGCCAATGAGATTGGCGAATTCACAAGGGAAAATCGCCCCATTCCCTTAGATGACAAAAATGATCATTGGAAGCAGCTAGACATGGAGGCTAAGACGGAATTGATGTCTGAAGAAGATGGGCTTATACATGCTGAATTAGAGCGCATACACAAGCTCTATGTTCAACTTAATGGGCTGAGGAATCAGGAGTTGTTAATTAAGTTGAAGGAGCTAGCTACCCTGACAACAAATCTGATTACAGAGCCGCAAGTTAATGTCCTGTTCAATGGAAGAAGAAAAAGGGATAATAATTTGACAAATGCAGATACAGCCACCCCCATTGATCAAGCTCATTTTGATCATGTCTTAGCCGATGCGGTTAGTTTCTCTGCTCCAATTCCAAATGAAGTCTCATCGAAACAAGAAAGCGTCGGCAGTGTCCAGCCGAGACGGTACCAAAGGATCAAAAATACGTATGCTCCACCAATTGCTCCTCAACGTGCTAGAAAGAAACCAACTGTCATATCCGGGCCATCTGGCAGTATGTCTATCGTTTCTGCTACAACTTCAGTTGCAGCAGCAAATTATGCAGCTAAGGACGATAGAGCCGTTCAAGGAGGCATACCTTATATTGATCAATTCCCCGCTGCAATCACCAAATATATATCGAACGTCACAGATCTGAAGGCAGATGGGAACTGTGGTTACATGGCTTTATCTTCACATCTAGGCATGGGAGAGGACCAGTGGATGGTGGTCAGAAGAGAGTTGCTTAAAGAGCTGCGTGACCACTATGATATGTACAGAAAGGTGATGGGTGAGGAAATTGCACAAGAACAGGAAGAGTCAATTAACTATATGGTTGACCACCCCCGAAGCAATATTGGATGACATTCCCAGAAGTTGGACATATAATCTCAAGTTGTTATAATTGTGTAATACATCTGCTGTCAATGCAACAATGTCATTCATTTTTTCCTTTAAGATCAGGACCAGACTAAGGTACGAAATGTGGTCCCTTCACCATTGGTTTTGTACATAATAATCACTTTGTAAAGATTCAACTTAAAGATAGAAGCCCGGTCCCACCGGTAATAAGGCATTGGACGGCTAACCACCTACCTGCGGCCAAAGGATGGGTGGAAGGCCTTGAAGAGAGGATGCGACAATTCGAGAAATTAATCGGTAAAGATGTAGGCAAATATCCCACTGTACTTACTATATCATCAGATGATCGAATGTATAATTTTGTGCTAATGTAGTTTCCGAGTTTATAATGAAAGTATATACTGAAATTTTTGGGATTTGTGTACAAAATTTATGGGATTTCTGCACAACGGGAACTCAACGCGCCATAATGGCTTTGCTTGTTATGCGCGTTGAAAATTTATGTTATGGGATACAGAATTGCTAAATTCGCACGAATTTTGCCAGTTGTGCGCTTTGAGCAATTTATGTTACAACATTAAAAATTTACTCACCGCGCACAAAGGCCATAAAGGAGAATGCTAAGAGTTGGACTCATAATTGTGTGCTTTGGTATGTTATTGATGTTGAAGACCTATGGTATACTGAATTAAAGGTGTTATATATGTTGCATGAAGTGATTTCCACCTCTTCGTATTCTTGGATCTTTGTCTGCTTGACGATTGGTCTTCTTGAATTTACATAAGTCCAATATCCCAAGTTCGTTTAAAGGAAAACTCTATACATAATAATGTCGATGCATGTAGAGGCAATGTGAATGCTGTAGAAAATGACTCCAATGAAACACACTGACAAATCAGATTCATCCATACACATCAGGTGTATGAGGTAAAAGGTGTGACCGGTGTGCGCAATGAGAAAAAAATGTATATCTGGTACACTATGATGCTAAGCTCAATTCCAATGCAGTTCACGTGCACTAAGTATATTCCCGTGCAACTTCAAAATTTCACTCCATCCATGTACATTTCTGTGATGGATGTATGCTAATAGTTTTAATAGACAAAAGAAATTAAGCAATCGGTGTACGAAGATCGCTAATGGTAGGCAAACAGATATGTATACTAACAAGCGGTAAAAGACTGCACCAGAAGGTGTTCATTACCAATTGAATGTTTGTGGTTCATTAAGAACGCATACACCATCACATGTTCACCTCTCAAAATATAAAAAACACTTGGTGTACTAAGATGCCACGATTCACATAGACGCTTCGCTGGAGGGCGCGTTGGTAGCCAAACCGTCAAACGTTTTGGCCGATCCTCCACCGGACTCTCGACCAGATCGCTAACGCTTCCACGCCTCAGCCTCATGCCTCATGTCTTTAATCGAGTTTGGAGGAAGCGAGTTTCTCTCCAACTCGGCTATACGAGCCAGGAGACTGCTCTTCTCTACGTACCATTGCTCTTCGGAGCTCTTCCAAACCACTGACATTGAGGCCGCCCGATCTTTAGCTTTCGCAACCTCCCACTCCATCTGAGATCTGAGGTTCCTCTCTTTCATCAGCTGCTCCTTCAAATCCTTAAGTTGAGATTCAAATGAAACCGTATTTTTCTGCTCGGCAATCAACAATTGTACCACTTGGTGATGCAATGCCGCCCCGACCAATGATGTCTTCAAGGAATCATGGATAAGTAAGACTCTAAGAGTAAGGCAATAGCACAAAGAGAATACATTAGTAGTTAACCTGGTAACTGCCATAAACGACTGAGTTAGCGAGCATTTCAATGTCGATTTGACCCATGACACTTTGATTAGTGGGAAGGATGGAGTTCTCCACCAACCGACTGGCCACCCCATATCCACCAATGAAGACTCGCCGTCCCAGACGGGGAAGAATGGTCGGTGACGGTTCCCCTTAGTACCTTTCGATGGAACGTCAGTGGGCGGATTCAGGAGCAATGCCCCCTCGTACGCTGGGGGGATATAGCCTGCCGGAACGAGACCTCCCCATGGCCACGTATCCCTTAAAGGAGTCTCGGGCAACTGCGGTCGCACATCCCCCATGTCATGAAGGGAACGGTTAACATCTACGTCACCGTCTCTTCTTCCCTCTGAAGACTGACCTTGCAAAGTTTCTTCGTCCAACTGACACGATTTCTCAGCCATATCTGCAGTGAAGGTACAAATCAACACGAATGGTGATATATCCCCAAATTTGGCGGGATATATATCTCCCACTTGACCGGACGCATGGCGGGGTTTTCTGGGGCCTTTGAGGGGGTTTTTGCGGTCTGCTACAGTAATACTCCGAATTTGGCAGCAACTCAAATTTTTTGTCGGGTCCGGCATTTTGGGTGGCCATCTCTCTCGCTCTTCCATTTGTTATTACAAGTATAAATAAACGGACACTTAATTACTCAGCACGCATAACGGGCCAAAGTTTAAACCGGTGTGCGCGGTGAGCAAACATAATTTAGTCACGCGCATTATGTGCGTAAATTTGGATCGTTGTGGGCGGTGACCGATTTTGATTTATTATACGAATTTTACTCATCGCGCATAAATGGCATTACTATATACAGTTGTGTGAGGTGATATATTATACTAATAAATTTTTTACTTGTCACAATGGATACAAATATTCGCGGATATGGCGCTTACGAGAAAAAAATTTCGCAAACAAATTATCGGCAAATTCGGCAGATGGATGAGTTGATGACCCGTCGAATTCTGGTTTGTGGTCCCACGAACATCTTGTTGGATATGGACGACATGAATACACCCATGAGGGGATGTATGAGGGTATACGGACCTCAGATGTCACGTGCACGAAAGCGTGCACGAAGGGAACCTTTTCTCGTGTGAAAAGGACCACTCGATAAGTGGAAAAAGCCACTCGATAAGTGGAAAAAGTCACTTTATAAGTGCATAAAGGCACTTGATAAGTGAATGAAGAAGAGGATAAATGAATGTGCTAATATAGGCTAATAAGCTTATAATTGGTTATTTCCTACAATAACCACCCCTAAAGCCTATAAATAGGACCCAAGGGTAAGGCATTCATTCCACACTTTCCATGCCATAAGTTTGCATAAGGCATCTTATGTTCTTCTTCTCCCTTCCATTAAAATCCTCTTCTAAATAGAGATTTAGGCGGTGAAACTCTGCTTCGATCCTCCGTGATGAAGTATCGACCGTTGTGGCGAATCCGAGGGCGAAGTTTCGAGATTACGGTGCCGCGTACGCAAGCGTAAGTCTCTACTTCATTATTCGATCCTAACGTCCTTGTTTTGACAGGATCCTACATTGGTATCAGAGCCATACGGGTTCGCCCCGGTCAAACCGCCGCCCCGTCGAACCGATGAACGAGGCGTTGTCTTTTTCACGAATGGGTATCCTACCATTATGGATATGGTAGGAACGCTTCGTGATGGAGAGAAAGCAGCGGTTGTTCTTTTCACGTTAGGGTCTTCTGTCATTACGGATATGGCAGGAACTCTCCGTGACGGGAAGAACCGACCATTCATATCGTCAAGCTCACACTCTTCATGGATGCTGAGTCTCCATTCATAGGGAACATGAACTCTCTTCATGTGGAGCGTGTAGTTTGCGAACTTTAGAGTATGTTATTTCTTCAATTTGGCACACGGCCATTAGAGAATCACTACTTTCTCGACGAACGGGTGCTTCATCGACGAACGGGTGCTTCATCGAAGAAGACGATGGTGGTTATTTCCATCGGAGAAGATGATTTTGGTGCATGATAACCATGGACATATAGGCTATGGACGAAATGCATCCCATCTCCCCATGCGGAGGGGGTTGGCTACGGCCAATAACTTCCACGGCCACCCTCCGGCGAGGGTGTGCAGCCAACCCCATGCAAGGGGGTGGCCGGCCATGGCCATATGGGCCATGGCCAAGCCATGGTCGGCCATGGCCAGGCCGGCTCTGGCCGGCCATGGCCTGGCCGGCCCTGGCCTGGGCCAGGCCTGGCCGAGGCCTGGCCAGGGCCAGGAGGCCCTGGCTGGCCCCGGACAGCACCAGGGGCCAGCCTGGCCGGCCCTGGCAGGGGCCAGGGCCGGCGCCCTGGCCTCTGCCAGGGCCCGGTCGGCCCTGGGAGGGGCCAGGGCCGGGGGGCCCTGGCTGGGGCCAGGCCAGGGCCAGGGCCCTGCTGGCCCTGGCAGAGCCCAGGGCCGGTGCCCTGGCCTCAGGCCAGGGCCTGGCCGGCCCTGGCAGTGGCCAGGGCCGGTGCCCTGGCCGGCCCTGGCAGTGGCCAAGGCCAGCCCGGCCACTGCCAGTGCCGAGCCCCGGTCGAGCCCAGTTTCGAGCCCCGGTTGACCCTGTATTTGGCGGGGGGGTTTGCATGAATGTGACATGCATGGCTAGCCCATACGGGGTGGACGACAGTCGTCATGCGGCAAAATTCTCCTATAGGGGGGGAAACGCCTGGATCCATACGGGAGCCGACGACGATGGCTTGCAGAAAAAATCCCCAAAGGGGGGATCCGGCCTTAGTACGGGTACGGCTCATCCTGGCAAATGGCCAGGGATTACCGTACATTTCACTAGTATCATAAGGGTACTAAGTTGAAACAAATACGTTTTCATACGTTTTGAAAAATATGTTTTCAAAAACGCTTTTCCGCTGCAAAGTACTATAAAAGTACTTTTATTTGATAAAGTGATGGGGAAATACTGAAAGTTACTCTAGATGGTGATTGGAAACGTAGTGACCTTTCCGATTTTAGGGTAACATCTTCAATATTTTTCGAAAGTAACTTATCAAATTATAAATATCATTCCAAGTGGGAGTTGAAATTAGAACTATCCAAATGGGATATTCTATTATCATTTCAAGTGGGAATTATATTTTAAGAATTTTTAATGCAATGATTTTGATCAAACCTTCGGTTTTGTGTCTTTTGCAGCATTTTAAAAGTAAAATGTCTTCCGCTTCAAAGAATATCGTCGCTGAGTTAAACAGAGATGAAAAACTCAACGGCGATAATTACAAACTATGGTCCATTAAGATACAATACGTTCTAGAGGAGCAAGAAGTGCTCGAAACTCTGAAGAACGTAATGATTGAACCCGAGTTGGGCACTATGGCCCAACACAGACGAGACAAGGAAGCTTTTGATGCTTGGTCTCGGAAGAATAATATAGCTCGCATTACGTTATTGAGCAGTATGGCCGATGACATAATGCGCATCTTCCGAGAGCATGACCTAGCCATGGACATATGGTCCAAGCTAGAGGAGAAGTTTGGTGGCACATCGGTGTCCAAACTTCACGCCTTAACTATCAGATTTGATTCATACAAGAAACGTCCAGATCATTCCATGGGGAAACATCTGCGACATATGGCGAATCTAATCTTAGAGTTAAAGGATGCAGGTCATGTGCTCACTGATGAGCAACAAATTCAAGCAGTCATACGTTCACTACCAAATGGGTGGGACCAGATGAAGATGCATCTCACTCATAATGAGAGCATCAAGACCTTCAGCGATGTTTCCAAGCACCTCGAATTAGAGGAAGAGCGGCTTGCGGCTGCCAAGCCAAGTGCAGAAATGCACATGGTTGCTAGTTCCTCACACGGGGGAAAGAAACGGAAAGATCGTTCGAAGTCTACTAATGAACGTAATAAGCAACCTGAGTCTACCAAGAAACCCAAACATAAGGGTGGGCACAAAAATTGGCACAAGAAGAAAGACTTGAAGAGGATCAAGTTTTTCAAGTGCAACAAGTTCGGTCACTATGCTCGTTCATGTACGAGGGGAAGCGACGAGGTAACTTGTAATACTAGTTACATATGTGTTTCTAGTTCAATATTTCTTGTAGAATCTAATCCATTTTGGGTAATTGATTCAGGTGCCACCGACCACATAGCAAGGGACAGACGGTCCTTCGTGGAGTATCACCGGATACCCCAAGGAACGAAGTGGATCTATGTAGGAAACAACACACGTGTTGAAGTGAAAGGCGTTGGGACTTGCAAGCTAGTCTTGGACAACGGCCGCACTCTCCTACTTCATGATGTTCTCTTCGCTCCAGATATTCGAAGGAATATAATATCTGTGGTCGTGTTAATGGGTCTTGGTTATAGCTGGTTTTTTCATGATTGTAAAGTGGACTTGTGTTGTAATAATTCCTTAATTGGTATTGGGTATGTATTTAAAGGATTTATTGTATTAAATACAATGCATGACTCTTCATTATGTAATGAAAATTTCCTCGTTACAAATTCTTCGACTTATGAGTCTGATATAATTTATTGGCATGCAAGGCTTGGTCATATTGGACCAACACGAATGGATAGACTTGCCAAAAGTGGCCTTCTATCCAATGTTTCAAAGGAAGAAATGTCGACTTACGAACATTGCCTTGTGAGAAAATCTTGTCGCAAGCCGTTTGGGACTGGCACAAGGGCCGAGGTTCCATTACAGCTCATCCATTCAGACATATGTGGTCCGATGAATGTCAAGACAAGACATGGGAAGTCCTATTTCATCACTTTTATTGATGATTTCACCCGATTCAGACATATCTATTTGATATCCCACAAAAATGAAGCATTAACCTGCTTTAAAAACTATATGAGTTTAGTGGAGAATCAATTAGATCGCAAGATTAAGGTCTTGCGAACCGATAGGGGCGGTGAATATTAATCAACAAGTTTTAAGGAACTTTGTGATGAAAAAGGCATAGTACATCAGGTAACTATGCCTTATACTCCTCAACAAAATGGTGTTGCAGAAAGGAGAAATAGGACTTTAATGGAAATGGTCCGTTCAATGTTGGCGTAAGCTAACTTGCCAATCACCTTTTGGGGTGATGCATTATTGACGGTCGCTTTCATTTTAAACCACGTACCCTCGAAATCAGTTAGCTCCACTCCTTATGAGTTATGGAACCAAAGGTCTCCTGACTTAAGCATTGTAAAACATTGGGGATGTGCATCCTACGCACATATTTCCTCCCATAAGTATGGTAAACTTTGGCCAAGGGGAAGGAAATGTATCTTTATACGATACGCAGAAAACTCCAAATGTTATGTTTTCATTGGTCAGGAAGACAATGGAGGTCTAATTGAATTTGAGTCGAGGGATGTCACTTTCTTGGAAAACGAGTTTCCAAGACAGGGCGAAATAAGTCAGGACTTATCTCTATTTGAGATTAGTGATCAAGAAGGATTACCTCATTCGAGTGGGAGAATTCTTGGTGAAGACGAAAATACGTTTCAAACTTCACCAATGGATGATACGAATGATGCTAATCATATTCCATACGGGAATAATGATCCAAGTGGGAGCATTTCTAACGACATTCCAAGTGGGAGTGATATTAGAATTGATCTAAATTCGAGTCAACAAGGACTTGAAGAATCTCAAATATGATTAAGTAGTCGTACAAGGTTGGCTCCTCTAAGATTTGAGGATGAATTTCCGCAAACCTTTATGACTTTACTACAAGATGATGACGAGCCTGCTACTTTCAAACAGGCCGTATCATGCCCTGCGAAAGACAAATGGATGGAAGCGATGAAGGAGGAGTTGGAATCCATGAAAGTTAACCAAGTCTGGGACTTAGTTGACTTACCCAGAGGACGTAGAGCTATTGGGAACAAATGGGTTCTCAAGATCAAGCATAAGGCTGATGGCTCTATTGACAGATATAAAGCTCGCCTTATCGTGAAAGGTTTTACGCAACAGGAAGGGATAGACTACGAAGAGACCTTCTCACATGTTGTTCGTTTTACCTCGATTCGCTTGATTTTATCTATGGTAGCTTGCTTAGACCTCGAATTACTTCAGATGGATGTAAAGACTGCTTTTCTCAATGGAGAATTGGACGAGGAGATCTATTTGGAACAACCAACAGGGTTTGTAAAAGAAGGCAACGAACATAAGGTTTGTAAACTTCGTAAGTCCATATATGGTCTTAAACAATCCTCGAGACAATGGTATATACGATTTCAAGAAGTTGTCTTATCAAATGGTTTTTCCATGCTTGATGAAGACAACTGCGTATATATCAAGAGGATTAAGAGCAAGTACGTTATTATGTCTCTATACGTAGATGACATTTTAATAGCCGGAAATGACAAGGGCTTTGTGATGGATATCAAGGCTTGGCTTTCATCAGTTTTTGAGATGAAAGACATGGGAGAAGCCGCATATATCCTTGGAGTTAAGATTTCAAGGAATCGTTCGAAGAAACTTCTTTCTCTTTCACAGGAGACTTATATTAAGAATGTTTTAGAACGTTTTAATATGCAGGACTGCAAGTCCATTGATACTCCTATAAGCAAGTGCGACAATTTATGTCTGAAATCGTGTCCAAAGAACCAAAAGGAAAAGGAAATTATGGAAAAAGTTCCATATTCCAGTGCAGTTGGTAGTCTTATGTACGCTATGATGTGTACAAGACCGGACATCTGTTTTGCCGTTGGAATGGTAAGTCGTTACCAATCCAATCCAGGGCAAGTACACTGGAAAGCGGTTAAGAGGATATTACGGTATCTTAAGGGAACTGCGGACTATGCTTTATGCTATCAAGGAGATGCCTTGAGGCTCGAAGGCTACACTGATGCTGATTGGGCGGGTGATCTCGATGAGCGACGATCGACCTCAGGATATGTTTTTCTACTCGGATCTGGTGCAATATCCTGGAGTAGCAAGAAACAATCATGCATCGCACTTTCAACTATGGAAGCCGAGTTTGTAGCATTTAGCATGGCAGTCCAAGAAGCTGTTTGGCTTAGGAAGTTCTTAGACAAGCTAATTGCTGCAAGTGACTCAGGTGATGTACCTATACACAGCGACAGTCAAGCATCTATAGCCTATGTCAAAGATCCCAAATTCCATTGTAAGACCAAACACATAGATATCCGCTACAAATTTGCAAAAGACAATGATAAGACCAAGAAGGTAGACATAAGGTACATATCTACGCATGAGATGATAGCGGATCCGCTTACGAAGGCGATCCCCAGAGATGTGTTTTACAAACACTTATCATCTCAAGGATTGCGTAAGAGCTGAGTTGTACCAATGTAAATTCCCATGTCTGTAAATGATCAAATTCAATAAAAGAATAAGTTCTTTTCAATATTGCATATGAAATTTTAAGAAATGTTTGTGTACATTTTTGAAATCTCAGCTAGATTTTCTAGTATGCCGGACAGATTGAGGTTGGCTCTCTCACATGAGCAACCGCCTTTATTATATCAGACGGATAAAATAAAGATGAGACCTGTTTAAAGTCAAAATCATCAGACGAATGATTTAGAGTCATGACTTAAACAAAATGGTCGTATAAAAGATATGCATCATATGGATGCTTACAAAAGATCTAAGAGGATTCTTAAATCCTATCTGTCTTATGCGGGATGTGAGTCCAGAAGATTATTTGAGTAGTAAAAGGTACTCAAAATCAGACATTGTGGTGTATGATCATCATCCTTACAACATCATTAAGACATACGCTCCCTGGGAAAGGAGTGATGTTGTAATACATATTCATACTACGTATGCATTTTGACCATTGGGTTAGAATAGTAATTATGTTTACTATTATGTGAGACCCAAAGACCACATGGGTCTTAACTCGTTACCCTTATAGACTCTAATTGGTTCCTTAAGATTTGACTAGGTGATTGCTATCTTAGCATGTTGCTTATGGACTATGGTTAATTCGGTCCGGCGGGGCATGTTAGAAAAGCGAGTCAAGTCAAGATCAAAAGGATCGCAAGAAGAGGAAAATTAAATTTCATATTCACATTTGGACTTTAGAGATTCAAAGCTGGCCAGCCAATTGTAATCCAGATGGGATTCAATTGTTGAATATAAAGTAAAAGAAATGTGAAGAAATAATCTAGGGTAAAGCATGCGTTGATCTACTCAACTTTGCACCTCGAGGAGTGTTGTGTATCTCTAACAAGTGCACAACAGCGGACTCTATGCGCCTGACGGTCACACGGCCTATTTCTCGGTATGACAAACAGAAGAGTTAAAGGAAAAGATGTTTCCTTACAATCCCCTCAAGTGTGAGTGGGAGATGTTGGATATGGACGACATGAATACACCCATGAGGGGATGTATGAGGGTATACGGACCTCAGATGTCGCGTGCACGAAAGCGTGCACGAAGGGAACCTTTTCTCGTGTGAAAAGGACCACTCGATAAGTGGAAAAAGCCACTCGATAAGGGGAAAAAGTCACTTTATAAGTGCATAAAGGCACTTGATAAGTGAATGAAGAAGAGGATAAATGAATGTGCTAATATAGTCTAATAAGCTTATAATTGGTTATTTCCTACAATAACCACCCCTAAAGCCTATAAATAGGACCTAAGGGTAAGGCATTCATTCCACACTTTCCATGCCATAAGTTTGCATAAGGCATCTTATGTTCTTCTTCTCCCTTCCATTAAAATCCTCTTCTAAATAGAGATTTAGGCGGTGAAACTCTGCTTCGATCCTCCGTGATGAAGTATCGACCGTTGTGGCGAATCCGAGGGCGAAGTTCCGAGATTACGGTGCCGCGTACGCAAGCGTAAGTCTCTACTTCATTATTCGATCCTAACGTCCTTGTTTTGACAGGATCCTACACATCTCACCTCATCCATCTCGTCAAATCAATAACTCAATTGCCCTTTTATTTATTTATTTACTAGTCATTGCCCATGGCCGAATGACACGGAGGCAGTCGTCACCCGGAAGCAAATGCGGAGAGAAGCAGTAGCCAAAATGAACAAAAGCATGGATGTGTGTGAGCGGAGGGCTGGGTGGCAAAAGGAGGAAAAGTATGGACTAAAACGCAAAAAGATCACCAAAAGCACACCCCAACCCCAACTGTTGAACTACCGAATGTAAAAAAATGTGGAGACTATCGGAGACTACTGGAAATTATAAGGAAATTAACGAATTGAGCGAATGAAATTAAACAAAATTGTGTATTTAGGAGACTAAACATTTAAACAAAATTAAGGAAATTACAAATAAAATGGAAACCCTAGGGATCAGAAAGTACCTGAGGAAGTCATGAATTGAGCACTACATGAGGACCCAAAATTGATCAGAAAGTAACTACATTTTGATTAGGATGTCCTCGGGCGTGCAAGATCAGATGTTTGATTAGGACAATAAAATTGATGCGATGAACGGCAGGGGTAATGATAATAAAATTGCTGCAAGATCAAATGTTTGATTAGAAGACACTCCCATGACAATAAATCACGATGTTAGATGTCATTGACTACCTGAGCACTACCTGATGAAGTCATTTGGGGGGAGGGGGGGAGAGAGAGAGAGAGAGAGAGAGAGAGAGAGAGAGAGAGAGAGAGAGAGAGCGATGAAAGTTTGTGGGCGGAAGAAGAAAGGGGAATTGTTGAAAATGAGGAAGACATCATTTGTAGGCCGTAGAAGCAGATGATTAGAGAACGTGAAAATGAGTTACTGGGAATTGTTGAAGCAGTTTTTATAACCGTTCTTTTCAAAACGCAGTATATAAAAATTGTGTAAACGCAGTTAATTAGATTGGCCTAGTCATTCTTTTTGACGACACGTAGGACAAACTTGCGACACGTAGGACAGAATTGACACGTAGGACAAAGATTTGAAATAGGTCCTGAATTGTATAGTAGACTAGTCATAACCCGTGCCTGGAGGGCACGATGGCAGTCGTCGCCCGGGCGCAAATGCAGAGAGAAGCAGTTGCCAAAGTGCAAAAAGCGTGGGTGTGCGTGTATGAGGAGGGTTGGGGGAAAAAGAGGAAAAGCAGGGACTAAAACGCAAAAAAATCACCAAAAACCCATCCCAAACTCAAGTCCAGAACCCCACCCAACCCCCACGTGGCGTCCCAGTCTGCAACCAAAAATATGAATGGGGCAAAACTACCACGTGGGACAAAACTGCCACGTGGGAAAAAATTCATGAATTGTATAAAAGATTTTCGTCTTATTAATGGCAACAAGTGAAAGTGGACCCCACAGAGGAATAACGATAGAATTTTTCAACGCACAGTTGAAAGACGCGAAACCTACTGCAAATTGCCCAGTTAACAACATTCCAACGCGAAGGTACACATATAGATTAGCGGGCCCCACAAGATATTCTCGACCCCACTATCCAAACCCATTGAATCTAGTTGGTAGGGGATATTTTAACTAAATATGGTAGATGATGTGACAGTTAATTAGGTATTTTTCCCATATTTAGTTAACGTCTAATTACGCTATATTCGACGACTCCATACAAGTATGAACCGAATGGCCGGTTATATCATCTCCAACCACACTGCAACAACACGCCAAATATGGCGTTTTCCCTCCATCAACAACCCAGCAAAACTGGAAACATTTTGCCGGTTTGCTACAGTGCCATCCAAATTTGGAGAGTCAATGTAGCAACCTCCGATGTATAAAAAAAGTGTAGCAACCAACATCCAGTTTTTGTATGTCTGTTTATTAGACTATACTAAGCACATTCATTATGAATCTGTTTGTTTATTTCGATCCCCCTATGGCATTATCCAAAAGGCGGGAGTAAAATAACAACAATCGTGCCAAATAAGAGTCTAAAGATATATAAATCATAAAAATCATAAAACCACATTATAAACTTAGGTGGTAAGAGTAATGAATGTCCAATATTAACATTGAGATACACAAAGGAAAACAAACGTCTCAAATCACAACACATATAGAATATAGCATACGTGGAGACCATATCACAAAATTCACACATATATTATCAACAAGTATACAATGTGTGAAACCGAACAAAGAAACTGTAAGTTCATATATATATACCGTTGATGACCAGAGATCAACGAGAGATCTAATGTGCCGTTGGGGTTTCACTGCTCCGGGGCATTGTGTCTTATGTGAGGACAATAGGGTTGAGAATATTGATCACCTATTTTTTGAATGCAGCTTCTCTAACTACATCTTGCGCAGATCATTGATTAAGCTTGGTATATCAACTTTGATCGCTCCTAGTTTACGGGAGGTCGGAAATTACTACCTGGCAAATTTTGGAGGTAAAGATACCATGAGCATTCTGGCCAAAACGTCACTGGCAGCTTCGGTATGGCATATTTGGAAGGAAAGGAACATGCGCATTTTCGAGGGGGTGAATAGAAGCAAGACCATTGTCTTCGAGGGGATTGCATCGGATATTCGTATTGCTCTGCATGATCTGGAGCCTACAACTGAAGCTGAGACTTGTGCTCTTAGCAATTGGGAGTTTAGAGATATGGGTTGAGTTTTTGTTGCTGGTTATTCATGTACTATAGCTTTGTATAGTGACCTTTAGGATGGGGGCTTGATAGTGGAGAGTGACGGCGCTTGTGCCCTCTCCTCTCTCTGTTAATACCACATGCCTATTTGTCCTATTTTGTATATTGTATATTCTCTCAATAGAATTGCTCGCTAACCTTTCAACATATATATATATATATATATATATATATATATATATATATATATATATATATATATATATATACTAGGCATAACCCGTGCCCTAAGGGCACGGTTCAATTAAGTTTTTTCCCCGCAAAATCTTTGTTCCCCAAAAAATTATTTCCACGGTCAAAATTGCGCGAAACAACAAATTAGTGTAAAAAAATTTAGCGGGCGCGGGCGCCGAAGATTTCCCCCGCGAAAATTTGTTCCCCAAAAAATTATATCCACGACAAAAAATTAAAAGAACAACAAATTATCGTAAAAATATTTAGCGGCACCTTCGGCGTGGGTGGCTTCGACGCGGAACAACAAATACGGTGCGGGCGCATTCGGCGTGGAACAACAAATTTCGCGCGGAACAACAAATACAGCGGGCACGGTTAATTTAAGATTTTCCCCCGCAAAATCTTTGTTCCCCAAAAATTATTTTCATAACCAAAATTGTGCGGAACAACAAATTAGCGTAAAAATATTTAGCAGCACATGCGCGCCTTCAACGTGGAACAACAAATTTGGCGCATGCGCCTTTGCCACTGAACAACAGATTCCGAACGGAACAACAAATTAGAGTAAAAAAATCGGCGCGGACGCCTTCGGTGCGGAACAACAGATTCCGTGCGGAAAAAAAATTAGATTCCACGCGGAACAACAAATTAGCGCAAAAAAATTTAGCGGACGCCGTCGGCGCAGGCCGGGCGCATCATATTTTTCAAAAAATTTTAAAAAAAAATTGGTTCCATATTTACATCTAGTTTTGAAAGAGCCATTCCAATCATATGATGTACGACTTAGTCCACCAAAATTATTTAGTCCCTAAAAATCATAAGGTTTACATCTCGAAGTATATTCATTTAAATTTAACATAATAGACATTGTTTTCTTCAACATCAAACTTATTATTCATTATGCACGCTATATTTGATCAATGAAATTAGCCAAATAAAAATCCATCGGTGAGTGAAGAAAAAAAAGGAAAATAAGAAAGTAACAAATCACTTTGACAAAACTTTGCAATCAAATTTTAAAAAACTCAGTTAATACACTTAATAACGAAACCAAAATAAGCATTGCTCCATTCATAAACAACTTATTAATCAGAAGGGTTAATGACTGGAAAATACCCTAACGTTTCAGCGTTTCTCACAAATATACCCTATCGTTCACTTTGGGACAAATTGGTCCAAACGTTTGGCAAAAATTGACGATGTTGTACCCGTTTTGAGTTTGCCGTCAGAAAAGGTCTGCAAAATACCCAAACGTTTCAGATTTTCTCACAAAAATACCCGAACGTTTTAGTATGTCTCACAAAAATACCCTAACGTTTGGGTATTTTTATGAGAAACGCTGAAACGTTAGGGTATTTTTGTGAGAAACTCTGCAACGTTTGGGTATTTTTGTGAGAAAATCTGAAACGTTAGGGTATTTTGAAGACCTTTTCTGACGGCAAACTCAAAACGGGTACAACATCGTCAATTTTTGCCAAACGTTTGGACCAATTTGTCCCAAAGTGAACGATAGGGTATATTTGTGAGAAACGCTGAAACGTTAGGGTATTTTCCAGTCATTTACCCTAATCAGAACGATAACATACAAAATCCAACCATATTAGAGATCAATCCTCCATAATACAATTAATTTTTACACACAAAAATTCACGGAAACGAATTTGCAACGTCAACCCACCCCAGGTTTCAACCTACTACTCATATACTCAATTTGATCAAAAAAATAGCCAAATCAAAATCCACATCCTTGATGAAGGGGGCGCACGAGAAAACGAAAAAAGAAAGAAAGAATCAAATCAGTCTAAAAATATCTGCCAATAAATTTTAAAAGTCATTTTCCGGTGTTCCATTCATAATCAACTTAATAACCAGAACAATGACAGAGAAAATCCAACCATGTTACAAATAAAGAGATCAACCCCCCATAGTACAATTAATTTTTCCACTTTTTTACAGCATATGAATCAGAGGATCAAAACTTTAAAAATACTTTCAATTAATCCATTCTCTTCAAAATTCAAGACTGGCTTCTTCTTCTTCTTCTTCTTCTTCTTCTTCTTCTTCTTCTACGTGTGCTTCTTCCTTTTGCATTTTCTGAAAGCTTCGCAAGACAAAAAAAACATGTGATTCACATACATCAAGAATATGACAAAAAATAGAAATAAGATAAGATGAAAAGATAAAAAAATTAAGATCAAATCTCAAGATGACATGAGAACTACAAATTTCTAGCATTAAATCAGAGAAAAAAATGAGAGATTACCATGTGTGTATCATTTTCGGCAAACATACGTGCATGTCTGACACTGGTTTACCCTTCTTTCTTTCCTTGATAGAACATGGTAAAAGAGCCTGTAAAGAACATGTAGAAAGGTGTTTCTGCAACATATGTGGTTATTGTTGTGACATACTGGCAACTTGCTTTCACGGGTTACTGGGCCTTTGGATCTCAAGTTCAGCCCTGTATATTGTCCTCCCTCCCTACTTCCAACAAAAAATGGCATGCATCCAAATATTTTCCAAAATTCAGGGTGCTCGGCCGTGGTCAGTTACTCTTCTACTACTAGCTGCGATGTCTCTAGAGGGAACATTGGAGAAATGCAAATGGAAGAGACATTGAGATACCAGCTTGAAGTGCAGATGAAGGTGCAAGAACAGCTCGAAGTAGGCATAAAATGCTCTTGAACTGCATTGTGTCTGTTGGATCAACTTAGATGACTAAGCTAAATAGATGAAGCTTTTCTCTGTTTAGTTGCAATGGGAGTCCTAAATTCTCGGTGAGTGACAGTCTCTTTAATTTTTCTATGAGTTGCTTCCAATTCTGCATTTTAACTATCTTTTTTTTTGATAAAAACAGAAAGATCTCATCAATGAAAGTGTTAGTGGATTGTTTCCCCAAATGGTTGAGACAATTCATCGATGGGCTCAATATTGGCGCTAATTAATTTGGACTTGAATTTTATCTCATACCATGAGCAACTTCAATTGTTGAAAATTCTGGTTAATTCAAGATTATATTGTTTGAAGTTTGGTATTATCAAATATAGTAGCTCATATTTCTGATATGCACAGAAATAGAGAAATATTTGGAAGCACAAAGTTTTAGTGACACAGATTGCTAGGCAAAATTGTCAGGTGGGAAAACCTTATTGGAGTTATCATACATATATGATTCAACTTATAGTTTACATATTGATTCCTAAGCTGGTGATTCCTCAATTAGATTAGTGATTTTTTTGGCAGGACTCCAGGTTTGATCTATTTGACAATTGCATATAATATCTAAGAATTACATAGCCCCTTATATATTTTGTTTGCCAATGGTCTATCATAAACAACACTTTCTCAGACATTTCTATCATAAACAACACTTTCTCAGATGATGATGCTGATAAATTGCTTCCTCTTCTTATGCAAATAAATTGAAGGAGACAATGCGGAAAAAAGTGTTTTCAGAAAGTAGAATGCGAAATGCGCCAAATGCGCCAAAGGAGATGTGCAGTTAATAGTACAAATGACAATGAGATGTGCATTTAACAAATTAAAACCAACACCTAACACCATCATACAGATAGAAACTAAGTTTTATAGATCTAAACTTGGCATTTTTAATACCTTTATAATATAATCTCAACGTTTTATGCAATCCGCTATTTTGCGTCTCTCACAGTTGTCTTTTGCAACCAAGGATTAATGGAACTACAAAAACTTCCAAATAATTCTGGCATAAGCTTTTTATTGCTAAAATTTCACAGTAAACATATGTATTCCGTTGATTTTCCGTGATCAAATTTAGGGGTTCTGTTCATTTAGGGTTCATTTTGATTTTGTCGCAGGTAATCTTTTAAATTTTTTACTGTGCAATTTTACTATGAAATTTGTTTACTGTGAAATTTGATCACGGAAAATCAACGGTTAACATATGTGAGACTGAAACACATGAAGCATAGATATTGGTGTTAAATGCATACCATGGCTATTGACTGATAACATATGTGTATTCAACCATCCCAAGAGAAAATTTTAACGTGGATAGGAGTTGACATGATACTAACAATATTTGTAGACCGAGCGTGCCCATGATTGAAGCGAAAACTACTATTCCCTGCAAGTTAAATACATGCTTTGATTTAGAATTCACAGATTTTAGAATTCACAGATTTTATGCAAAAAGGATTTAGAATTCACAAATTTTATACATGCTTATATACTTAAATTATAACTAATGAAAGTAATACCTAATAACTAATGTCCAAAATAGAATCCCGAAAAAGTTATCATGCATTCAGTCATTCAATTATGGATTGAAGCATAGGATAACTGCAGTTATCCTGTGTTCTTTACTCAACAATTATTCAAAATGCTACAATTATGGATACCAACATGAATACCAACAGTTATTTGTGTTCATTACTCAACAATTATTCAAAATGCTACAATTAAAGAGAAGATTCTACGTCATTTCAACAATTATAGACAGTTTCATTCAAACTCAAAGCAATCTCTACAACAAAGTAATATAATATCAACATAATAGCATAATAATTAATTATAAACATGTGTTATGCCTATGAAAACTAATTAATATCCAACTCACATCCATTAAATATTGGAATATGTGTATGCCAAATCCATAAAGATGCATATATGCCTAAACTACTTTAAAACAAAATTTTTCAAATGAAATATCAAGAACCATTTTGACATATCAATGACAAAATGGCATGTCCATATAAATATTTTACTTTACTGAATATCATCAAAAGTGTGATGTTTGTTATCATCAAGTCCAATCATATTGAATATCATTGTATCATAATATGCCACATGCTTCACCTGATAATGGTTTACAATCACGGCATAAAGCTAGCTATTGATGATGGCATGCTATATAACGTTCCCTACCAAAGTCCCAAGCATTGAAATTTCCTTCCCAATAAGAACACATGCCAGGAAAAAATGCCACATCATATATCCCATGTGCAGAATACAAAGCTGCTCTCATTAACGGCGGTCCAATGATGTGCTCTGTCTCCAAACATTCTAAAGCAAACATCAGTATAATAGATGAAGTCGTCACTGGGATATGTTAAATATTCAGGCTACTAATATATATCAGGCTACTTCATAGTGAATATTCTATTAGTTATCTAAGTCTTTTATTGAATAATGAATGCAAATAAATGATTTTACCATAGACATCAGTTACAGCTTCTATGGATTTCTGCTTGGTCTTCGCCTGGATTTTTAGCACCATTTTATGATGAAAAATAGAACAATAAAAAGAAATAAAAGTAGACATCAGTTGCAGATCATTAGCTATGAACCTGAGAAGCACAAATTGATCCCCAAACTCACCGGGCTCCTCTTTCTCTCGTCCGGGCTCCTCTCTCTCTCGTCCGGGCTCCTCTCCCTCTCGCTCTATGAAGGCGTCGAAAAGAAAAGAAAAGAAACTAAAGTACCTAACAATTTCATGTGGTAATGCATGTATAGAACCTAAGGAATCATTGAGCCACTTTCAGAACAAACTTGAGCTAAGGAATCGTCAATACCCAGACTAATCAAATTTTCTTAATACTTAACAACCCACCCTGTTACCTGCAAGAAACAAAACAGCTCAAATGTTTAAACAACATCTGAATCTCCGATCATTCTAGTATAACAAAAAACATATAAAGGAGCCAGATCATGGGTTCCATGACAGTCATTCCAAATAATAATGCAACCATGTGGTGAAAGAACACAACTGAAAATTTCCACAATTTTTTCAATATCTCATCACTTTCAAGATTTCTAAATTGGTCAACTTATCAGCTCTGTCACTGAGCAGCCTAAGCATTTGAATAAACCTTTCATTGTATAGATTAACAGTCAACTGAAAAATTTCATATCTACACACAACAAAGAAAACTATAAGGTGCATGACAAAGTGAATAGACTTTCAAAATTCTTTTAGATTGCATGCAAGTACTAAGGTACATAAATCATATGTTATCATTGTTAATACAAATTTAATGAAAAGAAGGCAAGACAATGCTTCTAAATCAATTTAATGAACCCCATTTTTTGCAAGTAGATTCATGAAAGCCACACAAATGGGTGTACTCTGATATCAGTATATATCAAGTGCGATCATCCATCTCCTCAACCTACTGATATACCTATTAGTTATGGTTCTGCTTTATGATTTAAGTATCTTCATTCACGATTTTGTATTTCGGGTGGTTCTCTTTCTTTCATGCTTTCATGATTTTGTATTACTGATATACCTATCAGGGATTACACTTGGTTATGCATGTCCCTGCTTCTCCTTGTGCTCTGCTTCCAATCCACAATAAAACTTTTTATCCCCTCTCATCTCAAGACTTGGTAAAAAAAATTTGTATATTATAGTTTGCATTACGCAAGCATTGATTGTTGATGCATTAATATTTGTGTAAACATTACATTTAGATTCATGTATTGTTGATGTCTTGGCTTATGTGTTTACCAGAACCAGGAGTATCCTTGTGATAATGCAATGAGAATGACACTGTTGTAGGATATTTGAGGAAGTATTCTCATTTTTAAGTTGTCATAACTTTAATCAACCGGTGAAATTTGTGTGAAATTTGTGTGAGTTCTAGACATTTGTGTGAAATTTAATCAACTGGTGAAATTTGTGTGACTTCTAGAAATATTCTGAATCTATGAATTCATGCTGCTGACGCCATCAGGGAACCTTCATATTTTGCTCAACCTTTATATTCTCATCGCATCAAATTAATTATCCAACATATACATTTAGATTCATGTGGTGTTGATGTTTTCGCATTATGCCTGCTGCAAACTGGTCGATATGATGTGAAAGCAAACTAACATTGGTTTGGTAGATAAATCATCTAAGCACATTTCTTTTGCCACATTTCTGTAGACATGCAGGATTATATGTTTCACATCATGGATATAGTTTGGATATGTTTCTTAATTTCCTAACAATACAACCCATAAGCATATATAGTTTTGTGTATAAACATTTCCTTTCAACTTCGTTGTATTCTGTCGTTGTATTGTATATTAATACTTCAAGGCTCCAGAATCACTTCTTCATCACAACCATCCTACTTTGAGGCTGAGAACAATGTCCTTTTTAGTCTTTAACCTCACCAGCGATGGTAATTAATTCATTCTGAATGAGAGGGTGAAGCCTTGCAACAACACACAATCTGAGGGAAACTTAGAAGTAGCTATAATTTCTGAATGTATAGATATATATGACCAAAATCATCAACATAACATGACTAAAATAAGACTTCTTGCAATTAAATTGAACTTCAGTAAAGAGGATCAGACAATAAAATGAAACAATGATCTGTATTTCAATATGAACATATCAACCCCAATAGACAAAACATCTTAAAGCTGAGCTAAAAAAAAGTTCAATTTTTTTCGCCCAACACACATGCATACATAGTACACAGATTAACTTCAATTATCAAATTTTAATTGATTGAAGAAAGAAACCAACAGAGGATTCCAGCCTAAATCCAACATAGAATTTGGCTTGTGTATGCCTTCAAAAAACAAAGAAAAGATAATGAACAATTAGTAGATGAGCTTTCTTTTGATGGTAGGTCACAAGGTCTAGGATTAAAATTCCAACATATTCAAAAAATATTTCCATTTTACTGAAGGAGAACATAGGTGTTATCTACATTGCCACTCAAAAATATAAAAAGAAAAATGAAAACTTGTACATGTTGGTCTTTGGATGGCCAACAATATGAGACCATGCATAGTATTGGCAACAATATGAGACCAACTCAATACACATTTTTTATCCCATTACCAGAAATTGGCTGTCAGCACTTCCTCAAGCACTTCCTCATGGGAATTTCAACGAACATTTGGTTAGTTAGGCTTTTAAAATAACATCCAAGTAAGCCAACGTTGTCGCACAAAATGAAATAATCAGTAGAGGTACACAATGTGCCAAGATCAACAAAATGAACATAGTTCCAACATTATTGCATGTTATTGATGCATTCACATCCAACATGTTATTGCTTCAATGAATTCTTTATAAAATTAAACAACATCTACAATTTGACACACATGCACCAAATTAAGCACAAAGACACTAAGATGTGGATCCAACGATTCCCGATTTACACACTGCAACATGCACAAATTTCAGATCATGGATCTCACCATTCAAGAATTACTTTTATGCTATCCCAATCATCTTGTAAACTGTATATTAATGGCACTATTTGGTCACCAAGAATTTGAAAGTCAACCACCAAAAATCGATAAACATGGGCAATCAACGACCAGTGGACTTAAAATTCAGTAACATAGATAACTTTCTTGTACATTTATGCAGGATGGGTGCATTCATTATATGGATATTCAAAAGTGACCATCTCCAACACGCACAAACCGAATGAATAGATGTTAATCAATTAAGTGTATTCTTCTTCATAAACCTCAGTGGCCATAAAAGAAATCCATATAAAAAATACCGAATAAGAGATACTTTCAAGGACAAAAACAAATAATATCAAAAGTGAATATAAATGTGCATGCATAGCCCATTTGAATCTTGAAGAGAAGTGTGCACATATAGCTTGCAAAAAAAAAATCTTATAACAGATCCTCTGTTATTAGATGGTATCATACAAAAAGTCATACATCTAAATTATCAAATAACATTGGATGAGAATACCACAACAAAACAAATACCTCATTCTTTTCATTCTCCATCAATTTTCCACCCAAATGAGACCCAATGATTCCAGCTCATCCAGAAACCAAAATCTTATGTTGGCCTGTTAATAACCAAAGAGAAAGTTAGTAAACATCAAAGAACAAAATGAATGGACATTTAAGCTTCCTTAATCCAATTCACAGGGGTTCCATCATAGTTAAAAGCAGTTTATTAACATTAATTTTTTTGAAGAAAAGATCTAAATAAAATAAAACATCAATACCTGAAAAAAAAACTTCGAATTTCTTAATGGCGAATAGCTAGGTGGTGGCCTAGCAATGGTAGTTCCATTAGTTGTCATTTGATCCGAACAAATCGATCAGGTATTACATTAAACTTGCATTAAACCTGCAGCATGAATAACTTAAAGTCTCCAAGAATGACCTTAAACCTACATCCAAAATTTCTCATTAGCAAATCTTTTCCAAATGATCAATTGATCAAAATAACAGAAAAATCCCCAAAAATTCAGAAAAATATTTTAGGATCATTAGAAATTCGGCAAGAAATTATCCCAGATTTGCATAATTCAGTAAAAATATGATCTAATTTACTTTGTTCTCATCCTGAACATCCTATATGAACCTCCTACATAAGAGACTAATTGCAATTAGCTCAGTGAAGCAAAAAGACAGAAACATTAAAATAAAAATGTGGATTATTGGGATTTGTTGCCGAAGAAAGGTGGACATTGGGATTTCATATCTCAAAAGTAAGCAACTTCAAAATATCAGACTCCATTTTCACTACCCAAGTATTGAAATGAACACATGAACAAAACAATTTCACTACATGCATAATATCCCACATATGTGGAAGTATTTTCCCATCTTAAAAAATTTCACAACGACTAAAACAAATTTTTTGAAAAGAACACATTTTCACTACCCAAGTACAGAACACATGCTCTAATATCAGACTCCATTTTCACTCCAACAAAAAAGTGTGACATGCTATATCTTGTTCATCCAACCCATCCAACCCATGGAAGCATCCAAATTACCAACAAACTTAAGTAAAATTCCACAAACACGTCTCAAAAAATTTCACTACCAAGCATCCAAATTACCAACAATTTAACTAATTTACGCCCAAAAGCTAAAGACATAGAATGCAAAAACTAAGCGTAAAAACCCAACAGTTTTCAAATAACTTCAACTCCATATATTAAAATTACATAAATAGTTGGTTGCTGGATTGAGAATAATAAACACAAACCACAATCGAAACCACCATTATACTCATTATCAAAATGCTAATAAACAAATATCTGTACACTAAAAATACCAGCAAGTTTGGTGGCATTTGGTGCTAAATTGAGAATAATAAACAACAAAAGAACAACAGGATCCCAAAAGAAGATGCAAAAATTTCAAAAGCACAAACAAAAAAGGATGGGAGCACAACCCCATAATTTAGTTCTCTATTCACCTTAAGGATGAGAGCAAATCGACAGTTTCCACTCAAAATTCTATGCTTAAAACTGAAAATGACAAATTAAATTTAAGAATCGTGAACATTAATTTAAGGGGAAAATGAGCAATATCTGAGTCCATACTTGATTTTCAGTATATCATATCCTTGCTAATAAACATTAAATATATTTGTGTTTACATTGAGTTGCTAGTCTTCACTATTTTAGCTTTGCCAAATACTTCAAGTACTGGATTAGACTGCAAATTTGAGAGCAATGTCCTCCATTTATGAACATAATGCAGCATTTATGAACATAATGCAAATTTGATAGAATACATCTAATCTGATATTTATGCCTTGAAATACACATATTACAGCATTTATGAACATACCATGAAGAGATCCTTGCATATTTGAGAGCAATGTCCTTGTAGTTACCTCTGTCAGCTCCCCACCCTCTATGTACCCAACATATCCTGTTGATAAATCAAGTGATAAATGGTCACCAAGGTGGTGGGAATTAAAACAAACAGGTGGTGGGCATACTCACAGTGAGCTTATCCTGCAGTCCAATCTCTCAACGTGCATTTGTGGTAAGAGAGACCTACTTTTGGCAGGACATAAGCCCGTCAAATTTCTCTTGGTCGTGGATGAATCGAGCTTGGAGGTTCGACCTACTGTTGAAATTGAACCCTAGGATTGGCGTGTGAATCTTCAGATGCTTCTGATGCTGGCGATAAGAGATTGATTGGAAAACTGATGAGCGTCTCAGCCTTCGGCTTGGCAAACTGAATGATCTCTCAGCCTTCCTCTTGGCGTGAGAGAGAGATTTTAAATTTTCACCATCTCTTGGCTGGAGTGGAGATGAAATGTGGAGAGTGAAAATGTTGGGCGGCTGCAGTCTCCCAAAATTTTTATTTCAAATCCCAAATTCAAAATTTTTCATTCAAAATTCAAAAGATTTCTCTCCCCCCAAACGTTTCAAATTGCAAAAATTTTGGTGACACACTCTTGCATGCGGGCCCCACTCTTTTGGTGACTGGGACAAAATCTTGGTGACTGGTATAAACCCCTGATGACTGGGACAAAATTCAGAAAAGGTTGTGTTTTATAGAATAGATATATATATATATATATATATATATATATATATATATATATATATATATATATATATATATAACAATTGAGGGCATATTTTGAATTTGTCCTATGTGGCAATGTCACATCAAGTTTTTGAGGGAAATTTTTGGGTTGAAGAGAAATTTGTTGGGAATACACAAAAACATTGAAATTATGAATAGCCTTTTAATATTAGTTACGAAAAAAATGTTGTGCACACACACAATATCAACTTGGGAATGGACGCGAGCTGTGGGAGAATGAACGCGGGAGATGCTGCCAACTCATTGATCCGCGTTGCAAAACCCTATAAAATTTTGATCCCATCTGCTGATATTTCAGGGGAAACTAATAATTATTGATGTTTGTTTAAAATTAGTGGGTCCAAGATTTTTAAATGAACAGTGTCCCACGGGCACGGGTTATATGTATATGCCGAAGGCGCCCTCGCTGAAGGCGCCCGCTACATTTTTTAACGCTGATTTGTTGTTCCGCGCCAAAGGCACCTGCTCCGTTCGGCCCGGGCTAAATTTTTTAACGCTGATTTGTTGTTCCGCGCTTAAGGCACCCGCTCCGAAATTGTTGTTTTACGTGGAGTTTGTTGTTCTGCGCCGAAGGCACCCACGTCGAATTTGATGTTCTGTGTCTAAGGCGCATGCGCTGAATTTGTTATTCCACGTCGAAGGCGCCCGCGTCATTTTTTAACGCTGATTTGTTGTTCCGCGCCTAAGGCACATGCGTCGAAATTGTTGTTTTACGTCGAATTTGTTGTTCTGCGCCGAAAGCACCCACGTCGAATTTGGTGTTCTGTGTCGAAGGCGCATGCGCTGAATTTATTGTTCCGCACCGAAGGCACCCACGCCGAAGACGCCTGTGCCGCTAAATATTGTAAGTTAATTTGTTTTTCTTTTAAATTTTGGCTTCTACAAAAAAAACTCGGGAAACAAAGATTTCGCAAGGGAAAATCTTAAATGAACCGTGCCCGCGGGCACGGGTTATGACTAGTCTATCATACATTTGATAGCGTTTTTTGAATTCTAGGGCTGACAAGGACAAGATAAAGAGTGGCAGGGATTTGATTTTGGTAAAGCAATGGTTGAGATTGGATTTTGTGAAAATTTTGATGGAAAAAGTGTCTTGGGAACCAAAACTTTGAAATTAGAAGTGTCTTGGGAAAGATTGTGGAGATTAAATTTGGGAGGAAAGTGCTTTGGAAACCTAAACTTTGAAAATAAAAATTTCTTGGGAAAGATTGTGGAGATTAAATCTGGGGAAAAAAGTGTATTATGAACCTAAACTTTGAAATTTGTCACGCCCCGCTTCCCAAAAATATGGAGGCGAAGCGTGAGAAGGTCCGCTCAGAATTGAAGCTACAAAGCTGCAAGTCCGATAAGCGTCAAATCAAATTTAAAACTGCAGGTCCTTGCAACGCGAACGAAACAAGATAATAATAATGAAATGAGACAACAGAGATATCTCAGAATATCCATAAAATAAGTTTCAACATCACAGAAAAAGCCACCAGGCTAAAAGAAAAGAGTCTAAAGGCCCAAACATTGCCAACAAAAGTACAGCGTACAAAACAAAGGTGCCACGCATCGACAATTAACAACAAAACCTAAAACAAAAGAAACTCAGCAAAGTCACCAAGAAAGGTCTCCGGTGTCCACAAAACTCCTCTTGGACAAACTTGGGCTCAGGCTCAGCGTCAGCAAAACTCCACGTACTCAGCAACGGTCTCTGGCTCAAGGTCTAACATGTGACACCCAAAAGAGCAAGGGGCACATGTCAGCAAGTCTACAAGAGACTTGTGCAAGGAAACTGAAAGTAGGTAAAGCAACCTAGCAGTTCTAGCATGAATGCAATGACATGGCAATTTAAAGTATGAGTGCAACAAGTAAAGTAAAGTAAAGTACGAGCATGGCATTCAAACATGACATGGATGACAAGTTATACAAGTAACACTCACTAGTACAAGACAAGTAAAGTGAGCACCTCGTGCACAGAGTTCACGCCTTACAGCTGAAGAGGCTGTACGTGCACACTTCTACGCTGATTGGTCGCTCAACCCTACCCCTCCACGTGTATCGAGCCAGGGCCTTACCCCCGAACGAGAATGCTCGCTTCTGGATCACGAGCCAGGAAGTGTTTGTAACAAGTATGGCGTAGAGGTGCACCTAGCCCGGGACAAGCAAGTACAAGTATGTAGCGTGTGCTACGAATGCGACATTCAATGCATGGATGACATGGCATGGCAAGTAGTAAAGCGTACAGGTAAGGAAAGTAAACATGACAGTTTAGTATGCATGGTCAACAAGTTTAAAGAGTTGGATCTAGCTTCGTTGTCAAGCTAGATCATTTAGGTGATTGATCTAGTTTCGTTGTCAAACTAGATCAAGTAGGCATCTAGACAGCTATCATTTCACTGACTAGTCTCTTTTACACTAAAAACAAGGAAGTAGCCTAAAAACATGGCCCTACATAAGAGTTGGCAAGTTTCACTTGCATGCAAGTATCACGTCTGAGCAACACCGTCCAACGAGTCCAAAATCACAATAATCCTACGTGCACAAGTCCACCGGCCTACATCCGTTTTATTAATCTTGATTAGTGAATTCTAAAACATTTAAAATACTTTAAAAATACTTATTTTAGTCTTGCTTAGCATGCATTGGGTTGGGGGTCCTAGGGGTGCAAAGCGTTACCTCAACACGACGCGAAAGCTACACCAGCGTCGGGTAGCGACGCCGGGGGTTGCAATAATAATATCGCGCTCCAAGTCTAGATTCCAATTAGATTCCTCGCTGGAAATTTCAGAGCAATCAACCGGAGCAACGATTCCAGATTCCAAAGCTAGCACATGCGACGACGGGCTACGAGGTGTCGCAACGTCGTACGCGGCAAATCCTCGAAGAGCAAGCACCTAGGTGGGGCCCACAATAGTCCTAGGGACCTATGGGGGACCCACAATACCTCTGGAGAACTTGGGGGGCCCACTGTGGCAAGTGGTGCGACGGGTGCGGGGTTACGACGAGTGGCTCTCGGTCGTACAGCCTCGGTGCGGGGAGATCCGTCGGTCGGGCACTAGGGATGCAGGGTTGCAACGCTTGGGGATGTGCAGCAGTGCGGGGGCGTGCTTGGTGCGGGGCCTCCTCTCGGTCGGTGCGGAGGAGGGGCTCGGTCAGGCGCCTTGGATGCGGGGGTTGCAACGTTGCAACGCTGCAACGTTGCAACGTCGGTCGGTGTGGGCGACCCGCTCGGTCAGACACGAGCGGAGGCGGGCGACAGAAGCGGGGGTCGGTGCGGTGCGGGGATGCGGCGTGAGCGGGCCAAGCTCTCGGTCAGACCGAGGGCCTCTCTCGGTCGTGCGGCAGCTGTTCGTCGCAACGTTGCGACGAATCGTCGCAACGTCAAATTTGAGTTTGGAAGCGGGTAGGGTTATTTTCTTGCGAAAATAGGTCTTCCTAGGGGTTGTTTATATAGTATAGATGGGTTGACTTGGTCTAGGGCTAAATCTAATAGGATTAGAAGTTCGTAAATATTTAAAATTTAAATCTCAACTTCTCCAACTCACACAAGGATTTGATGCGGTCCAAATGAGCTGGAAATTGGCTCAAAAATTCTTTAATAAGTTTAAAACTCAAATAAATTTTATTTGGCCGAAAATAATTTAAAAATTAATTATTAAAAATATTATAAAACCTTGTTAAAAATATAAAAGTGGTCAAATAAACTCCAAAAATTATAAAATAAATATCGCTGTGATCGTGATGACGAAAGTGAGCTAACTAAGAAGACGGATCTCAATTTCGACGTCGGACGAAGAAACTAAAAATAGAAACGTCTCCCGTCAAAAATGAAAATCGCAACGTCTCATCAAATAAGATTAAATTGTGGGAAAACGACTCGAGAAACGTGGTTCCAAATTAGTGCCACTATTTAATACTCTCAGAGACGTTCACAACGGCATATCACACAAAAGTGTTCACAAGCAAATAAAGTCTAAAATAAACACGTGCACGGCCAAAAGCACGTGCACGAACAAAGTACAACGAAAAGTGGTCGTTACATCCTCCCCACCTTAGAATAAAGTCCGTCCTCAGACTTTCTAATATAGCTAGTCGCTCTAGTAACTACCCCAATCAAGTCATTATAATTCAAACCAGGTATAGTCATTACAAGTGCTTATATATGCACTAGGTAGTCAAACATTATCACTACCAACACGTATATATATACATTCACGTATGTCATATACTTATACCTATTATAGTCAGTCAATTTCATACATGTATTTCAATCATATATATAAGCATACATCCCTTATATAACTACTACTTACCTAAACACAAAACAATATTTCAGATACTCATATTAGGATAGTCTCACCCTTAGCAAATACAATCATTGCTCTACATATAGGTAGCAACCTATGCACAAACAACATGGGTATACTACCCTCTAATACTTCCTAGTATACATCCAACACCTCAACTCATGTAGTCACACCATACCATAATTAAATCCAGTTTCACTGTACCTAATATATATATTCACCACCACTATAGTTTCACAACATATAGTCATTCAAATGCATGCAAATAGTTCACCATATATTCACATCACATACGGTCCTATAACTGTTTTTACGACACGCCACATATACCATAGTCACCAATAACTATAACTAAGCACATACTTACCCGTGCATGGTGCACAGCCATACACGCTAACATTTCATTTACATACACCAATCATACCATCATATATCCAATACATCTACGCACCTAGTTTAGCTAGCACGCATACGTTCATACAGGCAAGTCCTTAGTAAATAGCTATACCTCAAGACCAACACCTATAACTATATACTGGTATAGCGACCTACAATCATGTGCGTAACACAACCAGGCACAAACACTCCTATCACTATTCATACATCAAACATTACTATATTCAAACTACATCATTCATACAATATACTTAGAGTATACCCACTCAAGCTTGAGTGAGACTCAATACACATATCAGAATATTCTACATACGTAACACTGCATTTATACCTATACCAATATCACTCCAATATATAATATATATATATATGTCTACCAATACAACCATATACATACCATAAGTCAATCACACTTAATATTAGTCAGGTAATACTCACATAGTTCAATCACTCTATATACCATAATAATAATAATACAGACATCAGCACACGTATAATTATAATACACTCCCTAGTACATGCATACGCATTCATCGTATAGTCACACACATGTAACATATATACTCACACCATAGCCTACTACCTATAATTAGTATACTAACACATCTATACATACATAATTAAGATGTGCAATAGTCGTGTATACCTCTCGGTATGCACGCATGCAACATCCCGTAAAAGCAAGCAGTACCAATCAAAATTATAACCCTACTACCATATATATACCACCTATATACTCACGCAACGAAACATAACTACTTACGTCCAAGCACAATACATATCTACCTACGAGCACATACCCACGCGTACTAATATATGAGTCACTCAATCAGCCTACTCACTTAACTATACGTACACTTATTATTATCACACCTAGCATACACATAGCTTTACAAATCATTTTATTTCAATCATTACAAGTATCTCTAACTACATACACTCCATTAGATAGTCCATCACTAACTCTTATATACACATGCATCCCTAGTATGGTATAGCTAACCACTCACAAATCTATAAATACTAACACACAAACAACCTCATAATATCACGAATAACTCCGAGTATCTACATATATATCACACAATAGGCAAGCATTAAAGTACTATGGGGTTATACTCATTCAACCCACGTACACAACATAGGTACGTGCACTACGACTACCTCACAAGGTCCAAGGTCTACTAACAACTTAGAGTTGACACAGACATTGACGGGCACTAAAGCCTAAGCAATAAAGGGAGGTCGAGGTCGAGAGCGTGACGAGGGAAGGATCGATAAGCACGAGTTCAGATAGGATGTATATGTCACGACCCGCTTCCCTAAAATGGAGGCGAGACGTGAAAAGGTCCGCACGAGAGTGGAGCTGTGAAGCCCCAAACCCGATAAGCGTCCACAAATACATAAACAGGTCCCTGTAACCACAACAGAATAACAATAATAACGCAAGGAGAGACCGAAATAAAATTCCACATCTCACAAATTGTCCAACATCAACAAAAGTCCAACATCCAGAAAAGCCAACAGGCTAAAAGAAAAGAGTCCAAGGCCCAGAACAAGGCCAACAAAAGCAGCGACATAACAAAGTATAGGTGCTACGCACCGAATAACAAAACAACTATCTAACAAAAGTAAAACACAACGAAGACACTAGGACTGGTCCCCAGTGTCCACGTACTCCCCGTCAAACACAAGCTCGGGCTCGGCGTCAGCAAACACCTCGTCCTCAACGAGGTACTCGGGCTCAGGATCTAACATGTGTCACCCAAAAGAGTAAAGGGGCACATGTCATCAAGTCTAAAAGACTTGGGCAAGGAAACTGAAAGTAAGGCAACTAGCAACCTAGCAGTTTAGTATGCATGACATGGCAGTTATAACATGAGTGCACAATTTAAAACATGGCAAAACAAGTTGTACAAGAGAACAATTATCGGGACAAGACAAGACAAGAGTAGCCACGCTACTATCAATCTCAATCAATTCACATTTGTTGTAGGTGTTTATGCCCTTCGCTGAATGGCATAGCATTTCAGACCGATCGGCACTAAACACATTTCACGTTTCACGTTGTTTTGTAGATGTTTACGCCCTTCGCTGAATGGCATAGCATTTCAGACCGATCGGCACTAAACACTACCCCCACCCCAAAGAGTTTACGCCTTACAACTGCAGTTGTTGATCAAGAAGACTCCCAGTTGAATGGCCGCTTAACCCTCACCCCCTATACCCACACGTAATGGAGCCTGGGGTCCCCGCACATGGAACTCAGCTAGTGAGCCTGGGGTTGCCCCGCACATTGAGCTCGCATTCTTAGTTCACAATTCAATACATTTCGAGCGTTGGGGTTAGCAACTCATTATGCTCGCTTCTGGTCACGAGCCAGGAAACACACAATTCGGGCATTGGCTATCAACCAACACATGGCCCGCTTCTGGAACACGAGCAAGGAACACAAGCAATGTAGCAAAGCTACGCAATCACTGAAATGCATGAAGGATGCGATGACATGACAATTAACTTGCGTACCGATAATGGAAAGTAAACGTGACATGATAGTTGTGCAACATGCTAAATGTCGGAACTAGCTTCGTTGTCAAGCTAGTTCCCCAATTTGCGCCTAGGCGAGTATCATTTCGTCGCCTAGCCTCTTTTACGCCTACAACAAGCAATTGGCCTAAAACATGGCCTAAACCCTAAGTGGCAAGTTTCACTTGCCTAGCACCGGGGATGGCGACTACTTCGTCACACGGATGCTATCTACGGGGGAAATCGCTGTTAAGGGGGAAACAAACATCAAACACATGAAATTAATTAGGGTTTCACCAAAATTATCAATAAGTTATGAAAACAACGGTAGAACGATTTCTTACCGAGAGGAAGCGGAAGAAACACTCCGGGGAACCCTATGATCAGATCTGGAGAAGATTGGAGAACAATTGGGGAAACTAGGGTTTTGGGGGATTTGGGGATTTTGATGGGTTTTGGTGAGATTTTGGGGAAGATGAGAGGTATATGGAGTGAATGGATGGTTTGGATGATGGATTTAGGGCTTGGAATGGAGAAATGAAGCTTGGAGGAAGATGGGGGCTGAAGGGGGAAGATTTTAGGGTTTTGGGGGATTTGGAGAAGATGAAAACGTTTGGGGTGGGTATAAATAGGTTGGGCTGGCGGCTGCCCAGAAATTAGGGTTTTAACACTGGTTAGTCGGTCAAAGAGCAACCACTGACCGACTAGTTTGGCAACTAGTAGGTCGGTCGACCAACGCATACCGACTAAGTGCAAACAGTAACTCCTGAACGAAAATAGGATTCTAGAGTTAGTCGGTCTATGAACAAATACTGACCGAATAGTTTAGCATCTAGTCGGTCGATGAACGTTCTTAGACCGACTAAGAGTAAACAGTAGCTGATACAAAAATAAGATGATGAGTTAGTCGGTTCAAGAAGCATTGCTGACCGACTAGTTTGCAACCTAGTCGGTCAACCAACGTTCTTAGATCGACTAACGATAAACAGTAACTCCTGAATAATTTTAGAAAGCCAACTAGTCGGTCCAAGAAGGATTGCCGACCGACTGGATCGTCATCTAGTCGGTCGGTGGCCCTTCTTACACCGGCTAATGAGCACCAAAAGTTCCGATACGGAGCGCGGGGCCCCGGGATCGATTCCTAAGACTTCTAGGCTTGATCTAATAGTAAGATACGACCGTTATGAAGCTCGTCACGAGTGACATACTTCGAAATCGACAATCCTAAGGAAGAAACGAGAAAATACGACGAATCGATCGAAAATGAAAACTACGGAGACGAAAACCACACAAGAGGAGAAAATCCACCAAAACATATATTATATTATATTAAATCCAGATACATGAAAAGCAGTCGTTACATCCTCCCCAACTTAAGAAAAATTCCGTCCTCGAAATTTCCAAAAACTCACGAGTCCGGAAACAAAAGTGGGAAACGCTCTCGCATCTCATCCTCATTCTCCCAAGTAGACTCTCCAGGTGAACCGTGTCGCCACATCACCCTCACAAGATTGACAATTTTGTTCCGAAGCGATTTCTGACGCCTGTCCAGAATCTGCACTGGATGCTGGTCATACGTCATATCGGGGCGAACGGTAATCTCCGAAAAATCCACCGCATAAGACGGATCGCTAATGTATCGACGAAGCTGCGACACATGGAAAACATTGTGAACTCCTTCCAAAGATGGCGGCAAGGCCAAGCGATAAGCTACCTCGCCAACCCTCTCCAAAATGTCAAACGGTCCAATGTATCGCGGGCTCAACTTCCCACGCTTCCCGAAACGAATCACACCACGATTCGGGGAAATCTTCAAGAACACATGGTCGCCCGGCTGAAACTCCAAAGGACGACGTTTAGCATCCGCCCAATGCTTAAAAAGGGCCTTGAGCAATCCTCAACCTCTCCCGAATATTCCTGACGATATCCACGGCCTCCACGATCATCTCAGGTCCCAACAACTCCCGATAACCAACGTCATCCCAACTCAATGGCGATCGACATTTCCTCCCATAAAGAGCGGCGAAAGGCGCCATGCCAATACTCGCCTGGAAGCTGTTGTTGTAAGAGAACTCCACCAAATGTAGATGGTCCTCCCACGAACCCTTGAAATCCAACATGCACGCCCTCAGCATGTCTTCCAAAATCTGAATCGTCCTCTCGGACTGGCCATCCGTCTGCGGATGGTACGCCGTGCTGAAACTCAGACACGTACCCAAGCTCTTCTGCAAACTCTGCCAGAACTGAGATGTGAACCTCGTGTCTCTGTCCGACACGATACTCACGGGGACTCCATGAAGTCGCACGACCTCCTCCATATACCTCCTCGCCAGCGCCTCAGTGGACTGTCCCACTCGGAACGGAATAAAATGCGCAGATTTGGTCAACCGATCCACGATTACCCAAATCGCGTCATTCTGCTTCGGACTCCGAGGTAGTCCAGTCACGAAATCCATAGTGATGTGTTGCCAATTCCACTCCGGAATCGGAAGCGGTTGTAGCAACCCGGCCGTACGCTGATGCTCCGCCTTCACTTGCTGGCAAACCAAGCACTTGGCTACACTCCGAGCCACACTCCTCTTCATACCATGCCACCAATAATTCAGACGAAGATCCTGGTACATCTTGGTGCCACCAGGATGCACAGAATACGGCGAACTGTGTGCCTCCAACATCAGCTCCTCTCTGATATCCCCAGCTGGCACACACAACCTGGCTCTAAACCTCAGCGAGCCATCCTCATGAATCAAAAAGTCAGTCCGCAGACCAGCTTCCACCTGCTCCCGAATCCTCACCAGCTTCAGATCCTCAGCCTGGCCAGCCTTACTCCGATCCACGGTCGTCGATTGTACCTGCATGTACATCAACAAAGAAGCCTCTCCAGGAAGAACAATCTCCACGCCAGACTCACAAAAATCCTGCTGCAATCTCCACTGCGAGGTCAACATCATCACCGCTGGAAGCCTACTCAAAGCATCTGGAACCACATTCACCTTGCCAGGGTGATACTGCAATTCAATCTCATAATCCGCCATAAGCTCCAACCATCGACGCTGTCGCATGTTGAGCTCCTTCTGAGTGAAAATATACTTCAAGCTTTTGTGATCGGTGAAAATCTTCACTTTCTCACTCAACAGGAAGTGCCTCCAAATCTTAAGAGCAAACACAACGGCAGCCAACTCCAAATCATGCGTCGGGTAATTCTTCTCATGAACATTAAGCTGACGAGACGCATGCGCCACAACATGCCCGTGCTGATGAAACACACAACCGAGACCCTTGCCAGAAGCATCGCAAAAGATCTCAAATCCACCGCTGCGATCAGGCACAACGAGAATAGGGGCAGCCGTCAACCTCTCCTTCAGAACACCAAAAGCACTCTCACAATCACCCGACCAAACAAAAGCAACATCCTTCCGCGTCAACCTGGTCATCGGCTCAGCAATACGAGAAAAGTCTTTAATGAATCGCCGATAATAACCAGCAAGTCCAAGGAAACTCCGAATCTCAGACGCTGACGACGGAACATGCCACTCCCTGATGGCCCTAATCTTCTCGGGATCCACTGAAATACCATCTCCAGTCACCACATGCCCGAGAAAAGCAACTCTATCCAGCCAAAACTCGCACTTCAAAAACTTAGCATACAAACGATGCTTCCTCAAGATTTCCAATACCGTCCTCAAGTGCGAGGCATGCTCTTCCTCCGACTTCGAATAGATCAGAATGTCGTCGATGAAGATAACGACAAACTTATCCAAAAAGTCGTAGAAAATCAGGTTCATCAGATTCATGAAAACTGTGGGCGCGTTAGTTACTCCGAAGGGCATAACCACAAACTCATAGTGTCCATACTTCGTCCTGAACGCTGTCTTCGGAACATCTCCATTCTTCACCTTCAACTGATGGTAACCACTCCTAAAATCCAATTTTGAAAACACCCTCGAACCTCCAAGCTGATCAAAAATATCATCGATGCGAGGCAACGGGTATTTATTCTTAATGGTCACCGCATTCAACTCCCGATAATCCACGCACATGCGACGCGAACCATCCTTCTTCTTAACCAACAACACCGGTGCTCCCCACGGAGACACGCTAGGATTAATATAACCCTTCTGCAAAAGCTCATCCAACTGCTTCCGCAACTCCTCCAACTCTGCAGGTGCCATACGATACGGCGCCTTCGAAATCGGCTGCGCACCTGGAACAAGATCGATAGAAAATTCCAAAGCTCGATCAGGCGGCAAACCAGACATCTCCTCGGGGAAGACGTTGCCAAAATCTCGCACCACAGCTGGCCACTCCAGCTCCATCTGCATAGCCACAGCCTCCACCGGCCTGGCCCGAAATCTGACAGGACCAAGCGAACTGCTACCACGACTGAACTCAAACACTGGATGTCTGGGAATCTCGAACACCACCTTCTTCCTCCGACAGTCGATCGTAGCATAGAAGCTCGCAAGCCAATCCATCCCAAGAACTGCATCATAGTTGATGATGTCGTGGACAATAAAATCAGCATAAAGCTCATGTCCACAAACCACCACATGGCAAGAATTGCAACCACGATGCACCGAGACCACACCATTCCCTGTAACGATATTCCAACTCTTGGGAAGAGGGAACGTCGACAAGGAATGCCTCTCCACGAAGCTCCGAGAAATAATGCACATCGATGCACCAGAGTCAAAGAGGACTCGTGCAGGAAATGTGCAAACCAAAATCACACCTAACAATCAATTAACAATCAAACCCTAGTCTAGCAAACAAACATGTTCAAGCAAACAACACAATCTAACAATCAAACCAGCTAGGAAAGTAACAGCTAGATTAAGGATTACCTGCGATAACCTCATCCACAGCCTCGCTCTCCGCAGCGGTCATCAGAAAAGCCTGCCTCCTCGGCGGAACAGCCTGCTGAAAAGCCTGCCTCTGCGGAACAAGAGATGCTCCACGTCCAGCAGGAACAGACGCTCGCTGCTACAACGGCTGAGCTGCAACAGGAGCCCTCCGCAGCTGACCCGCATGTCGACAATCCTTCGCGACATGGGAAGCATCACCACAAACCAGACACTGGCCCAAAAACTTCCGACACTGATCCTTGACGTGGCCAGGCTTGCCGCAGAAATGGTAAAGCTTCAGAATAGGACCTCCTGGCCTCTTAAACTGAGCAGACTGATTAGGCCTGAATCCAGGTCTAACCACAGCTCTCGCCTATTCCACAGGCCTCTTCCCGGCGCCAACAACAGACCCCTTCCTCTAGTTCACGAGCAGCTCCTGCCTCTTGGCAGCGACCAGAACCTTCTGATAAGATTCTCGGTCAGAAGAGGTCACAAAACTCTGGAGCTCTGAAGCAAGCCCCTGCAGGAACCTCTGAGCCCTCTCCTCAGCGTCCTGCACCATCTTTGGTGCAAACCGACTCAGCCTCATGAACTCTTGGTGATACATGTCCACCGACGAGCTCCCCTGCTTCAAATCGATAAAACGCTGCAGCATCTCTTCCCTGGCAGCCTTCGGGAAGAACTCACCATCAAATCTAGCCTTGAAGGTAGCCCAAGCTATCGGCTCCACCAACAACTTTTCTTCCGCATCCCACCAATTCCTGGCGTTATCCTTCAGCTGCCTCTTCGCCAAATCAACCCATCCAGCTGGGGTGATCTTGGCCATCTTCAGATTGTCCTCGATGTTCCGAATCCACTCATCGGCAGCCAGAGGACCCTCAGAACCATCAAAATATGCAGGACCCAGCTCCTGAAATTGCTTCGCTCCTGGCTCAGAGCGAGGGGCATCCGGAAGAGCCCGGGCAGCTCGAGCAAGTGGAGCATTCTGGACTTGCAGAAGTACGCCCTGCTGCACTTGCATCATCTGGAGCATCATCCGCATCATCTCACCGCTGGTGGGTTCCCGCTCAGGCTCCTCATCATGAGGGAGCGCACCACTACCCCCACCACAGGTGAAACGCCTTCCTGCCATCTAAAGACACAGAGAACGCATTAGATTAGACTCATAGCCTATGACTCGGACGTCGAACTTAGTTTATTGGACATTCTAATATTATTATCGCTATTCCAAAAATCACAGTTACAGAAGGACCTGCATGGGCCAACACTAAAACCTGTCACGACCCGCTTCCCTAAAATGGAGGCGAGACGTGAAAAGGTCCGCACGAGAGTGGAGCTGTGAAGCCCCAAACCCGATAAGCGTCCACAAATACATAAACAGGTCCCTGTAACCACAACAGAATAACAATAATAACGCAAGGAGAGACTAAAATAAAATTCCACATCTCACAAATTGTCCAACATCAACAAAAGTCCAACATCCAGAATAGCCAACAGGCTAAAAGAAAAGAGTCCAAGGCCCAGAACAAGGCCAACAAAAGCAGCGACATAACAAAGTATAGGTGCTACGCACCGAATAACAAAACAACTATCTAACAAAAGTAAAACACAACGAAGACACTAGGACTGGTCCCCAGTGTCCACGTACTCCCCGTCAAACACAAGCTCGGGCTCGGCGTCAGCAAACACCTCGTCCTCAACGAGGTACTCGGGCTCAGGATCTAACATGTGTCACCCAAAAGAGTAAAGGGGCACATGTCATCAAGTCTAAAAGACTTGGGCAAGGAAACTGAAAGTAAGGCAACTAGCAACCTAGCAGTTTAGTATGCATGACATGGCAGTTATAACATGAGTGCACAATTTAAAACATGGCAAAACAAGTTGTACAAGAGAACAATTATCGGGACAAGACAAGACGAGAGTAGCCACGCTACTATCAATCTCAATCAATTCACATTTGTTGTAGGTGTTTATGCCCTTCGCTGAATGGCATAGCATTTCAGACCGATCGGCACTAAACACATTTCACGTTTCACGTTGTTTTGTAGATGTTTACGCCCTTCGCTGAATGGCATAGCATTTCAGACCGATCGGCACTAAACACTACCCCACCTCAAAGAGTTTACGCCTTACAACTGCAGTTGTTGATCAAGCAGACTCCCAGTTGAATGGCCGCTTAACCCTCACCCCCTATACCCACACGTAATGGAGCCTGGGGTCCCCGCACATGGAACTCAGCTAGTGAGCCTGGGGTTGCCCCGCACATTGAGCTCGCATTCTTAGTTCATAATTCAATACATTTCGAGCGTTGGGGTTAGCAACTCATTATGCTCGCTTCTGGTCACGAGCCAGGAAACACACAATTCGGGCATTGGCTATCAACCAACACATGGCCCGCTTCTGGAACACGAGCCAGGAACACAAGCAATGTAGCAAAGCTACGCAATCACTGAAATGCATGAAGGATGCGATGACATGACAATTAACTTGCGTACCGATAATGGAAAGTAAACGTGACATGATAGTTGTGCAACTTGCTAAATGTCGGAACTAGCTTCGTTGTCAAGCTAGTTCCCCAATTTGCGCCTAGGCGAGTATCATTTCGTCGCCTAGCCTCTTTTACGCCTACAACAAGCAATTGCCCTAAAACATGGCCTAAACCCTAAGTGGCAAGTTTCACTTGCCTAGCACCGGGGATGGCGACTACTTCGTCACACGGATGCTATTTACGGGGGAAATCGCTGTTAAGGGGGAAACAAACATCAAACACATGAAATTAATTAGGGTTTCACCAAAATTATCAATAAGTTATGAAAACAACAGTAGAACGATTTCTTACCGAGAGGAAGCGGAAGAAACACTCCGGGGAACCCTATGATCAGATCTGGAGAAGATTGGAGAAGAATTGGGGAAACTAGGGTTTTGGGGGATTTGGGGATTTTGATGGGTTTTGGTGAGATTTTGGGGAAGATGAGAGGTAGATGGAGTGAATGGATGGTTTGGATGATGGATTTAGGGCTTGGAATGGAGAAATGAAGCTTGGAGGAAGATGGGGGTTGAAGGGGGAAGATTTTAGGGTTTTGGGGGATTTGGAGAAGATGAAAACGTTTGGGTTGGGTATAAATAGGTTGGGCTGGCAGCTGCCCAGAAATTAGGGTTTTAACACTGGTTAGTCGGTCAAAGAGCAACCACTGACCGACTAGTTTGGCAACTAGTCGGTCGGTCGACCAACGCAGACCGACTAAGTGCAAACAGTAACTCCTGAACGAAAATAGGATTCTAGAGTTAGTCGGTCCATGAACAAATACTGACCGACTAGTTTAGCATCTAGTCGGTCGATGAACGTTCTTAGACCGACTAAGAGTAAACAGTAGCTGATACAAAAATAAGATGATGAGTTAGTCGGTTCAAGAAGCATTGCTGACCGACTAGTTTGCAACCTAGTCGGTCAACCAACGTTCTTAGACCGACTAACGATAAACAGTAACTCCTGAATAATTTTAGAAAGCCAACTAGTCGGTCCAAGAAGGATTACCGACCGACTGGATCATCATCTAGTCGGTCGGTGGCCCTTCTTACACCGGCTAATAAGCACCAAAAGTTCTGATACGGAGCGCGGGGCCCCGGGATCGATTCCTAAGACTTCTAGGCTTGATCTAATAGTAAGATACGACCGTTATGAAGCTCGTCACGAGTGACATACTTCGAAATCGACAATCCTAAGGAAGAAACGAGAAAATACGACGAATCGATCGAAAATGAAAACTACGGAGACGAAAACCACACAAGAGGAGAAAATCCACCAAAACATATATTATATTATATTAAATCCAGATACATGAAAAGCAGTCGTTACAGTATACAAGGAGACAGCTTGGTTAGGTGGAACAGTGATTCACTGGTGGATGTTTAGGTAGAGGAAAGGGAGATGTAGTGGTACTTATATAGGATAAGGAAAGAAAACGGCGTAAATAACATAAACTAAAATACGTGAAATTTGAAAACTGTTGTACTTCAAAAGTTGGAATCCTCGTCTGTATAAAAATATTTGAAGGTCGATTAAACGAGTTGTTCAAAATAAGTTTGAGTCGAACATGCATAATAAGAGAAAATGTTTTATTGGATTGTCGAAAGTCATTAAGAAGAGGAAGTAAATCATTCACACGAACATTAAAGACGTAATAATTTTTTTTTGAAAATATTATGCGGCAGTAATTTAAAAAAATTTGGAAATTTAAAGAATGAAATTAAAGTAACTGAAGAATTGAAGCTCGTTTTTAACGCTTTCAAAGTCTTTAAACCAGGGAAAGAAAAATTAAAAATGATCAATATTGGAACCACTTTTTAGGGGAACCAGGATGAGCCAAAAAATAAAACTTGTTTACACAAAGCTCTTAGCATACAAGAACAACGAGCCTGGTACGGATATAAAAATAATTGAAATTCAATTTAGTTTAGAAATTATTCTAAAAGTATGCATGGTGAACGGAAAGATAATAATGACTTAGTAGTGAAATTATCAAAAACTGTAGTAAAGCTTTAAAACCAAACTATGGGAAGTCTGGGCCAGGAATAGTAATTTTTTTTATAAAAATTTTGAAATAGCGAAAACGATGAGCATAAAACCGACTGGTTAAAAGCTGAAATTCCATGTGACTTGAAAGTATATTAAAGTAATCACGACGTATCATTCGAATAACACAAATAAGAAGGAAAATTATAAATCGAATTGGGGAAAGCAAAAGTACGGATCAGAATAAAATTAATATATGAAGGGACAACGCATTTACATAAGTACGAAAAATATAGGCTGGAAAAATATTATAAACTAGTGTTCAAAATTCCGACAAAAGTTTTAAAAATTTAAATCAACGAAGGAGGATGAAGTATAAGCATATATACATTAAAATTTGAACAGATTTAAATTAGGGAAAGAGGAAATCGAAAAATACTTTCAGGAGATTTAAGATTCGTAATGGAGAGGTTCGAAGATTGACGACGATCGTCATGAGGCGATCTCGTGAATCGAGGCAAGGAAATTAGTCGGATGATCAGAACATACATACGCCTAGGATATGAATCAGGAGAATCTACGGGGAACTCCTACGGTCGACCAACTAAAGATTAAGAACTAAGCGCTAAGACTTTCTAAGGAGCTAGACGGTAATGAAATGCGTTCAGCTTGGTCCGAAATCGATGAACCCAAGCAAACGACTGAAGGAAATTCTAGAAGTCTAATATGGTCAGAGTTAGACAAGAACCACTAAGGTAATTCCTACGACGATTAAATTAATTGCTAGCAGGGAGTCTAACTAGCAATCAGGGCCTCTATCTAGCAAACACCGACGTCTAACTAAGTCTTCTTACCACCTAGTGTCACAAGAAAACGACTAGACTCAGGGCTTACGACTCGGATGTTGCAATCTATTTAATGGATATTCCGTTATTATCGTTGTTTCGTTAATTTGCAATTGCAAGACTAGACCTACATGGGCCACCAACAAAACCTGTCACGCCCCGCTTCCCAAAAATATGGAGGCGAAGCGTGAGAAGGTCCGCTCAGACTTGAAGCTACAAAGCTGCAAGTCCGATAAGCGTCAAATCAAATTTAAAACTGCAGGTCCTTGCAACGCGAACGAAACAAGATAATAATAATGAAATGAGACAACAGAGATATCTCAGAATATCCATAAAATAAGTTTCAACATCACAGAAAAAGCCAACAGGCTAAAAGAAAAGAGTCTAAAGGCCCAAACATGGCCAACAAAAGTACAGCGTACAAAACAAAGGTGCCACGCATCGACAACTAACAACAAAACCTAAAACAAAAGAAACTCAGCAAAGTCACCAAGAAAGGTCTCCGGTGTCCACAAAACTCCTCTTGGACAAACTTGGGCTCAGGCTCAGCGTCAGCAAAACTCCACGTACTCAGCAACGGTCTCTGGCTCAAGGTCTAACATGTGACACCCAAAAGAGCAAGGGGCACATGTCAGCAAGTCTACAAGAGACTTGTGCAAGGAAACTTAAAGTAGGTAAAGCAACCTAGCAGTTCTAGCATGAATGCAATGACATGGCAGTTTAAAGTATGAGTGTAACAAGTAAAGTAAAGTAAAGTACGAGCATGGCATTCAAACATGACATGGATGACAAGTTATACAAGTAACACTCACTAGTACAAGACAAGTAAAGGAAGCACCTCGTGCACAGAGTTCACGCCTTACAGCTGAAGAGGATGTACGGGCACACTTCTACGCTGATTGGTTGCTCAACCCTACCCCTCCACATGTATCGAGCCAGGGCCTTACCCCCGAACGGGAATGCTCGCTTCTGGATCACGAGCCAGGAAGTGTTTGTAACAAGTATGGCGTAGGGGTGCACCTAGCCCGGGACAAGCAAGTACAAGTATGTAGCGTGTGCTACGAATGCGACATTCAATGCATGGATGACATGGCATGGCAAGTAGTAAAGCGTACAGGTAAGGAAAGTAAACATGACAGTTTAGTATGCATGGTCAACAAGTTTAAAGAGTTGGATCTAGCTTCGTTGTCAAGCTAGATCATTTAGGTGACAGATCTAGTTTCGTTGTCAAACTAGATCAAGTAGGCATCTAGCCAGCTATCATTTCACTGACTAGTCTCTTTTACGCTAAAAACAAGGAAGTGGCCTAAAAACATGGCCCTACACAAGAGTTGGCAAGTTTCACTTGCCTGCAAGTATCACGTCTAAGCAACACCGTCCAACGAGTCAAAAATCACAATAATCCTACGTGCACAAGTCCACCGGCCTACATCCATTTTATTAATCTTGATTAGTGAATTCTAAAACATTTAAAATACTTTAAAAATACTGATTTTAGTCTTGCTTAGCATGCATGCATTGGGTTGGGGGTCCTAGGGGTGCAAAGCGTTACCTCAACACGACGCGAAAGCTACACCGGCGTCGGGTAGCGACGCCGGGGTTGGAATAATAATATCGGGCTCCAAGTCCAGATTCCAATTAGATTCCTCGCTGGAAATTTCAGAGCAATCAACCGGAGCAACGATTCCAGATTCCAAAGCTAGCACGTGCGACGACGGGCTACGACGTGTCGCAACGTCGTACGCGGCAAATCCTCGAAGAGCAAGCACCTTGGTGGGGCTCACAGTAGTCCTAGGGACCTATGGGGGACCCACAATACCTCTGGAGAACTTGGGGGGCCCACGGTGGCAAGTGGTGCGACGGGTGCGGGGTTGCGACGAGTGGCTCTCGGTCGTACAGCCTCGGTGCGGGGAGATCCGTTGGTCGGGCACTAGGGATGCAGGGTTGCAATGCTTGGGGATGTGCAGCGGTGCGGGGGCGTGCTTGGTGCGGGGCCTCCTCTTGGTCGGTGTGGAGGAGGGGCTCGGTCAGGCACCTTGGATGCAGGGGTTGCAACGTTGCAACGTTGCAACGTTGCAACGTTGGTCGGTGCGGGCGACCCGCTCGGTCAGACACGAGCGGAGGCGGACGCCAGAAGCGGGGGTCGGTGCGGTGCGGGGATGCGGCGTAAGCGGGCCAAGCTCTCGGTCAGACCGAGGGCTTCTCTCGGTCGTGCGGCAGCTGTTCGTCGCAACGTTGCGACGAATCGTCGCAACGTTGCGACGAATCGTCGCAACGTCAAATTTGAGTTTGGAAGCGGCTAGGGTTATTTTCTTGCGAAAATAGGTCTTCCTAGGGGTTGTTTATATAGTGTAGATGGGTTGACTTGGTCTAGGGCTAAATCTAATAGGATTAGAAGTTCGAAAATATTTAAAATTTAAATCTCAACTTCTCCAACTCACACAAGGATTTGATGCGGTCCAAATGAGCTGGAAATTGGCTCAAAAATTCTTTAATACGTTTCAAACTCAAATAAATTTTATTTGGAAGAAAATAATTTAAAAATTAATTATTAAAAATATTATAAACCTTGTTAAAAATATAAAAGTGGTGAAATAAACTCCAAAAATTATAAATTAAATATCGGGGTGATCGTGATGATAGAAGTGAGCTAACTAAGAAGACGGATCTCAATTTCAACGTCGGACAACGAAACTAAAAATAGAAACGTCTCCCGTCAAAAATGAAAATCGCAACGTCTCATCAAATAAGATTAAATTGGGGGAAACGACTCGAGAAACGTCGTTCCAAATTAGTGCCACTATTTAATACTCTCAGAGACGTTCACAACGGCATATCACACAAAAGTGTTCACATGCAAATAAAGTCTAAAATAAACATGTGCACGGCCAAAAGCACGTGCACGAACAAAGTACAACGAAAAGTGGTCGTTACAAAATTTAAAGTGCCTTGGGAAAGATTTTGTAGAAACATGGTCTATTCAATTAAACAAAATAAAATTTTAACAATTTAACGTAAAATAATTTAGCGGAACAACAAATTAGTGTAAAAATACATTGAGGTTTGTTGTTCCACGCCTGCGCCAAAGGCGCCCACGAAAGTTTTTACGCTAATTTGTTGTTCCGCGCCGAAGGCGCGGACGCCAAATTTGTTGTTAGACGCCGAATTTGTTGTTCCATGTCGAAGGCGCCTACGCCGAATTTGTTGTTCCGCGCCGAAGGTGCCCGTGCCACTAAAAATTTTTACGCTAATTTATTGTTCCGCGGGGGAATCTTAAATGATCCGTGCCCGCGGGCACGGGTTATGACTAGTATATATATATAAGATAACATGGGTACAGAAAGGATGCACATCACCATGTGCATCAAACCGAACACATTACTTCATTCATCCATATTCCATCACAGCTAAACATGAAACACTGTCAATAGAGAGGATTACTGCCGTAAAGGTGGAGCCCGAGGTAAAAGATCGGGTGCCAAGCCACGTAAGGCTAGACAGAACGAGCACCTCATGGGCATTTACTTTCCAGTTGGTTTACACACCGCGTGTGCCTTGCACCGGCTCCATTATATCAGTTCTCGCCTGATAAACATGAAACCCTGTCAATAAAGAGGATTACTGCCGTAAAGGTGGACCCCGAGGTAAAAGATCGGGTGCCAAGCCAGGTAAGGCTGGAAAGAACGGGCACCTCATGGGCATTTACTTTCCATGTGGTTTACACACCGCTTGTGCCTTGCACCTGATCCATTATATCAGTTCCCGCCTGATAAACATGAATCCCTGTCAATAGAGAGGATTACAGCCGTAAAGGTGGAGCCCGGGGTAAAAGATCGGGTGCCAAGCCATGTAAGGCTGGACAGAACAAGCACCTCATGGGCATTTACTTTTCAAGTGGTTTACACACCGCGTGTGCATTGCACCGGCTCCATTTTATCAGTTCCCGCCTGATAAACATGAATCCCTGTCAATAGAGAGGATTACTGCCGCAAAGGTGGACCCCGAGGTAAAAGATCGGGTGCCAAACCACCTAAGGCTGGAAAGAACGGGCACCTCATGGGGGGCATTTACTTTCCATGTGGTTTACACACCGCTTGTGCCTTGCACTGGATCCATTATATCAGTTCCTTAACGATAAATATGAATCCCTGTCAATAGAGAGGATTACAGCTGTAAAGGTGGAACCCGATGTAAAAGATCGGGTGCCAAGCCACGTAAAGCTGGACAGAATGAGCACCTCATGGGCATTTACTTTCCATGTGGTTTACACACCGCGTGTGCCATGCACCGGCTCCATTATATCAGTTCCCGCCTGATAAACATTAATCCATGTCAATAGAGAGAATTACTGCCGTAAAGGTGGACCCCGAGGAAAAAGATCGGGTGTCAAGCCACGTAATGGTAGAAAGAACGGGCACCTCATAGGCATTTACTTTCCATGTGGTTTACATGTCGCTTGTGCCTTGCACTGGATCCATTATATCAGTTCCCGCTTGATAAACATGATACCCTGTCAATAGAGAGGATTACTGCCGTAAAGGTGGAGCCCGAGGTAAAAGATAGGGTGCCAAGCCACTAAAGGCTGGATAGAACGGGCACCTCATGTGCATTTACTTTCCATGTGGTTTACACACCGCGTGTGTCTTGCACCGGCTCTATTATATCAGTTCCTGCCTGATAAACATGAATCCATGTCAATAGAGAGGATTAATGCCGTAAAGGTGGACCCTGATGTAATAGATCAGGTGCCAAGCCACGTAAAACTGGAAAGAACGGGCACCTCATGGGCATTTATTTTCCATGTGGTTTACACACCACGTGTGTCTTGCACCGGCTCCAATATATCAGTTTCCGCCTGATAAACTTGAATCCCTGTCAATATAGAGAATTACTGTCGTAAAGGTGGACCCCGAGGTAAAAGTTCGGGTGCCAAGCCCCGTAAGACTGGAAAGAACGGGCACCTCTTGGGCATTTACTTTCATGTGGTTTGCACACCGCTTGTGCCGTGCATTGGATCCATTATATCAAATCCCACCAGATAAAAATGAATCCCTGTCAATATAGAGGATTACTACCGTAAAGGTGGAGCCCGAGGTAAAAAAATCGGGTGCCAAGCCACGTAAGGCTGAAAAGAACGGGCACCTCATGGGCATTTACTTTCCACGTGGTTTACACACCGCGTGTGGCTTGCATTGGATCCATTATATCAGTTCCCGCCTGATAAACATTAATCCCTGTCAATAGAGAGGATTACAGCCGTAAAGGTGGAGCCCGAGGTAAAAGATCGGGTGCCAAACAACGTAAGACTGGATAGAACGGGCACCTCATGGGTATTGGCTTTCCATGTGGCTTACACACCGCGTGTGCCTTGCACCGGCTCCATTATATCAGTTTCCGCCTAATAAATATGAATCCCTGTCAATAGAGAGGATTACTGCTGTAAAGGTGGACCCCGAGGTAAAAGATTGGGTGCCAAGCCACATAAGAATGGAAAGATCAGGTACCTCATGGGCATTTACTTTCCATGTGGTTTACTCACTGCTTGTACCTTGCACTGGATCCATTATATCCGTTCCCTCCTGATAAACAAGAATCCCAGTCAATAGAGAGGGTTACTACCGTAAAGATGGAGCCGGAGGTAAAAGATCGGGTGCCAAGCTACGTAAGGCTAGACAGAACAGGCACTTCATGGGCATTTACATTTCATGTGGTTTACACACCGCGTGTGCCTTGCACCGGCTCCATTATATCAGTTCCCGCCTGATAAACATGAATCCCAGTCAATAGAGAGGATTATTGCCGTGAAGGTGGACCCCGAGGTAAAAGATCGGGTGCCAAGCCATGTAAGGCTGGAAAGAACGGGCACCTCATGGGGGGCATTTACTTTTCATGTGGTTTACACACCGCTTGTGCCTTGCACTGGATCCATTATAACAGTTCCTTCCAGATAAACATAAATCCCTGTCAATAGAGAGGATTACAGTCGTAAAGGTGGAACCCGAGGTAAAAGATCGGGTGCCAAGCCACGTAAAGCTGGACAGAAAGAGCACCTCATGGGCATTTACTTTCCATGTGGTTTACACACCACGTGTGCCTTGTACCGGCTTCATTATATCAGTTCCCGCCTGATAAACATTAATCACTGTCAATAGAGAGAGTTACTGCCGTAAAGGTGGACCCCGAGGTAAAAGATCCAGTGTCAAGGCACGTAAGGCTAGAAAGAATGGGCACCTCATGGGCATTTACTTTCCATGTGGTTTATACGCCGCTTGTGCCTTGCACTGGATCCATTATATCAGTTCCCGCCTGATAAATAGGATACCCTGTCAATAGAGAGGATTACTGCCGTAAAGGTGGAGCCCGAGGTAAAAGATCGGGTGTCAAGCCACGAAAGGCTGGATAGAATGGGCACCTCATGTGCATTTACTTTCCATGTGGTTTACTCACCGTGTGAGTCTTGCACTAGCTCTATTTTATCAGTTCCCGCCTGATAAACATGAATCCATGTCAATAGAGAGGATTACTGCGGTAAATGTGGACCCCGATGTAATAGATCAGGTGCCAAGCCACGTATAACTGGAAAGAACGGACACCTCATGGGCATTTACTTTCCATGTGGTGTACACACCGCGTGTGTCTTGCACTGGCTCCAATATATCAGTTTTCGCTAGATAAACATGAATCCCTGTCAATATAGAGGATTACTGCCGTACAGGTGGACCCCGTGGTAAAAGTTCGGGTGCCAAGCCACGTAAGGCTGGAAAGAATGGGCACCTCATGTGCATTTACTTTCATGTGGTTTGCACACAGCTTGTGCCTTGCATTGGATCCAATATATCATTTCCCGCCAGATAAAAATGAATCCTTGTCAATAGAGAGGATTACTACCGTAAAAGTGGATCCCGAGGTAAGAAAATCGGGTGCCAAGCCACGTAAGGCTGGAAAGAACGGGCACCTCATGGGCATTTACTTTCCATGTGGTTTACACACCACGTGTGGCTTTCACTGGATCCATTATATCAGTTCCCGCCTGATAAACATTAATCTCTGTCAATAGAGAGGATTACTGCCGTAAATGTGGAGCCCGAGGTAAAAGATCGGGTGCCAAGCAATGTAAGGTTGGGTAGAACGGGCACCTCATGGGCATTGACTTTCCATGTGGCTTACACACCGCGTGTGCCTTGCACCGGCTCCATTATATCAGTTCCCGCCTGATAAATATGAATCCCTGTCAATAGAGAGGATTACTGCCATAAAGGTGGACCCCGATGTAAAAGATCGGGTGCCAAGCCATGTAAGGCTGGAAAGAACGGGTACCTCATGGGCATTTACTTTCCATGTGGTTTACACAATGCTTGTACCTTGCACTGGATCCATTATATCAGTTCCCTCCTGATAAACATGAATCCCAGTCAATAGAGAGGATTACTACCGCAAAGGTGGAGCCCGAGTTAAAAGATCGGGTGCCAAGCTACGTAAGGCTAGACAGAACGGGCACCTCATGGACATTTACTTTTCATGCGGTTTACACACCGCGTGTGCCTTGCACCGGTGCCATTATATCTGTTCCTGCTGATAGAAATGAATCTCTGTCAATAGAGAGGATTACTGCCGTAAAGGTGGACCCCGATGTAAAAGATCGGGTGCCAAGCCACGTAAGGCTGGAAAGAACGGGCTCCTTATGGGCATTTACTTTCCATGTGGTTTACACACCGCTTGTGCCTTGCCCAGGATCCATTATATCAGTTCCTGCCTGATAAACATGATTTCCTGTCAATATAGAGGATTATTGCTGTAATGGTAGAGCCCGAGGTAAAAGATCGGCTGCCAAGCCACGTAAGGCTGAACAGAACGGGCATCTCATGGGCATTTACTTTCCATGTGGTCTACACACCACGTGTGCCTTGCACTGGCTTCAATATATCAGTTTCCTCCTGATTAACATGAATCCCGATCAATAGAGAGGATTACTGCCGTAAAGGTGGACCCCGAGGTAAAAGATCGGGTGCCAAGCCACGTAAGGCTGGAAAGAACAGGAACCTCATGGGCATTTACATTCCATGTGGTTTACACACCGCTTGTGCCTTGCACTGGTTTCATTATATCAGTTCCCGCCTGATAAACATGAATCCCTGTCAACAGAGAGGATTAATGCCGTAAAGGTGGAGCCTGAGGTAAAAGATCAGGTGCCAAGCCACGTAAGGCTGGACAGAACGGGCAACTCATTGGCATTTACTTTCCATGTGGTTTACACACCGTGTGTGCCTTGCACAGGCTCCATTATATCAGTTCCTGCCTGATAAACATAAATCACTGCCAAAAGAGAGAATTATTGTCGTAAAGGTGGAGCCTGAGGTAAAAGATCGGCTGCCAAGCCACGTAAGGCTGGAAAGAACGGGCACCTTATGGGCATTTACTTTCCATGTGGTTTACACGTCGCTTGTGCCTTGCACTGGATCCATTATATCAGTTCGCGCTTGATAAACATGATACCCTGTCAATAGAGAGGATTATTACCGTAAAGGTGGAGCCCGAGGTAAAAGATCGGGTGCCAAGCCACGTAAGGCTAGACAGAACGGGCACCTCATGGGCATTCACTTTCCATGTGGTTTACACACCACGTGTGTCTTGCACCGGCTCCATTATAACAGTTCCTGCCTGATAAACATGAATCCCTGTCAATAGAGAGTATTACTGTCGTAAAGGTGGACCCCGATGTAATAGATCAGGTTCCAAGCCACGTAAGACTGGAAAGAACGGGCACCTCATGGGCATTTACTTTCCATGTGGTTTACACACCGCGTGTGACTTGCACCGGCTCCAATATATCTGTTCCCGCCTGATAAATATGAATCCATGTCAATATTGAGGATTACTGCCGTAAAGGTGGACCCCGAGGTAAAAGATCGGGTGACAAGCCACGTAAGGCTGGAAAGAACGTGCACCTCATGGGCATTTACTTTCCATGTGGTTTGCACACCGCTTGTGCCTTGCACTAGATCCATTATATCAGTTCCCGCCAGATAAAAATGAATCCCTGTCAATAGAGAGGATTACAATCGTAAAGGTGGAGCCCAAGGTAAAAAAATCGGGTGCCAAGCCACGTACGGCTGGAAAGAACGGGCACCTCTTGGGCATTTACTTTCCATGTGGTTTACACACCGCGTGTGCCTTGCACTGGATCCATTATATCAGTTTCCGCCTGATAAACATGAATCCCTGTCAATATAGAGGATTACTGCCATAAAGGTGGAGCCCGAGGTAAAAGATCAGGTGCCAAGCCACGTAAGGCTGGATAGAACGGGTACCTCATGGGCATTTACTTTTGTCACGCCCCGCTTCCCTAAAATGGAGGCGAGACGTGAAAAGGTCCGCACGAGAGAGAGGCTGTGAAGCCTCAAACCTGATAAGCGTCAATTTAGAATAAGCAGGTCCCTGTAATCGCAAAAGGAACAACAACAATAATAATAAAGTGACGGATATGAAATACCAATCCCAAAGTTTGTCCACAAAATATTCAACATCACAGAAAAGCCACCAGGCTAACAGAAAAAGAGTCCAAAGCCGAGAACAAGGCCAATCAAAACAACACAAACATAACAGAGTATCAAACTAGGTGCCACGCACCGACAACTAAGCAGTCTAACAAAAGTTGCTAAGCGACGAAACTAAGACTGATCCCCAGTGTCAATGTAGTCCTCGATCAATGCGGGCCCTGACTCAGCGTCAGCGAACACCACGTCCTCAGCAAGTAACTCAGGCTCAGGCTCTAACATGTGTCACCCAAAAGAGAAAAGGGGCACATGTCAGCAAGTCGGAAGACTTGTGCAAGGAAACGGAAAGAAAAGTAAACTAACAACCTAGCAGTTAAAGTATGGTGCATGGCAAGTAAAGTAAGGTGGTAACAAGTAAAGTAAGGAGAGTACAAGTGGCAAGTGTTTGTTGTGATAGGTAATGTCAAGTAACAAGTGCAAGTACAAGGGATCACTCAGCGAGTGCCCTTTGCCCGCAGGCTGGATTCAAGTTATCAAGTACAAGGGATCACTCAGCGAGTGCCCTTTGCCCGCAGGCTGTGTTGAGCTCGTCTTCTGGAACACGAGCCAGAAAGTGCAAATGGCATAGGATTATGCCCACGCAAGGTGGGTGCCTAGCCGGAATAATAGTACAAGTATGTAGCAAAGCTACGCAATCACGGTGAGTTTTCAAGCATGCAATGACATGAGCAGTTAATACGTGTACCGTTAATTGTATTTAAACGTGACAGGCAAAATGCAATGACATGAACAGATATTCGCGTACCGTTTATTTAAAATAAACATGACAGTTAAAATGCAATAGTAGTTAAGGATGCATGTATGACAGGAACAATTATTATGTGTACCGTTAATTGGAAAGTAAACGTGGCATACAAGCATGATGAGGGTGACGGACCAAGCTTCGTTGTCAAGCTAGGTCAATGGCGTCTAAACGGCTATCCTTTCACCGTCTAGTCTCTTTTACGCTAAAGCAAGGTAAATGGCCTAAGACATGGCCCAAATCAAGAGATGCAAGTTTCACTTGCCTGATACCGGGATTGTCGAGCAATGAAGATCGTCACACAAGCTAACTACGGAAAGATTCACTGTTATGGCAAAACGATTATTAGCACAATGATCCTAAATAGGTTTCTTATTAGAACCCTAATCATCTAATAATCAATTTTATTAGGGTTTCACAATGTCAATGTGGGTTATGCTAAAATTAAAGGAAACGAGTATTACCGCGTAGGGAACGGAAGAATAACGCCGAGCAACCACGGCGACGGAAGAAACGCTCTGGGAAACCTAGGGTTCAGATCTAGAAATGATCGGAGAAGTTTGGAGAAATAGGGTTTTGGGGGATTTTTGGGGGTTTGATGGAGATTTGGGGAAGATGAGGGGTAGAATGAGTGGAGGAAGGGTTTGGATGATGGAGGATGAGCTTGGATGAAGGAAATAGGGTTTGAGGGAGATGGGGGCTCAAAGGGGGAAGAAATTAGGGTTTTAGGTCGTGAGGGAGGAGAAGAAAACGTTTGGAGGGGTATTTATAGAGTTTGGTGGCGGCTAGGGCAAAACTAGGGTTTCCTGCACTGCTTAGTCGGTCAATTAACAACTGTTGACCGACTAGTTTGAGATCTAGTCGGTCGGTTGAACAACGCAGACCGACTAAGTGTAAACAGTAACTCCAGTCGAAAACCTGAACTAAGAGTTAGTCGGTCCAAGAACAACTACTGACCGACTAGTTTGAGATCTAGTCGGTCGATGAACGTTCTTAGACCGACTAAGAGTAAACAGTAACTAGTGTCAAAAATAGTTGATGAGTTAGTCGGTTAAAGAAGCATTGCCGACCGACTAGTTTGCAACCTAGTCGGTCAACCAACGTTCTTAGACCGACTAACGATAAACAGTAACTCCTGAATAATTTTAGAAAGCCAACTAGTCGGTCCAAGAAGGATTACCGACCGACTGGATCGTCATCTAGTCGGTCGGTGGCCCTTCTTACACCGGCTAATGAGCACCAAAAGTTCCGATACGGAGCGCGGGGCCCCGGGATCGATTCCTAAGACTCCTAGTCTTGATCTAATAGTTAGATATGACCGTTATGAAGTCCGTCACGAATGACTTACTTCGAAATCGACAATCCTAAGGAAGAAGCGAGAAAATACGACGAATCGATAGAAGACGAAAGCTACGGAGACGAAAACCACACAAGAGGAGAAAATCCACCAAAACATAATTTATATTATACTAAATCTAGATACATGAAAAGCAGTCGTTACAACTTTCCATGTGGCTTACACACCGCGTGTGCCTTGCACCAGCTCCATTATATCAGTTCCTACCTGATAAACATGAATCCCTACCAATAGAGAGAATTACTGCCGTAAAGGTGGAGCCTGAGGTAAAAGATCGGCTGCCAAGCCACGTAAGGCTGGAAAGAACGGGCACCTTATGGGCATTTACTTTCCAAGTGGTTTACAAGTCGCTTGTGCCTTGCACTGGATCCATATATCAGTTCGCGCTTGATAAACATGATACCCTGTCAATAGAGAGGATTATTGCCGTAAAGGTGGAGCCCGAGGTAAAAGATCGGGTGCCAAGCCACGTAAGGCTGGACAGAACGGGCACCTCATGGGCATTTACTTTCCATGTGGTTTACACACCGCGTGTGTCTTGCACTGGCTCCATTATATCTGTTCCCACCTGATAAACATGAATCCCTGTCAATAGAGAGTATTACTGTCGTAAAGGTGCACCCCGATGTAATAGATCAGGTGTCAAGCCATGTAAGACTGGAAAAAACGGGCACCTCATAGGCATTTACTTTCCATGCGGTTTACACACCACGTGTGACTTACACCGGCTCCAATATATCTGTTCCCGCCTGATAAACTTTAATCCCTGTTAATATTGAGGATTATTGCCGTAAAGGTGGACCCCGAGGGAAAAAATCGGGTGCCAAGACACGTAAGGCTGGAAAGAACGGGCACCTCATGGGCATTTACTTTCCATGTGGTTTGCACACCGCTTGTGCCTTGCACTAGATCCATTATATCAGTTCCCGCCTGATAAAAATGAATCCCTGTCAATAGAGAGGATTTCTACCGTAAAGGTGGAGCCCGAGGTAAAAAAATCGGTTGCCAAGCCACGTACGGCTGGAAAGAACAGGCACCTCATGGGCATTTACTTTCCATGTGGTTTACACACCGCGTGTGCTTTGCACTGGATCCATTATATCAGTTTACGCCTGATAAACATGAATCTCTGTCATTATAGAGGATTACTACTGTAAAGGTGGAGCCCGAGGTAAAAGATCAGGTTCCAAGCCACGTAAGGCTGGATAGAATGGGCACCTCATGGGCATTTAATTTCCATGTGGCTTACACATCACGTGAGCCTTGCACCGGCTCCATTATATCAGTTACCACCTGATAAACATGAATCCCTGTCAATAGAGAGGATGACTGCCGTAAAGGTGGACCCCGAGGTAAAAGATTGCGTGCCAAGCCACGTAAGGCTGGAAAGAACGGGTACCTCATGGGCATTTACTTTTCATGTGGTTTACACACCTAGTGCCTTACACTGGATCCATTATATCAGTTCCCGACTGATAAACATGAATCCCTGTCAATAGAGAGGATTACTACCGTAAAGGTGGAGCCCGAGTTAAAAGATCGGGTGCCAAGCTACGTAAGGCTAGAAAGAATGGGCACCTCATGGGCATTTAATTTTCATTCGGTTTACACACCGCGTGTGCCTTCCACTGGCTCCATTATATAAGTTCCCGCCTGATAAACATGAATCCCTGTCAATAGAGAGGATTACAGCCGTAAGGGTGGACCCCGAGGTAAAAGATCGGGTGCTAGGCCACGTAAGGCTGGAAAGAACGGGCCCCTCATGGGCATTTACTTTCCATGTGGTTTACCCACCGCTTGTGCCTTGCACTGGATCCAATATATCAGTTCCCACCTGATAAACATGAATCCCTGTCAATAAAGAGGATTACTGCCGTAAAGGTGGAGTAGGAGGTAAAAGATCGGGTGCCAAGCTACGTAAGGATAAACAGAACGGGCACCTCATGTGCATTTACTTTTCATGACGTTTACACACCGCGTGTGCCTTGCACCGGCTTCATTATATCAGTTACCGCCTTATAAACTTGAATATCTGTCAATAGAGAGGATTACTGCCGTAAAGGTGGACCCCGAGGTAAAAGATCGGGTGCCAAGCCACGTAAGGCTGGAAAGAACGGGTACCTCATGGGCATTTACTTTCCATGTGGTTCACACACCGCTTGTGCCTTGCACTGGTTTCATTATATCAGTTCCCGCCTGATAAACATGAATCCCTATCAACAGAGAGGATTAATGATGTAAATGTGGAGCCCGAGGTAAAAGATCAGGTGCCAAGCTACGTAAGGCTGGATAGAACGGTCTACTCATTGGAATTTAATTTCCATGTGGTTTACACACCGCGTGTGCCTTGCACAGGCTCCATTATATCAGTTCCCGCCTGATAAACATGAATACCTGCCAATAGAGAGAATTACTGCCGTAAAGGTGGAGCCTGAGGTAAAAGATCGGCTGTCAAGACACGTAAGGCTAGAAAGAACGGGTACGTCATGGGCATTTACTTTCCATGTGGTTTACACACTGCTTGTGCCTTGCACTGGATCCATTATATCAGTTCCCGCCTGATAAACATGAATCCATATCAATAGAGAGGATTACTACCGTAAAGGTGGAGCCCGAGGTAAAAGATCGGGTGCCAAGCCACGTATGGCTAGACAGAACGGGCACCTCATGGGCATTTACTTTTCATGCTATTTACACACCGCGTGTGCCTTGCACCGGCTCCATTATATCAGTTCCTGCCTGATAAACAAGAATCCTAGTCAATATAGAGGATTACTGCCGTAAAGGTGGACCCGAGGAAAAAGATCGGGTGCCAAGCCACATAAGGCTTGAAAGAATGGGCA